>CM042144.1:20176983-20201983 GCA_023376005.1 Doryteuthis pealeii
TTAGAGGCAGACAATATCAAGCAAACAGAGATGAAATAAAAAGTTTTAAAAAAGAACACCCCAGAAGAACAAGAAAGCTCTTAGAAACTAAGCTCAACAGCAGAATTCTCATCAAAGGAATTAATACTTGGGCCGTCCCAGTTATAAGATACTCTGGGCCATTCTAAAAATGAAAAAAGATGATCTCAGACAGATCGACCAAAGGACTAGGAAATTAATGACCGTGCACACGACTTTACACCATAGAGATGATAAAGATAGGCGATGTGTTTCAAGAAAAGAAGGTGGAAGAGGTCCTGCCAACATAGAGGACTGTGTAGAGGCCACAATCCAAGGACTCGAAGAATACACAAAAAAGAGCAAAGAAAGATTACTCATGGCAGCCAACAACAGCTGATGTAACATATGGACAAACAGAAAAATAACGAAAACTAGAAAACAAAGATGGGAAGAAAAACAATTATATGGGCACTTCAAACGACAAATCAGAGAGGTTGCACATAAACAGACTTGTTTATGTGCAACCTCTCTGTTTAAGAAGACTTGTTTATGTGCAACCTCATGTTTAAGAAGACAAAACCTCAAGAGAGGAACTGAATCACTAATAATTGATGCAGAAAATAATGCCATAAGAACAAATTATATCAAAGCAAAAATTGATAAGACACAACAAACAGTAAATGTAGACTGTGCGGGGACAGAGATGAGACTGTAAGCCATGTATTAAGTGAATTTAGCAAACTAACACAAAGAGAATACAAAGCTAGGCACGACTGGGTTGAGAAGGTGATCCCCACTGGGAATTATGCAAAAATCAAATTTTCACCATACAACAAAATGGTATATGTATAAACCAGAATTTTCTTGAGAATGAAACGCATAAAATTCTCTGGGACATTGAGATAAAGATGGATCACCCTATCCCAGCTAGGAGACCAGACCTAGTGTTGATTAACAAAAAAAGAAAGGACTTATCAACTGGTGGATTTGCAGTTCTAGCAGGTCACAGGGTGAAGCTGAAGGAAAATGAAAAGATGGATAAATACCTGGACCTTGCCAGAGAATTGAAAAAGCTGTGGAATATGAGAGTGAAAGTGATACCAATTGTAGTTGGTGCACTTGGAACGGTCTCAATAAACTTGGAGAAAACACTGGAGGATCGGGAAATCAGAGGAAACATCCATCCAGACTAATGCACTGCTGCAATCGGCCAGAAAACTCAGAAGAGTCCTGAAGACCTGTTGTCACTCAGCCTCCATTGAAATACTATCATTTAACGCTGATGTGAAAAAAAAACTCAGAGAGAAATTCGGTAGGCAAATAAAGCAGTGACTCCGCTTGAATTGGTATATTTGAAATAAACACTGCACAATTCACATCGCCTCTTAACTTTGATGCGATATGATTTTAAAGCCTTTCGTTCATAAAAAAAGAACATGTTAATTCATGGCTTTTGAATAGAACCAATTAATGATGTAGGTTTGAGTGTGACTATATAATATATATATTATATATATATATATATATATATATATATATATATATATATATATATTATATATATATTATATATATATATATATATATATATATATATATATATATTATATATATATATATTGGTGGGGGCGTAAATGTAAATATGAAAAAACGTATTCCAAATGATGGATTGATTAATAGATAGAAGCTATTCAATGTTAAAATCTTTCAGGTTTTATTTTTCTTAGAGTCTTCATCAGGACAATTTGAAAAAGAAAAAAATGTAAAATTATTATGGAATAAATTTAGTCATGTTAAAGGATACAAATTTAAAGCGTTAAGATGACGGATATTTAAGATTGTTTTCTTTTTAACTCTTTAAGTAGTGCTCTGTATATAATTTTTGATATAGAAAAATTTTAAAATGTCTTGAATAGAATAATTTCCACTACTAAATTATATGTTCATATATATATATATATATATATATATATATATATAGTGTGTGAGATGGTCACTGTTTCCGCTTTTGCTGGAATGGCGTACCAAAGGCAGTATTATTGGTAGAGTGCTCAATATAAAATAGAGCTGTTATATAATATAATAAGGTAAATATATAAAGGTTTTACATATCTATTTATTAGGTGACAAAGGAACATTCACGACCATATTGGTTTGATTCAATGCAATCATCAGGTAAAGATGTTTCAAATGCCTTTAAAACATCTTAACCTGAAGATTGCATTTGAAACATCTTCACCTGATGATTGCATCGCATCAAACCAATATGGTCGTGAATGTTCCTTTGTCACCTAATAAATAGAGATGTAAAAACTTATATATTTATCTTATATATATATATATAATATAAATATTAATATATATATATATATATATATAATATATATATATAGTAAATGAAGAAAAAACTCTAAACTTTCTTCATTACAAGAATATATTTCAACCGTAATTATTGTAATGAAGCAAGTTTAGAGTTTTTTCTTCATTTACTAAATAGTTTGCTCTGTCCTTCTACTCACTGGTATTAGGCACATTGAGCTCTCCTTAGGGTCTATCTGCATCAGCTTGGTTAAACCACACGTGGAAAGATCCTAACCACGAAAAAAATATATGTATATTTGCGTCCTCTAGTGATCTTAACATATATAGATATACCAATGTATTTATTTATCAGTTAAATATTCGCTTGTTACAGGCAGCTGAAGAAGGCCTAGATGTTAATGAGTCGGACTGATGAAAAGTCAGTCTGGTTTCGCTCCCGTCTACGAGTAGTTCGTAAGTCTAGGCCCATTGATGAGACGTGAAACGTCGAAAGACGGTATCTGTGGACGTGGGGTAGTGGTTAGAGTTGTGGAAAATGGACGTCGATTCGAGTTCAATTCCTAGACGAGGCTGTTTCCATTTCACATAGCGCTAATACTCTTGGGAAAGGTATGAATCCATATATTCTCCCTCCAGCTATGGGTTAAATAGTAGGGCAGACTGGGCTCTTCAGCCTTGGGTAGGTAACCAGTCTAGGAGAGGGATAACTCTGAATTCAAAATTCCTGAGGTCGGTCGTTGATTGGGTTTGTGGCAACCTTTGATGCACCAATTCTTTGCTATCGACTGTGCCAAAAAGTGTGGATGGTCCAACACTAAGTGTGGATGGCCTTCACCACTATAAACAAATCCCTGTGTGGCAGTTCATTGTATAAACCCTCATACGTTGTAAATCGACGGGAGAGTCCATCATATATAAATAAATAAATAAATAAATATATATATATATATATATATATATATATATATATATATATATATATATATATATATATATATATATATTTGTTCCATGTCAATTATGGCGCCATATTTATTTGGAAGTGTATTTTAATAATTTTTTTACACAGAATATAGATACATAAGTATATGTTCTTATAAAACGTATTTTACCTGAAGTTTAACACTTCTAACAGAATAAATACATTTCTCTCATAAACTTCAAGCTGCACCTGCCTTGACGCCGAATGTACGTGGGCAATAATTGAACAAGAATAGATAAGCATAGGTTAATATGTACGATTAAAATATCTGGTAGCTTAAACTGCCAAAAGCTTCGAGACACGAAACTGTGTATATGCAAATATATCAACACATTTACAATCTTTAATGATTTTTTAAAAAATACTGAATATCAATGTATAAAAACCAATCAACATCTGCATGATTCGATTACTTGTTTTAATCACTAACGGCCAAAATATACGTCAGTAAATTGTTATTAAAATAAATAGTACAAAATAAAAAAACACCCTCCGGGCGATGTAAAATAGATTTTTGAAACATATTGCCTGAGGGGTGGGAGTAAAAAATTCAATGTCAGTAAGTTTGTACCCTAAGTAAGTAAAATCATCAAATTCGTTAAAGGATTAAAAAATAAAACAATTTGAAAGGTAAACTTAAAAAATGTATTAAAATAAAACAAAGTATATATAGATATATAACACCAGTCATGTATTTATTAAAACTTGTTTTAAAAAAACAATGAGGACTGTCTAATGTTGCATGTTCACATTTTGAGTGTATTTATTCTATGTTTTGAAGATTTTGGGTAATGTGACGTAAGCAGTGATGTAATTTTTGTTACAGACAAAAACCGGAAGCGAATCTCCATTATTAATAGAGAGGTATTTGCCCAACTCCTGCGAACGAGCAGGATGTAACTCAAGGTCATTTTTAAGCGGAGTTTAACAGGTTTCAATTCAGAGTTTTCCGTTTTCTAAACTGGTTGCCGCACCAAAGTTTAAGAAATCAGTCTGCCCAACTATTTAACCATAGCTGGAAAGATAATAGTTGTATTAACACATTTCCTAAGGGCATTAGCGTAATGTAAAATACAAACAGTCTCGTCCAATTGGACAGACAGCGTAGTGGCGTTGAGTTAATACAGTTCTAAGTGACAGTTATCTCTAGGCTGCTGGTTCAATCCTAGTCATGAGTGACAATTTACACAGCTTAACACTTGTATGGTTAGCGGAATAAGAATAGTATACCCCCGTGGATTGAATAAAGGGTTGAGTTCAAAGTTCCGTGATGGATCCCGAGTTCGAAAAGAAGGTTCCTGAGTTCGAAAAGAAAGTTCCTGAGTTCGAGAAGGCTCTCGAGTCCGACATGAAATGCCAGAAGAAGGCCGGAGGCCACATCAGCCGAAACGTAGTACAAATAAGAATAAAGATGAGGACAATAGACCGAATAATCTAAATAATACAGACTATCAAGCGTCATCTAAAAACAAATCAGAGAAAAGTGCTGTGGGGATTTCTTCGATGCTGGAACTTTTTGTGTGTGCTTCTTTGGTGCTCGATTAGTTATTTCTTTTTTTTTTTTATTTCTGTGAATTTCGTTTAGAAGCGTCGTGGAGATCTTTGTAATTAATCCTTGATGAGAATGGGATGTGGGATCTCTCGGGGTCGTATCTTGGGTTGTAAGGCACCAGTTGTGGTCATATAAGTTTGTGTTATGCTGTGATAACCTCTCAGAGTCGAACCCTGTGTCGTAAGGCACCAATTGTGGTCATATACCAGTCACGGTATGAATTATTTCCGTGACAAAGATATGTGTCTCCTACTTTTAAGCTTTATCAACAAAATTTAGTCTATACATGTATAGTCTCAGAAATTATTTTAAGCTATTAGAAATTGCTAAAATAGTTCACGTGAGGAAATATATTTCTTGGTTGTGTACGTATTCTATCTTCCGAATCGCATTGAGCTTGTCTTGTATGGTATATTTCCATTGAGATGGACATGTGCGTATCTTTCCATATACATACATCTATACACGTTTTAAACTCCTGTACCTGTGTCCAATTCTAACAAAATTAGAAAGATTTTTATTAAAATATATAGTATTTCAGAAAAGAATGTTGTCAACATGAACATTTCGTTTTTCAAGAAGCCGGGGCTCAACTTCACTTTGAGCCCCCTGTGCGCTCTTATTTCAATGATAATGGTTATCAAAGAGATGGGTCATTATTACTGGTGATAAATATATGCTGTTGACTTGGCCGCCACGTTCCACCTGATGTCAAGTTTGCGATATTTTTCTCTGTTGAAAGGGATTGGTCTGGAGGAACTGAAAGGGAGCATCCAGTGCACACCGGAGACCGTTTTGAAAGATGCTACACCGTGTTTTGCAGAAGATGAACTACGGACTAGACGTGTGTCGTGTCACAGGCGGTTAGCATATTGAATATTTCTGACATCCTTCATTAAAAACACATACCTTTTGAATATCGCATTCAAGTATGTTTAATTTCATTTGTCTACCCTATGTATTTAGATGTTTATATGTGGGCGCCTTTTCTTTACCCTGACAACACCGCTTTGAACTCACAAGCTACCGTAGCCCTGTTTAAACTTCCCCTACCTCTTTTTCTTCTTTTTCCTCCCACCTTTCGACGCCCCCCTCCTATTACTATTTTCAACATATAAACAAACTGTAATCTCACTGTCAAAAATAAAAACTTCTAACGAAGCTTCATGCACAAACCGAGGCGAAATAGCAGTTGAATGATGTTTTCATTTTTATCCGTTTTCTTCTTAAAGTTTTTAATCACACACACACACACACACACACACACACACACACACACACACACACACACACTCACATATATAAAGGCATTACTCGTCTATTGTTTCCAGACTCGAGTATTCTATGTGATCGTAACATACATCTACTAATGTATGTAATTACATGTTAATATGTTGCCTCTTACAGCCAACCAAGGACGATCGAGATGGAATATGTCAATCCGGTTTCACTCTTGGCTAGAAATAATTGTTATGTCAAGACACGCTTATGTGCCGTAAAAGTCGAACAGGGGTGTCTGTGGATGACTGTTATATATATATATATATATATATATATATATATATATATATATATATATATATATATAGGTGTGTGTGGTGTGTGTGTGTGTGTGTGTGTGTGTGTATGTCATTATTGCCATTAGTAATTAATTAAGAAATGTTGTGTTATTGCTGTTGCAGAGTTATGGCGTATTGGAAAGGTTGACACATATTGTATTTCATAGTTGGAATCGTTCGTTCTTTTTAAAAATTTTACTAAACATAATTGTCTTCATTCTATGGTTTATGGGTGCAGGGATTGGTTAGTTTGTTCATTTGGAACAATGACCTGAAACAGAGCTTGGAAGAACGGAAGTTCAGAGGAAAAATCGAAATACCAAGGAATGTTGAAATAATGGAGAATATAATGAAACCTTGCTTTCACTCAGAATTTAATAAAAAAACCAAAACTTTCAACAGTTGGGAAGCATTGCAAGATGTATAATAATAATAATAATAATAATAATAAATAATAATAATATAATAATAAAATGATGATGATGATGATGATGATGATGATGATGATAATAATAATAATAATAATAATATCAGCAAACCCAGGCTACGAGACCTGGCCTATTCTTGATTAAAAATAAATTAAGACTTACCTCGTTGATTTTGCAATTCCGGTTGATCACAGAGTGAAAATGAAAGAAAGCAAAAAGATAGATAAATACTAGGACCTGGCCAGAGGATTAAAAAATGTGGAACATGGTGATAAAGTTCGAACAAATTGTAATTGGTGTACTTCAAAGTTTTTCCCAAGAGTCCCCGAATATATATATATATATATATATATATATATATATATATATATATTATATATATATATATATATATAATCAAAAGTCCAGAGAAGAAATATTCTTTACGACACAAGAGTTTTATTTAAAAAAACCTGTCGCAGTTTGAAGCTAAATAGTCTATAATGCTAAATCTCTAAGTCTTTTGTTATTTCTTTACTTTATATATATATATATATATATATATATATATATATATGGTATAAAACTACGGTTTTATTCAATTTACTCCGGGCATACCACATTCAGCTTTATAATCTTCTTTATCAGGTTTTTCATATCCCATAACTAATATCTTCTTCAGTGCCACACGTCGAGTTGTTATGTTGCATGGTATCTCTCAGTAGAAGAGTAAGGTGTGGCATTTCATTGGATATTTCGTAGAGGCATTCCATTGGGGAGGTTTGGAATTCTCCTAGGACTAGTCTTAGTCTATTAAGAGGTTTAAATGTTGGATTTCAAGAAATGTTCCTCGGGTTTGTACATTGATGTATCTGCGCAATGCTCATTACTGGTAAATCGAATCCCATATTCTTTTGTTGATGCCTAGTGGCTGCCTATATCATCGCTCAAATGTAATGTCTTTTAGAGACAGTTATGTCAATTTGAGGTATGATTTTTCTGGCTGATCCCTAAATAATGCAGCCATAGATCCGATAACGGTTCTGTATAGATTTAGTAGATTTTTTTAGTTCGCTCGCCATTCTGTGTGGGATACTACCCTTAGTAGCCACAGTGCGTTGTTACACGCGGTTTTTGATTGTTTTATGTGAGGAAATAAAAGTTGTTTTTTTTTTTATATAACTAATGTGCCTGCTATAGTTTTCCGACATGGAGACGCCTCGTATAGTGTGATGCTTAGTCTAGAGGACCATTACTAGGAAGTTATGTTCTCGTTATATTTATGGATCTGTACCAAACTAATCTAAGCTTTCTAAATGTCGATTGCTTCTCAATATTTTACTTGTATGGGACTCAAGAAAACTCGATATGTATCTATGCACGAAAGCAGTAATAAATCTGTTATAGTTAGAAATAAAGGATAATCCTAAAAGCAAGGTCTCCAAAGCGCTAGGGACGCAAGGAAACTCTTCGTGTACCCATTGAAAAAAATGGTTGAGTTTGTGTGCTTGAACCAGTGCCTGTTTCGGTGCAAGGCTCACTGTCAGAATCAGACTTATCAGTTGTTTCTGATGGACCTCGCGATTGACTCTACCGCATAGTGTGAAGTTCGTGTAGTTATTCAGTTTTAGAACGCAAAGGGCGTTAAACGAAAATCCCGTCAATCCACGATAGATTTGCCCGACAGTTGAGGAAATGCATAGAAGAAGGAAACATACCCGAAAATTACCTTGTTCAAGAAACAATTACAAAAAGGTACCATCCCCAGCAAATAGACCGATAACATATCTACCTATGACGTGGAAAATCCTAACCGCAGACCGCCCTGTCGACTGGGGCGTTAGAATGCACCGACTGCATCTCTGCAGAGGGGTAAGACTCCCCCAATGGGGCCACCTGTTGGCCGTGGGTGGCGACCCGTGATGCTTAAGGATAGAGCCCAGGTGGATGAGCAGTTCATGACATGCAATACTCCACTTTGGCCCTATCTTGGGCTAGACGGTCGGTCAGAGAGGCCCCCTCCGATCAATCGGCTGGTCACGTCAAGCCCTAGCACTATAGGATTTTCCCAACCCTATTGCCCTTATGGCAAGCCCAACCCCTTTTATCATATGGGTGCTAGAAGGCCGTGGCTGTGGGTCTACATGTCCTGGGAATGATGTTAGACTCTACCTGATGGTGGGGTTCCAGTTTTGGAGGTTTCGGGAATGTGGGAGCACCCCTTCATCACCATTGCTCCCTGTTCCACTCTGACCCGGAATGATAGTACCTGTGAGGGTCCCATGTATGGGTTAAATAGAAAAATATATTTATAAAAAATTGTATTATCCATTAAGAATTGATTCATTTCAAAACTTTATCGGCATTAAATGACCCACTGAGGTTGATATGCCGTAAAACAAAACAAATCAAACCAAACCTAACCGCAGATAAAACAATAGAATTATTACTCGCTTTATTGTCATGGACTCTTTCTGGAAGAACAGAAAGGATGCCACAAAGAAAAAATATGAGCAAATGACCTACTTTATATAGATCATCACATTCTCATAGAGGTAAAAACAAGGTGTAAAATCTAGCCATACTTTGGATTGATTTCATAAAGGCCTATGACATGGTCCCAGCAACTTGGATTCTTGAACGTTTGAAGATGTACAAAATATCCAATAAAGTAACAAAATTCATTACTAAAGCCCTGGAAAACTAGAAAGTAGAATGAATAGCTGGACGACAGATCTTAGCAGAAGTGTAAATCTAAGTAGGCATCTTCTATGGTGATCCTTATGACCATTAGTATTTGTTATCGCTATGAAGCCACTCAACTATATACTCAGGGAGTGTACAGAGGGATACAATAAGGAAAATTACAGAGTAATAGTATACATTTGATAGAATACATACACAATATATTTATTTGGTTAAATCGAGACAAAATATTAAATTGTTATAAATATTGCTCATTATTCGCACATAATCTGATTTTTAGAATTGTATCATAACAATTATTGAAAATAAACAATAAATGTTTCTGTGATTTCTAAATATTTTAGAGACCCTATCTTTGGGATTACCCTCCCCCCCATATATATATATATATATATATATATATATATATATATATATATCATATATATGGTATATATATAATGATGATATATATATGATGATATATACATGCATATATATATGATGATAATGGGATGATACTCAGAAGTTTACAGAGGATACAATAAGGGAATTACAGAGTAATAGTATACATTTGATAGAATACATAGACAATATATTTATTTGGTTTAAATCGGACAAAATATAAATTGTTATAAATATTGCTCCTATTCGCACATAATCTAATTTTAGAATTGATCATAACAATTATTGAAAATAAACAATAAATAGTGATTTCTAAAATTTAGAACCCTATCTTTGGGATTCCCCCCCTATATATATATATATATATATATATATATATAGATAGATAGATAGATAGGTAGATAGATAGATTAATGCTAAAATGAATGAATGGATGAAATAAAAATGATTAAAATGATGGGGATTAATGAAAAATCCTTTCTCCTTCTTAAAAGTATTAAAACACTTTTTGAGAGTGGGGTCCCGATAGAAGTTTTCTCGTCTATTATTAGACTCCTTTGAGCATCATATATATATATATATAATATTATGTGTATATATATATATAATATGTATATATATATATATATGTATATATAATATATATATATGATATATGTATATATATATATATATTATATATTATATATATATATATATATATTGTATATATATATATATATATATATATATATATATATATATATATATATATATATATATATATATATATATATATATATAGTATCACCATAAATACGTACAACCAGAAAATAATCATATTCTATAAAAATAATTTTCTTTAAATGAAAGATTACAGAATTTTATTATTCAGAGCAGCGCTGATTAAACGGATGGATGGTATGACGTAATATTAACTAAATAATCTATCGAACTGAGACTTATAAACCAAAAATAATTGAATATGTATCAGTCCTAAACTCAGTATCATTTTTTACATATGCAATTTTGCATACGTAATTTTATTTTCAGTTGGAGAGTTTTGTAGCGTACGATAAAAAATAATACCTAATAAATCCGGTAATCTCTGGACAAGAAGAATGTTGTAAACCATTAATCGAATATTGTTAAGGGTATACGCATTTACGGGCGATACTGTATTTTCTTCATCATCATCAGCAGCATCATCATCATGACGACTTGGATTCTCTTGAATCTTATTATACTTACCTTGCGTCTGGGGGCGTTGGCCTCTGGACCGGATAATATAAATGAAATCGTGTGTTCCCAGGTTCCGAAACTCAGGCAACACCCTTCGTATTGTCTAAAGGCGGCAGAGCTGGGTTTATTGCCCGGTGCGTGAGGTACCTCAAAAGAGGAAAACCAAAGGGATACATACAATTTTTACACTGGGAGCTAAAAAATATCTTTCGCCGTTTCTATCGGTCCTCACTCCAAACAGGTCCTTCAAAACGACATCTAGTGTCCGTACAAAGCTAATGAATGTAAGTTTTTGGTGGTCGGCAAACACTGGTGTGTCCTTGAGTAGGAGTTCACAGGAAAACATCACTCATTAGTTTGTCCTTACTTTCCAGCATTGCTTAGCACGTCTCTATTCGTTTTGTATATATAACCCCCAACATGTTTTTTTATTTATTCATTCAAACATGTGTCGAGGTTTAAGTATACATGTGATTTGTTTTAATGCATATTGCTTAATCTGCTAAAATATTTGTTTAGATCTTATATTTTTTCTACTTTCACGACCCAAAATTCACGAACATATATCAGCCATTTTATCCTCGTCACGACCAGAAATGTTTACCCGAATATCCTGTATGTTATCGTCGAAATTGAGTGTTTGGGAAACAAATTAACTTTTTACACGAAGGAAACTCTCGTTTGCGTTGCTATACAGAAATTGAGAGCTGATATGTGGGGGTTAAACAAATATTATCTTAGCACCCTCGCAAGAAAATCAGGTTTAATATATCATCAGATGACATGCGGAAACATGTTTATTTTATTGTCAACCTGTTACAATAATAATAATAATAATAATAATAATAATAATAATATATAATAATGTGATACCAATTGTAGTTGGTGCACTGGAAACAGTCCCAAAAAGCTTGGAAAAAATAGAGGATGAACTGGAAATTAGAGGGAGAATTGAGACCATACAGACCACTGCATTGCTGCCAGAATACTCAGAAGAGTCCTGGAAACCTGAGGAAACTTGCTGTCACTCACCCACCAGCGAACCACAGGCTATGGCGGCTGTGAAAAACTCAATAATAATAATAATAATAATAATGATAAATGACCATTCTAGAAAATATATGCTCAAACCTGAATTCGTCCTAGAGAACGAGACGCATAAAATTATCTGTGACTTGAAGATACAGACGGTCAAATAACCCTGACCAGAAGATCTGACCTAGCGTTATAAAAAAGAGAACTTTCCATCTATGGATCGGGCCATCTCGCCGGATCACAGAGTAAAAATGAAAAAAAAAAAAAAAAAAAAAAAAAAAAAAAACATCAAAAATCAAAACAAAACAAAAACACGAAAAGAAAGGCAAATACTATAAGAATAATAATACTAGAGAAATGAAAAAAAACTGTGGAACATGAGGTTCATGGTCGTAACAATTGTAGTTGTTAGTCTTAGAACGTTCCCAATTTTTAGAAAGAGGGTGAAAAAATTGGAAATCAGTGGAAGAATCTAGACCATCCAAACATTGTTAAGATTGGTTAATATACACAGAAGTATCCTGTTGATCTGATAATCTAAGGACCACCAGCGTTACACGTAAGGAATGATGTAAGAAAACAAATGATAATATGGAGAAGACGATGAAACGATTATTCACATAAGCGAATGCATAAAATTGGTTCAAAAGAAGCACAGGACTGGAGGCGACTGGGTGGGAATGGTTATCCCGTAGGAATTGCGCAAAAGATTAAAATTGGACCATACTTAGAAATGGTATATGGACAAACAAAACCTTCCCAGAAAATAAGACAGGGTTCTAAGAGGGCCGGGATAGCTCAGTCGGTAGAGCGTACGGCTAGGAACCACAAGGTTCCTAATTCGATACCGGTCCTCGCCAACTCAGCGTATGAGTAGCACAGGGATCTGTGCGGTAAAGTAAGGAGCTGATGGTAGGTGTAGCGCTCCACCTTAGATACTAAAACAATCTCCTTGGTCTAGTGCTATTGAAAATGGGATAGACTCCCTCGATACCGACTTTAGGCTGCCCCGTCGAAAAAAAAATCCCTACAGAAGGCCGTAAATAGGGTTAATTAAGTATGAAAAAAATAATTCATCATAAGTGGATTTTGCTGTTTAAGCGGATCACAGAGTGCAGATAAAATTAAAAGAAAATATCGAAATATCTCTTGGGTCTTACAAGAGAAGTGAAAAGGCTGTGGAGCCTGAAGTTAATGCTGTTACCAGTTATAGTTGGTGAGCTTGGAACAGTTCCCAAAGGCTTGTAAAATAGACGGGCAAATGTGGAAAACCGAGGAAGGATCGAAACTATAGCGATTATAAAAATGTTAACATCGGCTTGGATACCGAGAAGAGTTCTAGAGATAAGAGGGGATTTACTGTCACTCAGATTCCTGTGAGAGATTACCTGCTAACTCTGGTGTCAGGATTTACAAAAGGTGAAATAAAAATTGACAGAAAGGCCTACGATGGAGTCCCTCCAATTTGGATAATGGAATATCTGAAAATGTTCAAAATATGCGGCAATCATAAACCTCATCAGGAAAACTACGGAAAAGCGGAAAGTGGAATTAACAGCAGGGGGACAAACTCTATCACTGATTAAAATATTATGTGGCATCTCACAGTGAGACTCACTATCGCCTCGGCTTTTTTTGTAGCAATAATGCCACTAAATGATATATGTAGGAAATGCACTGGGGGCTACAGTCACAAGAAAAGACAAACCACTGAATGTGGATGACGTTAAGATATTTACAAAAAATGAATAAGAACTGGAAACCCTTATATACCTATAAGAATATATAGACAGAATATTGGAATAGATTAAAAAATAGGACCATATCACCTTAAGGCACCCCTTTTTGATCTCGATTAAGAAAGGACATTTACACTGTCAATATCCAATTTTTTTAACAGACGATTCTTAGATTTTAAAAAAATATAAAACTAACCCCTAACCCTAACCCCTAACCCTAACTCTAACCCTAACCACTAACAAACAACCAGATATTGACGGTCTAAATGAAAACCATGTCCTTTCTTAATCGAGATAAAAAGGGGTGCCTTAAGGTCATATGGTCCAAAAAATGTGCCTGCTGAGAATGAAAAGGGGAGAATTGAAACAACAGAAGGAATAAAACTACAACTCTAAGAAAGCATAAGAATACTTTTTAGAAAAACAAAATCAATTATGAGAAGCTGTTAAAATTGAAGTTCAATATAGTTAAATTAAAAATGTGAACTGACAGACTAACTATGAAAACTCAAACTTATAATGCTGGAATAAGAATGAATAAGTAAAACGTAGAAGAAATTTTAGATCTCGCCTGAATATCTTACAAAAATCATCACATTTTCATATGGAAATTGGGTGTGGCTGATCTCTATATATTTTAATATTGCAAGATCTCAACTTTTATTATTATTTACAAGTACAAAATAAAAACACCCTCCGGGCGGTGTAAAATTAGATTTTTGAAACATATTGCCTGAGGTGTGGGAGTAAAAAAATAAATGTCAGCGAGTATGTACCCTAAGTAAGTAAAATCATCAAATACATTAAAGGATTAATAAAATAGAACAACTTGAAATGTAAACTTTAAATATGTATTAAAATAAAACAAACTATATATAGATATATAATACCAGTGAATTATTAATAAAAATTGTTTTAAAAATATGAGGACTGTCTAATGTTGCATGTTCAAATTTTGAGTGTATTTATTGAATACACTCAAAATTTGAACATGCCAAAAATCGTAGAATAAATTTTATTCTATGTTATGACGATTTTGGGTAATGTGATGTAAGCAGTGACGTATTTTTTTACAGACAAAAACCAGAAGCGAATCTCCATTATTAATAGATTTATACAGATAAAGGTTGTCAATAAGATAATATGAACCAGCTATCAATGTCTATGGGCAGAAGTTAGCAGTTGTAAATAAGTTTGGGTATCTGGGTAGCACGCTAAACATGACTGGTACCTTTGATGATGAGATCTGCTTTCGGATCAGAAGGCAAGTGATCCCTTTGGAAAATTAAACAGAATGTTGTGGATTTGCCGTGGTATTTCAGTTGCAACAAAAGTCAAGCTATATGTTGCATGTATTTTATCTGCTCTCCTTTATGCTTGTGAAACCTGGACCACGTACAAGAAACATCTTAAACGTCTCGAGCGCTTTCCCCAGTAATGTCAACGACAAATATTAGGGGTGCAGTGGCAAATGTACGTCAGTGACATCGAGGTTCTGGAGTGAGCCAAATGTCAAAGCATAGAATCTCTCATAATCAAACATAGATTGAGATGATGTGGGCATTTGGTAAGGATGAACGATGGGCCACTTCCTAAACAACTGTTCTATGGGAAACTTGTAAACGGAAAGCGTTTGGCTCAAGTGCCCAAGATGAGATACAAGGATTGCCTGAGGTCGACCTTGAAAAAATGTAACATCGATGAGAAGACCTGGAAAAGTAAGGCTCTGGGCCGTGGGCAGTGTAGAAGGGCTTTACAGAAGAGCACAAAAAAGTTTGAGACCAACCGTATACAGCATGAGCAGTTGAAACGAGATATTCGCCAGAATAAAAAAGTAGACAACCAAGGGCTTCAAATCGGTCTATTATGTGACCAGTGTGGAAGGCTATGTATGAACAAGGCTGGCCTGATCAGTCACCGATTTGTGCATCGGCAGGATGGTCTAATAAAATATCCTGTGCTCCCAGGAATTACCTGTAAATGTGGGAAGATGTGCAAGACTTTGGCAGGACTAGAGAGCCACTTTCGTGCAGCTCATTATTGAACTTTTTGAAGCTCACCGTTATATTCTTTGAACTGTTGAAAACGCCAACGTTAGTTTCAAGGGCGGATTTTAATGAAGAATGGAATGAGTAGATAATTAAGGATAGAGAAAGACATCAATTCCCAAGATTAAATATTGAAGAAGGCATAAACGTGCTTTATTTTATAAAGATTTTGATAAACAAATCAAGAGGAAAAATGATATCTTGATACATGAGCAATTATAAAATATGAGAGCTTTGAGAAGAGGAGAAAATAACAAAGAATTCTTGGAGGAGAGGTTAGGAAGCCTGAAAATTAGGAAGTTGACAGTTACAAATTTGATAACATAAGCATTCCCTATTTTTTGCAATCATTAAATAATCTGCTATATTTCTTCAAACATTTTCATCGGCAGCCTTCATATACTTCAACACTATTCAGATGGATTACGAATGCTTTTGATTGAAATACAAGGATGAGTAAAAAAGGAATGTCATTTTGTTTGGGACAGGTATAATTACCAACACAGGAACATGTATCATACATCAAAATGAAGCTGGTTCTCTGAGGATCACATGCCTACTCCTCCAAATAGTCACCGTTTCTCTTAAGAGCAAGGTTTCACCTTTGAATGAGAGCATGTATCCCTGCCCCGGAAAATGTGTTGACTGTTCTTTGAGCCACTTCTTTACTACATATTTCACTTCCTCGTCACTGGAATAATGTTTGCCTCTCATACCCTCTTTCATGGGGCCGAAGAGAAGAAAGTCTGAAGGCGCTAAATTTGGTGAGTATGGAGGATGCGGTAAAATTGTCCACCTGAATGAGGTGATTTTCTCCCTTGTCCTGATGCTTGTGTGTTCGAGCATTGTCATACAGAAGGAGGACATTGTCGATTGAAAAGTTGGGTCTTACTCGTCGGATTCTTGCTCTGAGCCTCGTTAGGGTCCAAACGTAGGCCTTAGTTTAATAAAAAAAAAAGACTTCACATGAAAAAAAATGGCATTACTTTTTGACTCACCTTAGTACTATGTCATGATTAACGATTATTAAAAATAATCGGTAGAACATTTGCCAGGTGAATCGCAAGTTTCGGGTTCAATACCGACCCTCGCAAACAGTGCACGGGTCGCACAGTTTGGATGTGTAGTTAAGTAGGAATCTGATGGTTGGTATGGTGCTCCACCTCATACGCAGAAACAATCTCCATTCTCTAGTGCATGTAAAATGGAGATAGACCCTGTCACTGTCCGACTGATAGTGACTTTATTACATTACCTATTGCTAAACAAATAGAAAAAAAGCGTCGAAATGTAGAGTACAGATCGATTGAAATCGACCAAAACCAAAACAGTATGAACTTATAAGCTCAAAGCAATAAATGGATTGTTTAATTTTACCGGTATTTCAACCTGTTTAGGGTTATTTCATGCCTATATATATTTGGGAACCAGCTATCAGTAAAAAGCAAAGCAGTCTAGACTTTGCCTCTGGTATGGCAACCAGTCTAGGATTAGTAATTAAAAGTAAAGTCGACGGGGCGGCCTAAAGTCGGTATCAGCCAGTCAGCGAGGGAGTCTATCTCATTTTCAATAGCGCTAGACCAAGGAGATTGTTTTAGCATCTGGGGTGGAGCGCCACACCTTCCATCAGCTCCTTACTTTACCGCGCAGATCCTGTGCTACTCATACGCTGAGTTGGCGAGGACCGGTATCGAACTAGGAACCTTGTGGTTTTTAGCCGAACGCTCTACCGACTGAGCTAACCAAACCTTTTAAACTACGCTAAAGAAATTGACTTTGTGTCACATCCTACACAGGCAAAATGTTTAGTATACATGTAAATTTAATTTCGGAGGCGTACATCGCGTAATGGTTATCGATTTTGTGATTGGATACGGTGACAGGTGTTCACATCTTGGACGAGATTGGTTGCATTTAATACAGCGCTAATACTCTTGGGAAAGGTATACATCCAATCATTCTCGATTCAGCTACACGTAAATAGTAGGACAGTTGGGCTCTTTCACATTGGTATGACAACTAGTCTAGGAGAAGGAAAACTGTGAATTTAAATGTGTTACACTCCTCTTAAAAATGACCATGTGTCGTGTCGTTGGTTGGGTAAATATTATATTTCATTTCTCACCGCTTAAAATAATCTGGTGACTATTTCAATATGAGATGAACAGCATGTCACACGGAGTTGATAGACCTGCCATTCTATTTTGAACAAACAAAGAGTGCGTTCCCACGTAGGACAAGAGCTTGAAGCTGTGGCATCTGAACGTGATCAAAACATTAAAAAAAAATATCATGCTCCGGTAGAAGTCTTTGTGAGGTGGAATGATTGAAGTTTTTCTTTGTATGGGCGACACGGGAGATGCCAAGCTGAAGATGAAACTATTTTCACAATAAATGCATTCTCTCTAAAATGGAACGATTTGTCGAACAATAGACTTGCCAGAACCTTGGTGAGATCTTTGGCCAATAGGCGAACGAGCGGAAAGAAATCAGAAATAAATATTGCCCATGAACAGATAGTAATAGCGGATGTGGTTTACCACGGAGTCGATAAAAAGAGCAAAAGAGAAAATTTCTGAATGCAGCTTTTCGAACAGGAAGATCTATCAAAACGCATCTATTCAACATGCTCCTTTTTCATCTTACAATCAACAATAATCACGTATCAATTGCCGTAGTGTTAATAGAATTATTGTTATAATAAAAAGAAATTGAAAAAAAGAACATGCATCATATCTCTTAGGCTCTAACCAAACCCTTTTGCTCAGAGATTAAAATTAATACTAAAAGAAAGTAGTTTGGAATAAATAAAAAATAATAATACGGTAAAAATGGTGTTGTGTGTTGACCTGTATTTTTATTATTTCTTGAATTTTCGAGGTAATACCTCTTTATCAAAAGAATTGAACTGAAGCAGTCCAGCTATGTCATTTCTTCCCAAAGAAATAACATAGCTGGGAAGAAATTCCATAGCTGGACTGCTTCAGTTCAATTCTTTTGATAAAGAGGTATTACCTCGAAAATTCAAGAAATAATAAAAATACAGGTCAACACACAACACCATTGTTACCGTATTATTATCTTTTATTTATTCCAAACTGCATTGTGATAGCCTTAAAAATTAACCTCCTAACCAATACATACACAATGCTTCAAGCAAATTATGAAACTCTCTTAAAAGAAAGTAGCTGCTTTCCACCAACACTGAACATAGTGTAACCGACAACAAAAACAACAAATACACCGATAGTTAAGGATATTGATCACTTCTTCTAATTCATGTATTGCTTTTATTAATATTGATTCACACTCACTATATCTGTCTATATTTCTCTATCATGCCAGAAAAGCACTCGTGGTGGGTGCGAGAAACTGTCACACTAGAAGATTTTTTTAAAAGGGCCAGTCTGTAATAAAGCGACTGAGAAGAAACACATACTCAAAAATACAAACTGTCACACTAGAAGATTTTTGAAAAGGGCCAGTCTGTAATAAAGCGACTGAGAAGAAACAAATACTCAAAAATACAAACTGTCACACTAGAAGATTTTTGAAAAGGGCCAGTCTGTAATAAAGCGACTGAGAAGAAACAAATACTCAAAAATACAATATTTGAAGCAGGTGATCGTGATATAATGGTTACCGTCGTAGGAAATGAACACAGTGACTCGTATTCAAATACTGGACGAGGTTGTTTACATTGTACGTAGTGCTGATACCCCTGGGAAACGTATGCATCCAACTATCTCCCCTCCAGCTACAGGTAAACTGCAGATAACTGATTTTTAATCTTGGTACGGTAACCAGGCTAGTAGGAGAAGTCTGTTTAAAAATGACTTTGCTCGAATCTTGTTCGTGCGGAGAGGTTGGTAAATAAATACACACAAATGCCAATTTACATCTTTTTGATTTGAGACCAGCCAAGAGAAATATTGAAACAGAATAATAAAATGATAGATATTTTTCTGTAACCTCGTGTCTGACATTTTCCTTTTTCCTGATGTGAACTTGGCGTTATGTCTTTATTTGATCTCTGTCTCCAGCAACTTTATTCGAGACCCGGCATCCAAATAATTATCACGAATTATTGATGATACCTATATTCTCTCGTTGCATAATACTTATAAAGGCTTGCAATATATTTCTGACATACACAGTATTTTACAACAGATCGTTCAGAAGAGAGAGCAGAATAGAAATAAGTATTACTTATCTTTCCATGGACAACACATGAACCTATTCTTGCTAAATGCCCGAAGTGTTCTCTTCTCTGATTGAATTTCAGACTGTATCGAATAACTTTAAATATGCAAGCCTTAGACCAGGGACTTTCCAAACTGGTTATTTCCGCCTGAAAACATAAACACTGCCATAATTACACAGGCAAGTGTAGCACCTGATATGGAGGTACGATTTATATCATGGGAACAAGGGTCCTAACGCAACTGCAATTTCAAGGATGTAACTCTAGAAGAGAGATATTCTGAGTCTTTACTATACCCAAGAACTGGCTGCCTTTTCCTACTTTAGGAAATGTCCATATATTTTAAACTTGGGAGAGATGAAAAAGAAATACTGAAATATTATCCAAAGAATTGTTAACGGCTTGACTATATCTAGCATAGAAATATATTTGCCCCTTTGAGACACCCTAACATCTTACCCCATTAAAATATGAATGAACATTTTTTATATATTAAGCCATAATTCGTTTTTTTAAAGACTAAAAGTTTAAATATTTTGAAAGGTTTACGTGATATTTGGTAAAGTTCTGAGGCAATGCACATAGAATAAGAATCACTGGTTTCATCATCATTATCATCCTCATCATGCTGATTAGACGCCCCCCCCCTCTCTCTCTCTCTCTCTCTCTCTCTCTCTCTTTCTCTCTCTCTCTCTCTCTCTCTCTCAAACACACACACACCATTCATTCCTATTAGCCATTACTCTTAGCAGGTCATCTACACAATATCCCAAGTACGTATTTCATTATCGGCCAACACTAGCGCCTCCATGTGTAGGAGTCCACAGATTAACGTTTATAAGTTCGTCCCCGCTTCTTCATCACTGTCCAGCTTTTCTTGTTATGTGGATGGTTTGTAAAATTGGAAGTACGTAGCCGTATATATGCTACATTTGTTAAAAACTGATCGAAAATTTATAATGTAGTTCCTATCTAGCTTTTACTCCAAGTTTTTTTTTCAAACTCCATGTAGTGCAGCCATACATTAACACTGAAACGGCTACATCTCGGAAGAATACACGTTTTATTTCCATGATCGATTGCCTGTCAATAGCAATTAATGTATGTCCTATGCGTGTATTGAGATCGGTAAATCGTTAGTTGAATCCGTTAATAAAAAGAAATTAATCACTTAGATGGGCAAATAGTTGTGTTCATGGGTTCTTTAACCTTGGTTAGTCAACCATTCTAGGAAAAAGAATAAGATACATACAACGTGCAATACCCTGTTTTAATCAGCCGCCAACCAGGAGCAGTAACACAGTTGCAGATGCTAAAGGCGGTACTGTTACACCTAGTGCCATCAATAGTCTTTGGCCACCGACAGAATATCAGGTGGCAAAATGGAGGGTAAATTCATATTAACATCTAACAACAGTAAAGTAGAAAAAAGACAATTATGATTATGAAAGGAAGAAGCATATCGAATACAATATAAAATCATATAACAGCACTAGCAAATATATGCACCCTCCGGGTGCAAGTATTTAAGTTTTAATGAAATAAAATATTATGTTAACTTAGAAAGGGTAATGAAACTAAATAAGATGCCGATAAAAAGATTTGAAACAGAGTGGGAACAACTAAAACTTGCTTTTTCTTCCCTCCCGTCTTTCATTGCTAAATTTTCATAATTCAACTATTTAGTTAAATTAGGAAGTAAAGAATAGAATTACTGTTAATATTGTTAATGGATTTATTGGAGATATTTTTGCTCATATTCATTAAGATAAAACCAAACAATTAGAAATCAATAATACTGAGCACATATTTATTAAAATCAAATTTTTAATATCAATATGCAAATTAGCCTTCCCCTTCACACTGCAAACCACTATATTTTGTATATATAAATACAATCGCATGTTAATAATATGTAGATCTGGTCAATAGTATTAATAATGTAAAACTATTTTATTAATAATTGAGGTTTGAATAAAAATAAAATCATGGAGAATGTGATGTAAATAACTATGTGAATTGTGACTGGATTAGTAATATAGTTTCGGTTACAGACAGAAAAACACACAATCTCCATTATAATAAAATGTTAAAACGACCTCGTTTCAAGAAATAAACTTCTGCTTTATCTATGATGATAGAATCAGCAATTATATTTAGATATATAGATAGTGTGCATCTAATAGTGGTCCAAAATGTTAGATCTTATCAAATAGATTCTTATTAAAAATACATTAAAAAACTGGCATTTAAAAAATGGCCTGTCTTTCATCCGTAAAAGTTTCCAAAAATCTATTGTCAATTATTAATACTATGCATCACCTTCTCACCTTCAGAGGCCACGTGAAGGCAATCACAATAGAAGTATTGTATATATGAAAATATGCGCACCCCAGACCAACTGAAACTTAATTACGCAAATACGAGGCTAACTTCAAAAGAAATGTATGCAGCGTGCTGTGATCACAGGGAAAATGTTCCTGTCTATTGAAAACATTGAGTATTTGTGCCTGTCGCTGCGCAAGTTACGTTGCTACGCTCAGTCTTGGCTGTAGTTTCTGATGGAGCTCCCGATTGACGCTATCCCCTAGAATAAAGTACATGCATTTATTTGGTTATTGAATGCAAAAGTCATTAAACCGATTGAAATTCATCGCCAATTAACGTAAGTGTATGGCGAGTCTTGCATGTATGCTAAAACCGTCTTCAAGTGATGTAATGAATTTGCAATGAGAACGCTATTCAACGTTTCTTCACTGACATGGCAGCAATCTGGTATAATATGGGATTACAAAAACTGCTACTGTGCCTACAAAAATCCATCGACTGAAATGACGATTACGTAGAAAAATAAATACATGTTGAAACATTAAAGTGATGTAAAAATCATTGACAATAAATAATAAGATGTTCTGTGATATCTAAATATTTTGGAGACCTTACCTTAGGGATTACCCTTGTATTTACAGTTGATGTTTGAATGTAATGTATGGAAGACTCTTTATTTAATTCGAAATTATATGTATTTACCTACTGTGCTAGTATTCGTAGAAAACATCAAATATACTCGGAAATTCTGATGGAACTAAACCTGAAAGAGACAACCTGTGATGGAGAACGAGAACTGCCGTATGCATTTGGGAAAAGAGCAAGACATTGTCTTGCCTGCTGGAGTCGAACCTGCGTTCGCACGAATGCAAGACAGTGTGACTTGTGCATTTCACAGACGCGAGGTTCGGTTCAGGTGCCCGGATGTTGGGAGGCTACTTCATAAGTAGCTGGAATCTAAGGAGAATGACAGAATCAGAGTGGTGCGCGCATTGGCAGAGACTAAACGACGTAAGACTTCAGTTGAAACTAGTGAGAAAAGACAAAAGAACAGTGACGAACTTAACCAGTTTGCGGCGGACTTGGTTGTAGACCCCACTCAACACAGAATTTTTTTTTATTCAACAAACAACCTATAAAAGAATTGCATAGAAACACCATTAATAAGAAGTATCTTTAAAAGAAAGCATATTTTGATCACTGAACAATGTATTTTAATTATTTTACAAAGCATTATTTTGTTACAAAATATTTTTATACTTGATATGATTTATTAATCTTAAATACCACATTTTAATCTGTCATATGTGTGGTGCAAGTAAACTTAAGCAAGTGGCATCAGTAGCTCCATCTTGCTAATCCCAAAGCAGAAGTATGTTTATGGGATGAAGATGTAGGAGATCGTACAGTCGTATGGGGTTTTTCAGGATTTTGAGCATTTCAAGGTCAGCCAACTAGCTTAATCAATACCATAGAATATGATCCCAATGGTGCTAACACATTGTTAAAACCCAATTACTAAAAAAATATAAATATAAATACACAACATATATTGCTTCCTAACCGTTAGGCATGATATAACCCCAGACGGGTTAATATGCCGTTAAAAACAATCAACGAACTTTCTTTTCAATCGATGAATCCTGGGATTCTGAAATTTTCAATCAATAGCATCATCCCGACGTAACATTGAATATATTTTCTCGGGTGTGCTAAATTAACACGGGTTTACTTACATGTAGAAGATAATTTTATTTCAAACCAAGTAGTATTTTTCCTTATTGCTTTTCCGCAGGTCTGGCATTCCTTTTAGGGAATGGAATTATCCGATATATCATAAGCTCCCTAGGGTTACCCATCGTTACTATGGGTCAGATATTGAATTCTGGTGGAGAAAAAAACATATTTACTAGCCGTTAAATATGTTGGTCGGCACTGCTAATTCATGTATTTGCTTTCTTCAGCATCTTTTCCCAACCTTTCTCACTCTCTCATATATATATATATATATATATATATATATATATATATATATATATAGAGAGAGAGAGAGAGAGAGAGAGAGAGAGAGAGAGAGAGTGAGAGAGCGACAGACAGACAAATTGATAGATAAAAAATAGATAGATAGTATTTAAGAGATGGAGAGAGAGAGAGAAACCGACAGAAATTGACTGAGACGCAGGAACATAGTAAATCAAATAAATATACATAGATCGAGTTTAGTCATAAAATACAATGTAATTGAATATATTATTTGTTGTGATTATATCTCCGATTATATTAGAGAGGGTAACACTTGCGTTTAGTGGCTCACGTGCGTTCTGGAATGTACTCCAGTCACTCTGTTACGTTAACTTTTGGACTAACACACTTGAGAATGATATATATATATATATATATTTACCAACCCCTCCGCACGAGCAGGATGTGACACAGGGTCAATTTTTAAGCGGAGTTTAACAGGTTTGAATTCAGAGTTTTCCTTCTCCTAGACTGGTTACCTAGCCATGGTT
>CM042144.1:20206983-20239483 GCA_023376005.1 Doryteuthis pealeii
TTGGATTATTTCATTTATTAGTACTAGCAAAATAAAAAAAAGCCTCTAAATAAAATAAATATTGCCCGAGGGGATGGGAGTTGTATCATAAATAAAGTAAAATCATCAAATTTATTAAAGGAGTAAAAAATAAAATGAATTTATTAAAGGATTAAAAATTTTAAAAAATTGAAATGGAAACTTAGTTCTGATAACTTTAAATATGTATTAAAATAAAACAAACTATATATAGATAGATAATACCAGGTATGTATTCATAAAAATTTGTTTAAAAAACCAATGAGGACTGTCTAACATTGCATGCTCATATTTTGACGATTTTAGGCTGTGCGACGTAAGCAATGACGTAGTTTTTGTTACAGACAAAAACCGGAAGCGAATCTCCATTATTAATAGATTTAAATCTGTGTGATTCGAATTTAATTCTAAATGTTTTATAATCTGTAATTAAATAAGAATAGGGATAAGAAATTCATAACCACACAGATCCCATATAATGCATAATTTCATTAATTGGTACATTAACACGAAACACTCGGTAAAGAAAGACAAACAACTAATTCGCAAGAACAATGCACATGAGAATGTTTAATAGATACAAATGCAATTCAGGAACAATATGTCTCCAACAGGTAAACTGTATGTAATAATCGACACACAGAATCCAAGAAAGAGTTCAATAAAATGATGAGACAATATTTTCTTATTTTCAATTATTTTCAAGGCGAAGTGCAATAAAATGCCTTGTCAGAGTAGGAGACAAATTGTCTCTATTCTGTTCTACAAATAAAAATGAAAAAACATAACCTTTTTGCTCCATGACCGAAAACTGAAACAGATAGATTTTATTTGTTCCAGTAATGGACACCAAAGAGAAAGTTTGAACGGGGTGAATTATCATGTAACCAACAGCTAGAAATGAAAAAAGCCACGTAAACAATCTAAAGGAAGACAATTATTTTGTTCTTTATACTTTCCTTTGATGACGGTTGCAAATTTAACGGAACCGTCACGAACTGCCTCCTTTTGAATGTGACTTACAATACACATTTATTATAAAATTAGAACGTATTTTTACCTAACAGCATTTTGCAATTTTTATCTTTAAGAAAATGATTCGATAAAAATGTTAAATAATAACAACTCCTCAATATCAAGGCTAAATCCCCTTGAAATATGTTGTAGATTATTTTGTTTTATTGCTAATAATCTATTGTTAATCCTTTTAAAATCCAAGCTCTTGAAAAATGCACATTGGATTCATTCAGCATTTCCATATTTAAATCAAGTATATCACATTGAAATGCCCGCTGAACATGAATGCTTTTAAAAATATGTTACCATTTTTATTCCTCTTTCACAAATGAATCTAATAATTTCAACATTTTTCTCTGCACTTTCATTCTTTCTCTCATAAAATGGTTTTGATATTCTATTTCAGTCTATTTTATTTGCACTACATATTTAAACATCATCCTACCCTTTTGTTCTTTTGATGCAAATGTTCGTGAATTGCAGATAACGCATTCACAAACATCATTCACTCGGAATTTAGCACCTGGCTTCGGAATAGAATATTTCTGTTGCATTTAAGGAATCGAGGACTCATCCCATATTAAAAATACAGTGTAACACGTGTTATATCATGTGGTAATGTATACAATAAAGGCAAATATTGACAGAACATTATCAAAATAAATAAATATAATGCAACTACCAGTCATTCAATATTCTTTATTGTCCAGGAGACAACAATGATTCTAGATAATATCAGTAAAACTGATAATAAATCGGGGAATAATTTTCTGTCAGTTAAGTATATTTGAGTGTTTATGTTTTATACGTGGTGGAAAGATACACGGATGAATGTTGTACTTAACACATTTATTAAGCACCAATATCCCGTGCTAAACGGATACATGAAAACGCAGAACAAATAAGTACAAACAATTAACAAGAGAAACTCACATTAAAGAGGGTTGTCAGTTCGGTATAGCCAACGCAGCGAAGTCAGTCTGAATATTAGTCAGCTAGTAATTTAATTGTAGGCTATTCTATGGCTATGAGCCAGTCCATCTGGTAAAGTGATGAATGGGTAAACTGCACTAGTTTATACATTTCTGATAAAGTTTCAGTCGCGTACTCTGAACAGCAATTATTTAACTAACACCTACGCCATGGACAGAATACGACAAAAGAAGGATTGGTTTGGTTTGTTTTGTTTTACGGCATATCAACCTCAGTGGGTCATTTAATGCCGATAGAGTTTTGGAAATAAATCAATTCTTAATGGATAATACAATTTTTTAAAAATACATTTTTCTATTTAACACATATATGGGACCCTAACAGGTACTGCCACTCCGGGTAAGAGTGGACCAGGGAGCAATGGTGATGAAGGGGTGCTCCACATTCCCCAAACATCCAGAACTGGAACCTCACCATCAGATAGAGTTTAACGTCATTCCCAAGACGTAGACCCGCAGCCACCGCCTTCTATCACCCATATGATAAAAAGGGGTTGGGGCTTGCCATAAAGGCAATAGGGTTGGGAAAATTATATAGGTGCTACTGCTTGACATGACCAGCCGATTGATCGGAGGGGGCCTCTCCGACCGCCCATCTAGCCCAAGATAGGGCCAAAGTGGAGTATTGCATGTCATGAACTGCTCATCCACCTGGGTTCTATCCTTAAGCATCACGGGTCGCCACCCACGGCCAACAGGTGGCCCCATTGGGGGAGTCTTACCCCTCTGCAGAGGTGCAGTCGGTGAATTCTAACGCCCCAGTCGTCAGGATGGGACAAAAGAGGAGTAACATTGGTTTGAATGGTAAGTGTTTTTACTCTTTGACCAGATACCATACAACAGTTAAAGATCCCTGTTTGCCACTAAAGGGAGAATTGTTAGATTCATACATTTTCCGAAAGTATTAGCGCTGTATGAAATGTAATCAACCCCGCGGAGGATGTGGAGTTTGGGTCCATTTCCTAATCGATATAACCGTTACGCATATACTGCCTGCAACACTGCAACAGGATATTTGACAGAAAGTCAATCAATATTTTATACAGCTACTAAGAAAAATTGAACTCCATTGAATACATTGATTTTATATTTAGATGCCTTTTTGCTTGAGTATATTAAAACGTCAATCTAAAAATTTTATATTGAAGATAATGATAGATCTGGTTTGCCTTCTGTTTTGAATGGCATATATACTTTTGTGGGTTACTTAATGCCAAATCATCCTTATAGAAGAACAGTAATGGTACTATTTAACCAATGGCTAGAGGAATGAGTAGGTTCATATCATTCGGAAGGTTAGTCGTCCGAAAATGAACGTAATAGCGCAACTGAAGTTCGAACTCGTTTACTATGATATGACTGTCCAGCAAGTTAGCCACTACACTACGAGACTCCCACGAAAGTAATAATGGGAAGATTTTGCTTAAGATTTAAAATACCACAGTACATTTTCTAAACAACTTTTGACTGAATATCGTCAGTTCATCCTGCAACCACAGGTACACTAGCTTTATTATTATTATTATTATTATTATTATTATTATTATTAGTAGTAGTAGTAGTAGTAGTAGTAGTAGTATTAAGAGTAGTCGCAACAGCATTAGCGTAGAGAGAAAAGAAACAGCCTCGTCCCGGTACGATTAATGGCTGACTATTCTGGCTATCTGATCGGACACAACAAGGGAAGTTATACTACCACGCTGCCATTTTGGTAGAGGTTTGAATCCAGATATTCCATCCTGTTTGACCGGTTTACCGACGTGCAGGTCAAGATTGACCAGCCTATGCCATTATATACGCATGTTTATAGGAAGAAGTGATATAGTTATTTACTAAGCTTAGCTTAGATGTGGCACAAAGCAAGAAGTATGAGACGCCCAATGAGAATCGAACTCGGTATCAATGGTCTGAAAATGTAGCATGCTAAACATTACACCACGTGAGTTGCCCTAGGAAGAAGTGATATAATCATACAATCCTAAAAGGAATTCGTGAAAACTGAAACACTAACTGCCTCGTTGATGGTTCACTGAGACCATTTTCTAAAAAGATAATCGTTACGCCACGCGTGTTTACATTACGGTACACTGACTGATCCCATTAAATACCTCTCATATATCAAGATACGCCAATCGATGTATTACTGCGTTAAACAGTTTCCCACTCTCCAGGGAATCAAATGTCAAGCCATTATGGTATTACCAAAAAAGCACATTGACATAGATGTTTATTTCATCCTTGGGGACAAATTATGTTATATCATAGTCTCCCAAGAGGGAATTCGATTATGGTGTTGATATCAGACCAAGAAACGATTTCTGAATTACATCACCTCAGACCATGTGAAAATATATGAATTAATCTTTGTTGTTCCGGTTCGAGTTCATATGAAGTTAGAAAACAAATAAACAAGGAGTTGATATGCAGAATTCTTTTTAGTTATTGGAAGTGATTTTGATACGTACATCGGTCACAGATATGTTGCAGTCTTTAGAACTGAAAATCAAAGACAAAAGATCCCTAAATATAGATAAATGACAATAATGCTAATAATTATGATGTTTTTATAAAAAAATCGGGATTTATAAAAAAGAATTTAGACGTCTAGTAAAACAGTTAAGTCTTGCTTGATTATTACTAACTCTTTTGAGTACAGACAACCCAGCCTGGCAGAAGAAGGAAGAAATCAGCCCAGAGGAGGATGGCAGCGATGAAGCAGAACCAGTAAGAACCCATTTCATCTCTTCTCTTCATCTCCTCTCGCCTTTTATATACGCGATATGAAGTGAGTATAGCCTCGCAGACCCACTGCTGAATAACGTTTAGGTTAAACTTGCAAACCGTCGTCAAAATTAAAACGGAAAGTTATCTGGTGGTGCTCCATGACAGTTTAACTACAGTGTATGGTTGAACTTTTTGTGAATTGGGTTTAGGGGTGTGGGGATTAAGGTTGTTTTTAATTACGTATTGCTTAAAAGAAAAACAACAAAAACCTCCAAATTACAATACATTTAATTAACCATTGAAATTAATTATTGAGTCCAACGGTAGATACATTAGTCTCAGTTGTTTGGGTTAGTATTGCAATGTATAATTTCAATTAAACCTGGGTTTTAAAAAATGTTCAACATTAAATGTATAGTAATTTGTTTTGTTTTTTTTTTTGTTTTTTTAAAGCAATACGTAATTAAAAACAACTTTAATCCCCAAACCCCTAAATCCCAATTCGCAAAAAGTTAATTAATAGAATGTAGTTAAACTGTCATGTATCACCAAATAAGTTTCCGTTTTAATTTTGACGACGATTTGCAGTTTAACCCGCGTTTAATCCACGCCGGATGCTCCATACATACGTCCTCGTATTACATACTAACGGCATCGAACGGGTTTAGGAGGTACCTACTAACCATTTTGGTCTAATGGTTTGCAAGATAGTCCCGAAGATCCTTCGCTGCTGAATGGTGAGGTATATCCTCGCTAGGGGCACCAGATATGCGACCTTGTATCATATTATACCCGTACCGTACGGTTTGGGTGAATACCTACCTGTCCTAACCAATCAGCCGTGTTCCAGACTAATTGAAATTAAGTAAATAACCATAAGTGAACCATTGGATGGGGCTAATTCATTAAAACAGTATGACCACCTGCCTTATAAGGTATAAGGTTCGTTATGTTCTTGTAAAAAGATTTTGAAATAATATAAAATAAATCTCACCTGAACATAATCTGTGGGGATAATCTGTGGAGATTAAAATAAATACAAAATTAAAAAAAAATCCCATGAGCCTTTACCGGAAGAACCCTCCGCGCATGTGCGTGAAAAAGACCAACTTCCGACCCCCCAAGATAATCCTTCGGTCATTCGAGTTTAGGCCTTGAATTTGTCTAGTTGCTATTAATGGCCAGGGGAATATTGCCTTGCTACGTGCCGGATATGGCCGGTGAATAAAGCCTTAGTCATAAAACCACCTTCTGTCTTTGTTTCTTTCATTTTTGTTCCCTTAATTCCTTCATTTTCAGCGCAACCACCAAATGAGATGGGGTTAAAAGTAAAACCCTAAGAACACGCACCACACATAACTACCAACTTAAACCTTAAAACGCTAAATCTCTTGTCACCCCATAAATCTAAACGTTATCACTGGGATCTTGTGCCAGTGTTAACTTGCGGTCCATCAATTTAGATAAATTGCACACTGGGGTTTGTCTCGTGCTAAACAACAGTTCTCATCTGTGCTCAATAGAAATAAAATCTGGAGAGATAGGTGACCTACGTAAAAGTTTGATTGATTGACCGATTGATCTTAACGCCACATCAATCAGTATGGGGTTATTTTAGGCTTACAGACCAGGAAAGTATGTACATTTGACGCTTATTTATAAATATTTGTATAGTTATTTAGGTATTTTTGGCACACCATTATATGATATGAACGGGGTCTGAATTGCGGAGGGGGTATTATGCTGGAAGACCCGAAACCCTATGAATCCCATTATTAACATAACTGACGACGCTGCCCTGCGCTGATTATTCAATCGTATCAAGAACATGAAGTATTCATATCGCATGCAAATAATTCGGAAACATACCTTTTTGGCCTATTGATGGTACCTAACTGATACTAACACTCGGTAGCAGTGGCAATAAAAAGTTAATCAACAAAACACAAATCCATTACTATTAAATAATGAGTTTGTTCCTCAGTGGATGCCCTATTCTTGTTACATTGTATCACATCCTACCCCCGCTCAACGGGTTGGGTAAAAAACAATCTCCTCATACGTGTAATCCTTATAAAGATAGTCTCGTAGATACATTACAACCGAATTACACTTTTTGATAATTATTTGATTTTATCTTATAAAAAAATACATCAATATTTGTTCTGTTTAAAGGGGGCACAAAATTTTCAATAGATTTCGACAAAAACATTAGCTAACTATAATAAAGTAAAGTCGTTATTAAATAAATGTTTTTAGAATCTAAAAATGACATTTTAAACTTAACATCATGCGATTCATATTTTGAATTAATTAAATTGATTTTAATTTTATTCAAGTCATGATACCCGATTATTTATATGGAAGCACAGAAGAAAAATAATCTGAATTACCTCCCTGGTGTTTTTCTGATGAATTTAGTTAATTAAATTAAATTAATCAAATGTAATTTAATATAAGAACAAATATTGGTCCAAAATAATATCCTTTTTCAAAACAGAAGAATAAAAAAAAAGTTTAACCCAACTATTACGCTTTGGCGATTCCATACATTTGCTGGGAATATTTTTCTATCTTCAAACATTAAAGATTTATATTATATGAATATACTTTGTTAATTTTAGCCAATATTAAAAAAGATTAAAAACATTTTTTTTTTAAATATTTAAGCCCTATACGTGTGTCCTTGTGTCACATCCTACACATAGCGAACGGGTTAGGTAAAAGATTCCTCCAATCATTCTGTAATATTTAATAAAGCTCGACTCGAAAATCCATTACTAATGAATAACAGACTCGATCCTCAAATGACGCTTCTTTCTTCGGACCTGGTGTCACATCCTACACACGTCTAACGTGTTGGTAGAAAAGAGTGTCCCATCATGGTGTAATGGTAAGCAAGCTTGTCTCGCAATTCATTACTACGGAATAGCAAGTTCGTTACTTGCTGGAAGTCCTTGTGTCACATCCTACCCGTAGCAAACGCATTCGGTAAAAATTCGTCCCATCGTAGTATAATGATGAGCAAAATTTTCTCGCAGATCAATTACTACTGAATAGCGAGTTCGATACTCGCTAGAAGCCCCATACTTGCTACCGTATGCTACATCCTAAGGATGGGGTGTATATAAATACCTATTATTTCATTAATTTGGGAAAAAAGACAAGAAAAGAAAAGTGTAATCCACACACACACACACACACACACACACACACATACATATATATTATATATATATATATATATATATATATATATAATACCGTCTTTACGTGAAAGTAACATCACAGACGCCATGATCAAGACACATCAATATTAATCAAATACGGATACATAATCGGATTATTGGGGTTACTATAGAGACCACAACTATTGATGGAAAATAGTAAGATAAGACAATGATTAATGGTTAACGGCTGTCTTGGAGTTATGTATATTATTTTACTTAAAAGATTAGATTGCTTTGAATTTTTAAGTAATTGAAGAAAGGAAAAGCAATTCGAGCAAAAATAACGGAAGGTCCCTGGGACAATTTGATGAATCGCAGTAGATATTCATTAAAGATATCTCAATTTGATTCTATTCTATATTGATTTTTTCGCACATCATTAATTGTTTCCAATTGATTTTTATTTCGTCTTCTGTTTATTCATTCGGCCGAGAGATAGCGCTGTTTGGTCGGGGCCAGAGACAGACTGACTAAATTTAGTTATATTTAAATACAAACTCTTTAAGAATAACAACATTTAAGTGGAGAAAAGAGTCTTGCTAAGAAAATTATTCATCGTCTCAGAATCAGCAATATCTTTCCCTGTTTCTCCATACTTACATTTACATAAAACCACATACTTTCAATCTACATGATTGTATCTATCTGTATTCACATATATAGGTGTATCTCAAAATCTACACAATGTTTTATGTAATTATTCAATTTTACAATTTAAAACTTACTATTTTAATATTTAATATTTGATGAAATTGTATCTCCCAGAAAGATTTTAGCCCCGAAGGAATGGAAAAGTTTTCAAGAATGAAATGGTAATAAAATACATCCTTCCTGGGCTTTTAGCTAACCATTTATTCACACACACACACACACACACACACACACACACACACACATATATATATATATATATATATATATATATATATATATATATATATATGTGTGTGTGTGTGTGTGTGTGTGTGTACATATATAAGCATGTTTGTTAAGTGAGTGTGTTAAGTATATATATATATATATATATATATATATATATATATATATATACATACCTGTGTGTGTTTATATATGTTTATATGTATTTATATATATATATGTATGTGTGTGTAAGTATGACTGTGTTTCTGTGTATGTGCATACCTATGCGCATGTTTATATATTTGTGTGCATATCGTCATAGCCTTAGGCATCTAATTTGTTTACAGGAAATGCTCCTCAGAAAAAGTCAAGATGTTTAAGATATTTTCAACTCGCGTCTTTAATATTGGCATCACTTTTAATGTCTTGGTGTAGTTCTAATCTCAACTGCAGTTATACCAATATCTCAACAGCGTGTGAAAAAATCCATCAACACCCTTTGAATAAATAAATGAAACAATATTCGCCTTTTTCACACATCAGTCTAAATATTAAACAATGCTGACTTATATTACCAAATGTCGTTGACTTTATGCCTACGCTACACTAACATAAAGAGATATGCATGCTTTATCAATGATATTGAGTATTTCATTCATAAATATAGCCAACTCCATCATCAATCATCAACATCATCATGTCGTGCTGGCAGCACGGATATCCATGAAATCTCTCGCCATGCAAAGCTAATCCCAAGCAAAGAATAGTTTACTTTCCTGTTACTTAACATTTTGAAACCTCTATTGCTTTTGTAACTGCGTTGCATCTCTGAAACCTTCTGAAGGTGTTTCATAGTGTCCAAAGTCGAGTTATAGTAGTAGTCGTTAGTAGTATTAGACGTCGTTAGATCGAAGGAACATGAAAGACGTACAGTCAAAAGGAGTTGCTTATTTCTTTCTAGGCTCGTGGGTTCTTTTTCAGAGAGAGAGAGAGAGAGAGAGAGAGAGAGAGAGAGAGAGAGAGAGAGAGAGAGAGAGAGAGAGAGAGAGAGAGAGAGAGAGAGTATGTGTGTGTGTGTGTGTGTGTGTGTGTGTAAGGTCAAGCTGATCTATCTTAAATCACGTTCATGTGCACTGTTCGTTGCTACCCAAATATGTCACGACGGAGCCCCAACAAACGCGTTCTTAGGTCCGGAAAAAAGAGAGCAAATTTTCTTTACTTCCGTTTTGGTCCCGGGGGTGGGGGAAATTCACATCCGCTTCCGCTCGTAACCCGGAACTTCTGTTTTTATTTTTAAATCAAGCTCCTGGTTCATTTTTCGGTCAATGGCTGCCACCCGTTGAGTGTTTACCCTTCCAACTTTAACCTCTTTTTGTTCTTATTTCTTTTTCTTCTCTTTCTCCAGAACTCCGATTATCCCTTTTCTTTTCAATTCCCAAATTCTCCGTAGATCATAATAATTACGCTACAGAAGGTAAATTACTAGAAAAGCTGTTTAGAAGACATTTCCATAACTCTCCCTCGTCCCCTACGAACATATCCACTGGCGGGTCTTCTGCATGGCATCTATAGACAGGAACCGAGAAGTTGTCTATCCATATCTACGAAAGCCGTTTTGGTTTTTCAAAGGATTTTCTCAACTTCGGGTTTTATGCGAATAAAAAGCATGGTATTATAAATCTTAACGTGTATGGCATTAATGGTTACACCTCTGTAGTTCTTATTGATACCGAGTGGCCTTTATTGGGAAATAGGAGGATGCATTATTTCGCCCACTTCTCTCTTCTATTTTGTTTATAGACTTCATTGCATAGTCCTATCTAATCATTAATATATTTAACACGTCGTATTCAGCTTAAAATCCACTGACTGTATACCCTGCAAAAAGGTAAGACAACCTCCCACCTTCAACCCACCAAATATAAGATTCGTCTTGTGTATGACACTAAACTGCATCTGAAAGCGACTCTCCTGCTGGTAGTATCTGTTAGGGTCCCATCTATGTGTTAAATAGAAAAAATGTGTTTATAAAAAAAGTAGCTACCAAGAATTAATTTATTTAAAAGTTTTGTCAGCATTAAATGACCCACCGAACTTGATATGCCATAAAACAAACCAAACTTGTCTATTTACTGGATACAATGAATGTCAATTGATATTCATAAAAACTTATATGCAAATATTCTCTTGAAATTTCCCAACCTACTGCCCTTATGGCAAGCCCCAACCTCTTTTTATCATATGGGTGCTAGAAGGCGGTGACTGAGGGTCTACATGTCCTGGGAATGACGTTAAACTCTATCTGATGGTGAGGTTCCAGTTTTGGAGGTTTGGGGAATGTGTGCACCCCTTCATTACCATTGCTCCCTGGTCCGCTCTGACCCGGAGTGGTAGTACCTGTTAGGGTCCCATCTATGGGTTAAATAGAAAAACATGAGTTTATAAACAAAATTGTATTATGCATTAAGAATGAGTTTATTTCACAAGTTTGTCGGCATTAAATGACCCACCAAGGTTGATATGCCGAAAAACAAAATAAACCAAATCCTCTTGAAACTGCATGAAACAACATGTCCCTCTATGCTTTTTGTTATTGCTAATAATTAATTGTATATTAAGACTTTAGAAAACCAGTAAACAATACAACAGTGCATCCAATGGTAAAGACGGTGTTTCAAAAAGGCCACCTCATCAAACACTACGTGCAACCTAGTACAACACGAAACGTCACAGTACCAAGAAGAGTAAGTAACAAAGTGTACCACAAGATGAATTTAAAGCACACGAATCAGGGCGCTATGGTTAAGTTTTTTTTACGTGCGCCTTTCAGAATTGTAACGGCTATCGAGAAGCAGCAGCGTTCGGGGTTATTTGTTTATCCAAAACAGAACTACCGCTTTCTGGGGTCGGTCAGTCAGGAATGCACCGATTGCACCTCTGCATAGGGGTAAGACTCCCCCAATGGGACCGCCTGTTGGCCGTGGGTGGCGACCCGTGGTGCTTAAGGATAGAGCCCAGGTGGATGAGCAGTTCATGACTTGCAATACTCCACTTTGGCCCTATCTTGGGCTAGACGGGCGGTCGAAGAGGCCCCCTCCGATCAATCGGCTGGTCACGTCAATATATATCACATATATGATTTTCCCAACCCTATTGCCCTTATGGCAAGCCCCAACCCCTTTTTATCATATGGGTGCTAGAAGGCGGTGGCTGCGGGTCTACATGTCCTGGAAATGACGTTAAACTCTATCTGATGGTGAGGTTCCAGTTCTGGAGGTTTGGGGAATATGGAGCACCCCTTCATCACCGTTGCTCCCTGGTCCACTCTGACCCGGAGTGGTAGTACCTGTTAGGGTCCCATCTATGGGTTAAATAGAAAAATGTATTTATAAAAAAATGTATTATCCATTAAGAATTGATTTATTTCAAAACCTAATCGGCATTAAATGACCGTTAAACAAACCAAACCAAAACCTCACTGCTATTAGTTGGATGACGGGTGGTGAACGCTTTCATTTAAACAGGTGCCCACTTGTTTACGTCTGTCTTTGTTTCATTCTTAAGTTTGTTTTTGTGACAAAATGAAACAGACACCATGATTCCTTTTTTACTATTTGTTGGTTTCAAGAACAAAATGAGAGAGAGAGAGGGGTGTGAGAGAAAAGTTATATTCCACCAAATAAATGTTCTTACCTTTTCAACTGTCCGTGTTGGGGTAAACAGAGGTTCGATCTCGTGACGTCAGCCCTTTTTCTAACGAAACGCCTTCTCAGTATCTCCGACCCTTTCCCCCGTGCGTTCAAAACCCTCTCGCCGTGGGTTCCAGTCCAGTCTCTCGAGGTTATAGTCCTGTCTGAATTTCTCGAATAAAAAAAAAGTGATATTTTACTTCCAAGCTTCGATAACATTCTTAAACGTGTTTTAATTTCATTACCCGATTCCATAATGTCGCTGACTTGATTTTTTTTCAGTCAACATTTTCTTTCTTTCGCTATTTTTTTGGTCAATTTTTAATGTTTAAAAAGAATCAAGGCCAAGCTTTCTTGCATTTTCCGCCGCCAAAACTTCTGTATATTGAAAAATATTTAAAAATGGTATTTTCCGTTTCTTTATTCGAAGACAAAATGGAAACAGATTTAGTCTATCTGTTGCTAAATTAAACTTTGGACCATATTACCTTTAGGCACCCCTTTTTGATCTCGATTAAGAAAGGACATGTTTTTCATTTACACCCTCAATCTCCGGTTGTTTGTTAGGGGTTAGTGTTATGGCTATGGTTAGTTTTATAATTTTAAAATATCTAAAAATCTTCTGTTAAAACAAGCGGATATTAATGGAGATCAAAAAGGGGTGCCTAAAAGTCATATGGTCCTACAAGTCTTCCAATTAATATGTTCTAGTCACCCTCCCCTTATTTACTCAGGTTACTGAATAAATTACATACTAAGTTCAATCATGACAATGCCCAGCATACCTTTAGCTTTTTACTAAATTACGACAACGCTTATATTCAGGGTATGTCTCCTACCGTAATGATACACAGAATAAAGTTAAGTAAATAATTACATTGTATTTTATAAAAGACACAAAACTAACTCTAACAGTGTGTGTATTTATCCAAGCTCTCTGCCACGTGCTGGATATGACACAAGGCCATTTTTATGTGGCGTGTCGCGGGGTTTAATTCAAAGTTTTTCTTTTAAACTTGATGCCTTGGCAAAGCTAAAAAAAACAAAACAAAAAAAACAGGGTTGGGCAGTGAGTTCGACTCCAACGCCTTTATTTTGTGCCCTTCGACTCCAACTTCTCTTTGTTTAATCAAGTGATTATGGTCTGTAGATATAATGAAGCCTATACATACGCTCCTAACCTGCGTAGGACTATTTTTTAACAGGTTTATTTCAAAGAATAAAGATACTTGGGCCATATAAAGTGTAAATTCCGCTGGTGTTGGAGTCAGTACAGTCTTACCAACTCAGATTCTGTCTCCAGTGACGCCTTAATTGCTTTCATACTTCCCTGACATATTCCTTCCTTCGGGCGGGGATCCAGTGAGCTTCGGCCTCTGGACCGGTGATGTGTTAGATTAATAGCGTCGATCCCAAATAGCGTCCATCCCTCAAGGCAATACTTGCCCCTTTGGGGGCAGGGCTGGGTTTATTGCCCAGCACCTGAGGCGCCGCCTTGAGGGGGAATGTCAATGGGACGACGCAATTTTGTTCTCTCCCACCCATTAGCTTCGGCTTGTGGGTGGGACCACGTTAAAACGGAGCCTTGTGCCCAGTCCATACAGGTGGGGTATGAAACAAATAAACCCTTTAATTGCTTTCAACGTTGACGCCACAAATCCGACTCCACAGCCCTGTATATAACCCAGTATGTTCGAATATTTACCGATGGCTGGGAAAGAGCAGATTGGTTCATACTTTTCCGAGGGGCATTGGCGCAAAGGAAAATGCAATGATGTATAGTAATTCTATCAAGCAAGTGCACATTCTTTCTTGCATATGTCCAATAACGAAAGAAAAAATGACTTTTCTACATTTACAAAAATAGAAATATAGTGCTTAGTTGTTAGATTTTCTCAGGATATAGATAGGGCATTATATCATGCAATAGTTAGCCAACTATTCCTGCAGATCTATTACTACTGAATACAGAGTTCGATCCTCACTGGGTGCCTCATACTCATGACCTTGTGTCACATCCTACCCGTGGCGAATAGGGTTGGTAAATATACTGTCGGGAAATATAAGGCGCTTATCCCGATGCAGCGGGAGGGACAGTAGCGAGTTTTACTGGCCTAGCCACCAGACCAGGTAAATAAAGTGGTTGCGAAATTTAGTGGGCTTGCAGCTAACCACTTCAAAAACGCGACCCACTGTTACTTGTACTGGGTCAAATAGTTGAGGGGGAAGAAGAATGCGGAATGCACGTTTAACCAACTCGCTTTCAGCTTGTACTACAGTCTAGTTCTGTCCACCCGCCTCGCGGCCGGACTTTAAGGCCTTATAAACCACTACGAGGGGGTGTCAGCATTAAAAGAGGGGAATAGAACAACCCAGTCAGTGACTACCTCACCAACTCGCTACCAAGTTATAAAGAGAGAGAAGGGGAGGAGAAAATAAATGGCCATGTGTGTGTGTGTGTGTTTGTTGAATATGTGTGAGTTTTATTTGTGTGTGTGTCTTGCTAATCGGCGTTTGTGTGTGTGTGTGTATGTTTGTCTTGGTTAGAATGAAACTAATTTTTATCTCAAATTATGATTATAGATTCTGCTAGATTTTTTCCTAATATATATATATATATATATATTGCCTTTACTTTTTTGCCTTGCCCATATGTGTTTAGATATATGTTTAGAAAATGTTAGATTAAAACTAATTTTTATCAAAAAATATAATTATAGATTCTGCTAATACACTTATATATAAACGGTCGAAAGATCTCAGATTAGCAAGCTTTATTAACTGCCGGATTTCTCAATTATGTACCCGAACATTTGACACATTCACTCAGAAATTCTCAGACAATGTTACTCACCCAGATTGGCTTGTTTTACTTAGAGTTTATCTAAATAGGTGAAAAAAGGTAGATGTTTGTTTACGTGATTTAGATGGCAAGAAAGAAATGAAAAATTAATTGTTACAATAAAAAAAACACTCAATTTATATCGGTTGCTACATTTAATTTTTTTTTTTGGGGGGGGACTTAAAAAGAAGACGTGAGTAAGTAAAAAAGAAAGATGTTTATTTTCACAAAAAACACAAACAAATGATTAATGTGGAATATGATCACCAATTAGGACTGAGCCTATTCTAATAGTGACGAGGTCTGCTATTTCATAGGTTTTCAGGTTTAAATAGGTTTAACATATTTTAACATTAATAAAGTAATTCTTAAAAGAACAATGGTTATTAATTTTAAATATACAGTAGAGACTGGGTTTCGTCTTTTTTTTTTTTTTTTTTTTTTTTTGGTGGCGGTATTTGTTTACTTCTCAATCTTTTAAACCAACCTATTGTAATTCCTCCATTAAAGTGAGACGAGTCTCTTTCGAGTCGTTGTTTTGAGAGTGTCTTTGTGTGGTTTGAATGGACAAAATTGGACACTCTTTCATATACAAGTTGTTGTCTCTCTCAATGCGGGGAATGGGTGGTTTTACTTTAGCAGCAACTTACACGACTTTACATTTCTCTGTCTTGGTACCAACAAAACTTTTTCAATCTAACTAAATATATCATGTGACTACCTATAGCGAGTCAAAGAGCGCACCTTCATTTCCCAACTTATCCAGGCTTGCCCCATCGGTGACTGAAATTTTGACCCGTCTCTCTCAATCATTCCTCTGCAAATGTTTGACGATATCCACTATCGTCGGACGCAGCGGGTGTTGCTGATAGCCAACTCTTACATAAAACTTGTAACACGATTTGGTGGTCGGACAAAATGTAACACATGATCAATTTTTAAGCGTGGTAAAACTGGTTTGAATTCAGCGTTTTCAATCTCCTGGACTTGGTTATCTAAGCGATTCCATTTCCTACAACGATAACCGTTACGTTAAGCGCGCATTGTATAGTGGTAATATCATCATTCAAATTTGCTATCCTTGAATTAATGTAAATACCTGTTCGGTACGACTGACGCAGATTATTATCAAATCATACGTTCTTCCGATATTTATCATTTAAGATATTTGCTAATCTTTAGGGTTTACTTTTGTTTCATTTGGTTTTGTTTTACGGTATATCAACCTCAGTGGGTCATTTAATGTCAATAAAGTTTTGAAATAAATCCATTCTTAATGGATAATACTTTTTTTTTATTAATACATTTTTCTATTTAACCCATAGATGAGACAATAACAGGTACTACCACTCCGGGTCAGAGTGGACCTGGGAACAATGGTGATGAAGGGTGCTCCACATTCCCCAAACCTCCAAAACTGGAACCTCACCATCAGATAGAGTTTAACGTCATTCCCAGGACATGTAGACCCCAGTCACCACCTTCTAGCACCCATATGATAAAAAGGGGTTGGGGTTTGCCATAAGGGCAATAGAGTTGGGAAGGTTTGCTTGTTTAATGACATATCAACATCTGTGGGTTATTTAATACCAAACTCATCCTCGTAGAAAAAACGGTACAGGTACTTTATAACATATCGCTGGGCCAGATGATAACTTTACCAAGGGTTATTTTCTTTCCTTACTTTTAGAAGTCCGTCGGAGACGACAATGACGTCACTCCATGTCTTCAACAGTTGTGGACCCTCTGGTGGCTAGTTAGATCGATTTGGACTGCAGGTGCGGTCACAAACATTCAAGGGAAAGTGGCACCGTCTCGCCAACCCTGTCTGTTGGAGGGCAGATCTTCCAGGACTGGTGTGATTGTGCATTTCTTCAGCGTCGTCTTAATATGGTTTTGAACCGCTTTTATGGAGCTACTGTCCCCCGCGTGCCATTTGCGAGTTCAAGGATTATAGTGCGAAAGTGAATGTAATAGCTTGACTGGAGTTCGTACTCTCTTACTACAATGTCAGAGTTCAGTACGTTAGCTGGAAAAACACGTGTTGTTCACCCTTTCTTACTTCTGGTCGTATTTTCTTCTGGCTTTCTATTCTGATTGGTCTGGTCTCTTCTAAGGTCTGGACTTTCTTGGGGACTTCGGGTCTGGTTTCTGTTAGGGATTTCTCCTTATCAGAAGCCCTGTGTCATTGTTAGTTTTTAGGTAATAAACACAAGACTTCGATTTACTTTGATGTTACTTTATTTCCAATCCCCAACCCAGACATCTGCACAGGTGAGACTTATGTCCTACGAGCTCGGCTCCTACTTCTAACTGACTGAAACTTACTATCTAAACTGGAAGAGAGGGTCCTCTCAACCGGTTCTCACGGTATCCACCGGAAGGTTAGAACTGAGGTCAAGCCTTGTCACTCATTCTTCAAGGCCATGGGCTGTAGCTTATAACGGCCATTTTTATTTCTACACTATTGCACATAAATATTAGGTTACTAATAATTATGTAACACACAGACTACCCCGATAAACTTTTTGAAGGACTTTATATGAACTAAACAAAAAAAGCAGTGAATTAATATACCCAACTGTAAAAATATTTTCTTCGGTACCATTATATGCGATCAATCTGATTGCATTTAAGTATTATTCCTTAAAAATTGGATTCTGCATTGTATTTTAAAAGTATGAAATATATCAACTGTATTGTGTATTATTTTAATAGTATTTGTAAAAAAAAAATATTTTTAAGTAGAGAGAAACAGAATTATTCTGATATTGTATTGTTGGGTCTTTAAGTTTTGTTCAAAGGTGGTGTTGAATGTAAAAAAAAGAAAAGAATAAAGAAAGCGAAGCCAAAAAATAAATAAATGTATTGTTAAATTCCCGCTGTTCTCTAGCTGAGATGTAATAAACTATTAAAGAAAAAAAGAAAAAACTAGTCAAGAATGTTTTCCGTTCATTTTTTTTTTTCATTCATAACATTAATTGCAATACGAAGATATCCACTGTGTTTTGAGCTTCGGTTGAGGGGAAAAAACACATCGATAAACACTTGATAATTTCCTAGCAACATATTTTAATGGATACATCTCAGTATGGCTTACCCGCAGTTAAGATCGAATGGTGTCTGAATCGTTCGCTTTTTTTGTAATTCCTGGCAAGCGAAGTCAAAACTACAGCATATCTTAAACTACACCTAGGAATCCTTTATAAAATTTACCACATATATTCGTCTATAAGTCGAATAAAAAATAGTAAAGTCATTGGTGTGGCTTAAAGTCGGTATCAGCCAGACACCGAGGGAGTCTATCAACTTTTCACTAGCGCTAGACCAAGGAGATTGTTTTTATCATCTGTGACGGAGCACCACGCTACCATCATCTCCTCACTGTGCTACTCATACGCTGAGTAAGCGAGGAGCCGGTATCGAACCAGGAACCTTGAGGTTAATCGGCCGAACACTACCGACTGAGGTAAACCGGCCCTAATACGTCGAATACGGAAGATCAAATTTTTAGGCAAGAAAATTACGTAAAATTCTGTTGACTGTTCTTTGAGCCACTTCTTCACTACATATTTCACTTCCTCGTCACAGGAATATTATTTGTCTCTCAAACCCTCTTTCATGGGGCCGAAGAGCAGTAAACATTATTTAAATGATGAGAAAGTGAAATCTGTAGTGAAGAAGTGGCTCAAAGAACAGAATTTTACATGGCAGAGATACATGCTCTCATTCAAAGATGGAACATTGCTACTGAGAGAAACGGTGAATAAGTGGAGAAGTAGATATGTGATCCACAGAGGACCAGCTTCATTTTGATGTATGATACATGTTCCTGTATTGGTAATTATAACAGTCCTAAACAAAATGGCATTACTTATTGACTACTCCTCGTACATCCAACAGCTTATGGCCGTCTTCTCAAATTTGCAATTTTCTCACTAAATTTCATTCATTTCTATTATTACACTATCGTAAATAAGTTCCTTTAAAACATACAGCTTCATTTGCATCTCATTTTATGTATCTTTTCTATATAGTTTATGGAACAATTACTAACAATAAAACTATGTTCAGATTCCCTTGGCTAAACAGAGTTGCTAAAAATGAGTTAAATTCAGTTTTCTTTCTCCTAGACTGGTTGAAGATCCCTGTGTGCCTACTAATTACCCATAACTGGTAGGAAAAGTTGGATTCGTATCTTTTCGAGCGTATTAGCACTACGTGAATTTCAAACAGCCTTATCCAGGATTTGAACTCCAGTCACCGGATATATTTCCTGTGATGATAACTATTACACCACGAGTACCTTCTTTTACAATGTTTAAACTATATTGATTGTATCCTCTACTTAATATGAAAGAGCCCCTATCTTAAGAACTAAACGGTTGTCCTGGTTATGACACTAAAATGCATTGAGCGGTGAGACACCAGTTCTGGAGATCTTGGGCGTGTGGAGTAACCCTTAATTGGCACTCGTCACAGATATACTCTGTATATAAAACTATAAGTTATGTAAAATTATTATTACTATTATTACTATTATCATTCGGTTTATTGACGTACCGAACTATATCTCGTTTTATTGTGAAAGTTATGAAAAAACTGAGATGGATATTTAGTATTTCAGCAAGAGTTTAAGTGAATTACATCGCAAAACTACAGATTGAACTCGCAACCTCAAGGTCGTGAGTGGTTACTCGTGGTAAGGGTATTTGCCTCATACCCCACTTGTATGGGCTGGGCACAAGGCCTCGTTTTAACATGGGCCCACCCACAATCGAAGCTCACGGGTGGCAAAGAACAAAAATTGTTTCGATCCCTTCGGCATTCCCCCTCAAGGGGGCGCCTCAGGCGCTGGGCAATAAACCCAGCCCTGTCCCCAAGAGAGCAGGTATTGCCTGGGGGGATGGCATCCTGGGATCGACGCTATTAATTGTACTTTACCGCTTCACTATCCTAAGCACACTGGACCCCCGACCCGAAGGAGGGGTTGGTAAGGACGGTTTCTCTCGCGGGGGAAAATGAGCGGGAAGGGCTGGGTGTTCATGTCAGTCTGACGACAACGCTTTGACGAGTGACGTTGAAGTTATGAATCTATTTCCATCTCGATCATCTTCCACGGACTGTTTTATTATTATTTGTAAAACACTCAGAGGGAGCTGAAAGTAAGTTTAAAAAAAAACCCGGTCTTCAATTTGTCACTCTACACAAGCATTGTCGTCAGACTGACACAGACAAGACGCAAACAAAATGCAGCCTAAATTGAAAGCCAAAACATCTGTTAAAAAAAAAATCAAAGTGTTAGCATATTCAGATGCTATATATGCTAGCTTAGGAGATATGTCATCTCAGGGTGGTATTGTTTTTATTCAAAGTGAGAACAAGAAGCTGACAATCTAAAAAGTTGGACAGAGTTACAAAATGTCCATTACCTTCTGAAACATTGACAATAAGTGAGGCAGCAGATGTAGGATTCTTCATCTCTTCTTTGGTGCAAGAAACGTTTGGTATGGCTGTACTGCCACCAGTATGATGCTATATAGGCAATAGATCTGACTAGTGCTTAAGGCACTACAAATATTGTTAGTGATTGAAGATTGAGAGTGGACATGTCAAGATTGAGGGAAATGGTATCAGAGGGGTAAATTTAGGTATTTTGGAAAAGCTGGAACAGTAATTTGGTATATACCTTAACCTCCCACCAGGTTAGGATACGACACAAGGTCGTTTTGAAAGTGCGAAGCGACGCACAAACAGCAGCTCATGCGATGGCTAGTCAGAAATATGTGTGGATCCCTTTGGCATACCTCAGTCACCATTCAATAAACACATCCCTGCACCTTTAAATCGAGGGTGCAGGTGTTGCTTGGGGGAACGGCCTCCTGGCATCATGCTGTTAATTTGTCCAGTGGCCTGGGTCGGCTAAGAACAGTAATCCCCCCTCCTAGGGAAACCCCCTCAGATTTATGCCTCCTCACCGGCCGAACCACTCTAACAAGCAGTGTTGGATATTGTACAAACGGAAATAGGAATTTCCGGTTGAATTAAAAAGAGGGGGGATGACGAAGATAACAAAGGACTTTGTCCTGGTGGTAGCGAACAAAGAAAACGTGTAGGCGTTTGAGAGATACAAAAGATAGCGCGGTCAGGGGGACAGTCAGTCAGGAGAGAGACGGCGGACCGACGCGGTCACGCATCACGCACCGCACCGCTAAGGGCGGTGAGACGTCACCAGCTTCCCCAACGCTATTCATCCCAGCAGCCACTCGCCATCCACCACGTACAGCCGAGATGAGAGAAATAAAGTCAAATCTCCTACTACATAGAGCATGCCTCGTGATTTCATTTAAGCGACGACTAGATACATCGTCTAGGGGTTAGAAACGATCTCCGCTGTATACCAGCAACGTATACGATTCAGAGTAGCGAAGAAGGGCTATGCAACAGCAGGGGTGACAGGATGGTTACCAAGAGTCACCACTCACAATCGGGAGATCGTGTGTTCAGTCTGTAACCTCACGAGGTAATTAATTTTACCTCATTTTACAAAAATAAAGTTGCAAAGAAGGAAACATAGATAAATAGGCATCTAGCTGTTAGCGTAAATTAGGCAAATATCCGTTAACAGGAAATGGTGTCTGCAACAGCAACTGTCGAGTTGAGAATCTAGCAGGACAATTTGAAAACAGTTCTGGTTTTATTTACACTACGCTTCTCTGTCTGACATCGTACGTCTCACTAATGAAATCGTTTGGTTAGAATTGTGGAACAATGAAGTGTAAGTAAGTCGTCAGAGTGGCTTAAAGTCGTTATCAGCCAGACAGCGAGGGAGCCTATCTCCATTTCCCTAGCGCTAGACATAGGAGATTGTTTTTAGCGTCTGGGGTGGAGTGGCACACCTACCATCTGCTCCTTAATTTACCGCACAGATCCCTGTGCCACTCATACGCTGAGTTGGCGAGGGTTGATATCGAACCTGGAACCTTGCGGTTCCTAGTCAAACGCTCTACCGACTGCGAATGGAATTTATTAATGAAACCAAGATGAGATTCCCTGCCATGTTATCTCTAAAAAGGATTTTAAAAGAATGAAATATAAAAAGATATTAAAAAATGTCCAAGTTTACAATATTAATTTTACATCGCCTTTTTTATTATGGAAGAATTGTTGCATTCGTGTAAATAAATACAAACAATAAAAAGACAGTTTACAGAAAAAAATATATTGCTAGAATAATTTCGGGAATTATTCAGATATTGTGCGAGACACGGGATAGCTAGACACCAGAATACGCAACATATTTATCAAACAGTCATAGGTATTATCTAAATAATCCCGTCTATGTATATATCTTTCTCTGTGAGAAAATGATCGATATATATATATTCAGGGTTTTCATTTTCCTAGAGTGGTTGACTAACTAAGCCTAAATAACCCAGCTTCGCCTAATCTATGAATCTATTTATCAACACACACACACACACACACACACACACACACACATATATATATATATATATATATATGTTTTGTTAAACTCTACTGACGCTTCTCGTCGAAACGAGTTTTTGTTCAATCTTATCTAACTTTCTGGCCATCTTTTTAATGTTAAGATGAAATTGATGTAGCAATCCACCAAAGGTTTCTTCAGGAGCGCTTTCGGCATGTTCCTGTGGCATGTTAAGGTGTGAAACTGTTGGAATGTTTCCGTTGTCTCGCTTTTAAAACGAGCAGTAGTTGTAGGAAATAGTAGTAGGCGGAGTTCACAGGTTCCGTTTAAACGAACATATTTTTAAGAAAGTAAGGGAATGCTGGAAGGGATTTGCGGGAAATTAACATTAAAAAGATGGCCAGACAGTTAGAAAGGATTGAACAAAAACTTGTCCGACAAGAAACGACAGTAGAGTTTAACAAAACATGTTTAAAAGAAAAAATGCTGCCAAAATATACTTACACACACACACACACACACACACACACACACACACACATATATATATATACGAGTTGTGATAATTACCAGAATGCATGCTCGCAGCATGTGTCCATGGGGTGAAGACTCAGAGATACATTTGTAAGCGAGCATGACGGGACATGTCCTAACTTCCGGTTTCTTTATGAATAGATCTAATGTATAATACTTTCACTTGCATTAAAGAAAGGTGCACATTTTATATTGATAGATGGGGGCTATCTGAAAAAGTATTCAACCACTTGGAATATATTGAGAACAAGTTGTGAGAAGTTGATGCAACATGACAACAAATGTTCCGCCCTGTCGGCTGGGGCGTTAGAATGCACCGACTGCACCTCTGCAGAGGGGTAAGACTCCCCCAATCGGGCCACCTGTTGGCCGTGGGTTGCGACCCGTGATGCTTAAGGATAGAGCCCAGGTGGATGATCAGTTCATGACATGCATCTTATGGTGAGGTTCCAGTTTTGGAGGTTTGGGGAATGTGGAGCACCCCTTCATCACCATTGCTCCCTGGTCCACTCTGACCCGGAGTGGTAGTACCTGTTAGGGTCCCATCTATGGGTTAAATAGAAAAATGTATTTATAAAAGAATTGTATTATCGATTAAGAATTGATTTATTTCAAAACTTTATCGGCAATGACCCACTGAGGTTGATATTCCGTAAAACAAAACAAACCAAACCAAACAACAATTTGATGCAACAACAAAATAACTAATTACTGTTTGTTCTACGTTTATCAGCTCAAACCCTAAGTATTCAGATCTGTTTTTCTTTTGTAATTTCTCCTTTTTCAGGAGTTAAAATACTCGTTAAAATACTCGTATAAAAGGGTCGATTTTCACACTGTAATTAAAGTAGAACGGACTTTTTAAAAGGCTAATTAAACGTGATGAATTTGATGTTCCAATTCTTTTAAGAGGGAGTAAACAGGCACATGTCTGTGTTGGCAACGTTCGTTAATATTTCGTTACTAAATTTAACATAGGATCCTCCTGGCGTAGTTGATAATTTGATGGACTGTGACTTCTTGGTAAGCGTGATCGCACTCCAATCGTGCTATTACGTTCACTTTCCGACTGATATCCTTGGGAATGGTATGAACCCCCTAATCACCCACCTATGGGTAAGGACGGGCCTGCTTAGCACAGTCGGTAGAATGTCGGACTAGGTACCACAAAGTTCCGTGTTCTATACCGGCCCTCGCCCACTCAGCGTATGTGCAGCACAGGGATCTGTGCGGAAAGTGAGGAGCTGATGGTAAGTGTAACGCTCCACCTCAGACGCTAAAATTCAATCTCGTTGGTCTAGCACTAGTGAAAAGGGGATAGACTCCCTGGCTGTCTGGCTGATACCGACTTTAGGCCACACCGACGACTTTACTTATATTTTACTTTTGATGGGTTAAATATTACTACTACCGTTTTTCTACAAGGATGGATTTGGTATTAATTAAACCACAAAGGTTGATATGCCATTAAAAAAGAACAATCAAACCAACCAGAAAAAATGCAAGTAATCGTCTGATTTGTATTTGAGCAAAACAATTAAAATTCTATTACTGAATACGAAAATATCCAGTCCAATTTGCAATTGACAGACAATTTTGCGAGACATTCTTTTGCCCTGAACAGCATGTTTTAATCCCAGGTGGATGAGCAGTCAATGACTTCCAAAACTCCACTTTGGCCCTTTCTTGGGCTAGACGTGTGATCAATCGGCTGGTCACGTCAAGCCCTAGCACCTATATGATTGCCCCAACCATATTGCCCTTATGGTAACCCCCAAACCCTTTTTATCATATGGGTGCTAGAAGGTGGTGGCTGAGAGTCTACATGTCCTGGGAATGACGTTAAATTCTATCTGATGGTGAGGTGCCAGTTTTGGAAGCCTGGGGAATGTGGAGCACCCCTTCATCACCATTGCTCCCTGGTCTAATCTGGCCCGGAGGGATAGTATCTGTTAGGGTCCCAGCTATGGGTTGAATAAAAAACACGAGTTTATAAATAAAATTTGATTATCTATTAAGAATGAATTTATTTCAAAACTTTGTTGGCATTAAATGATCTACCGAGGCTGATATACTGTAAAACCCAAACCAAACCAAATGTTTTAATCATCTGAATTCTTGATATAACAAAGATAACAGGAAAAAGCCAATTAGAATATTTAAAACCTTCCCAAGTTGAAACATCACTACCTTCATGGATTTTTGTTGCAAAGGGAAGCAAACGAATTCATAGGTTGTCTCCTTGAGAGACATATACCAACTACCATTGATTGATATGAATATACCAATATAGATATGAATAAACTACCATAAATATTAACAGAATAACATATGAAAAAAAAATACACAGATATTACCAGACCAACGTGTTTATTAATAAATTGGCGTAGATATTAATACACTTAGAAAGATATGAACAAACTGACATAGATATGCACAACCTAAGATAGAATTAAAAAAAACTAACATAGATATGCACATACCAAAATATATATGAATAAACTGATATAAATATTAAGAGACCGAGGGAGATATCTACTAGCTGACATATATGTAAACATAGCAAGTCACTCCAAGTCATCGTAATAATGTTTGCCTCTTTTCGGCCCCATGAAAAAGGGTTTGAGAGGCAAACATTATCCTAGTGACGAGGAGGTGAAATCTGTAGTGAAGAAGTGGCTCAAAGAACAGTCAATAGAATTTTACGGGGCAGGTATACATGCTCTCATTTGAAGGTGAAAGATTGCTATTGAGAGAAACGGTGAATAGTGGAGAAGTAGGGATGTTATCTACAGAGGACCAGCTTCCTTTTGATGTATTATACATGTTCCTCTGTTGGTAATTATATCTATCCTAAATTCACGCTCGTATATATGGGTAATCATTCTTATTTGATAGGACCATGTAAAAACTCTTAGGAAAGAAAAAAAACTATACAAATATAGATATTAAGTACAATAAATACGGAGGGGTACGTTGGGTAATGGTTATCCTCATAGGAAATTGGACACGGTGATACTATTTCAAATCCTGGACGAAGTTAGTTGCATTTCACACAATACCCTCAATAATCCAAATATTATCTCTCCAGCTATAGATGAATAGTAGGGCAGACTAGGCTATTTAACCCTGGTCATGGAGAAGAAAAACTCTGAATTCAAACCTGTTCAACTCCGTTCAAATCTGTTCAGACTGACCATGTTGAACTCCCTTCTCGAGTGAGAGGTCGATAAATATATACTATGAATATTATTCACTAAACCTCAGTCATAAAAATACACTAGACGGTTTGACATGCCGTTAAAATCAATCATTTAATCAACCCAGCTTTAGGGTTCTAGGGAATGTTCAAGTAACCCTACATTGACATCACTGTCAGTTTCACAGTTACCTGGTATGTCTAGTTGTGGCTGTATCTGTTAGGGATCAATATATTGGTTAAAAAGAAAAAATGTGTTTCGAAATGTGTTTAAAATAATTATTTGATACCCAACGATTTTATTCAAGAATGAATAAAACAAAACCCCTAGCACCTATATAATTTTCCCAACCCTATTGCCCTTATGGCAAGCCCCAACCCTTTTTATCATATGGGTGCTAGAAGGCAGTGGCTGCGGGTCTACATGTCCTGGGAATGATATTAAACTCTATCTGATGGTGAGGTTCCAGGTTGGAGGTTTGGGGAATGTGGAGCACCCCTTCATAACCATTGCTCCCTGGTCCACTCTGACCCGGAGTGGTAGTTAGTACCTGTTAGGGTCCCATCTATAGGTTAAATAGAAAAATGTATTTATAAAAAAAAATTGTATCATCCATTAGAAATGATTTATTTCAAAACTTTATCGGCATTAAATGACCCACTGAGGTTGATATGCCGTAAAACAAACAAACCAAACCAAACTAGAGTATTTTATGCCTAGAGGTTAGTGAATAATATTCATAGTATATATTTATCGACCCCTTACTTAAGAAGGGAGTTCATCATGGTCAATCTGAAGAGGTTTGAATGGAGTTGAACAGGTTTGAATTCAGAGTTTTTCTTCCCCATGAACAAGGTTAAATAGCCTAGTCTGCCCTACTATTCATCTATAGCTGGAGAGATAATATTTGGATGTATTGAGGGTATTGTGAAATGCAACTAACTTCATCCTGGATTTGAAATCGTATCACCGTGTCCATTTTCTATGAGGATCACCATTATCCAACGTACCCCTCCGTATTTATTGTACTTAATATCTAGTATCTGTTGATATTGGACGGCAGCATCATTTCGGAATAAAGTCAGTGAATGTTATTCATGCTTAAATGCATGCACATAATGAATATTCTAGGCGACACAAAAACCAATCTTTGCCGTCGATATGAAATGATTCATTTTGCTAATTGAATCTGATTTTCGATAAAAGCGCCGTTAGAATCAAATCTTTGTTCCTTCAATGTGTCACTTTTTCCTCGCGGAAAAGCTGACAATAGACATGACAATCAAATGTAATCTGTTTAATTGTTCTATCACTTAGCGCAATCGAAAGGATTTTTTTAAAGGCCATTGTAACGGACAGCATCATTTATCTCCATCCGGAAAAAATAAGAAAGTACATTGCTTAGAAATTTCCTATAATGTCTTCCGTCCTTCATATCGTTTGTAGGCGTGAACTCGTTAAAACTTCAACATTTTCCCTTTTTTTTCTTTTCTTTTTCTTATATATTCTTTCCAGCAATTGCTTTGTGTTCAGCATTAAAATCTAATTTAAGCACATGTAGACATAACATTTTGGAATATGAGGTGTGTAAAAGTAAAAGAAATACGAAAAAATTATAAAAGCAACGTTATTCATCACTTTAATTGCATCTTAATGAGAAGGCCTGCTATAAACGGAGCTTAGAATTAGCTGACTACATCCCTTGCTTAGCTGGGTAAGACTCCCGCTGTGGGGGCTTACATGAATAGTATGGGCATGCAATGAGGATCGAACTCACGTTTCAGTAGTAAGTGATCTGCGAGAAAAATGCTTTCCTGTTTTTATATGAAATAATGTTTATTTTATTTTATTGTTCTTTTTTATTTACTTTCATATTGATTTTAAATTAGTGTCTGTTTTTTGTGTATGTGTATACGTGCGCGTGGGTGTATGTTTGTGCATGTATGTATGAATGCATGCGTGTGTATGCGATTAAAAACATCAAAGTTTTATTTTTATTAGAACGATTTGACCTGCAAAGATACTGTACAAAATGTGAAGCCCTTATGGCAAGCCCCAACCCCTTTTTATCATATGGGTGCTAGAAGGCGGTAGCTGCGGGTCTACATGTCATGGGAATGACGTTAAACTCTATCTGATAGTGAGGTTCCAGTTTTGGAGGTTTGGGGAATGTGGAGCACCCCTTCATCACCATTGCTCCCTGGTCCACTCTGACCCGGAGTGGTAGTACTTGTTAGGGTCCCATCTATGGGTTAAATAGAAAATTTATTTATAAAAAAATTGTATTATCCATTAAGAATTGATTTATTTCAAAACTTTATCGGCATTAAATGACCCACTCAGGTTGATATGCCGTAAAACAAAACAAAACAAACCAAACAACAAATGTGAAGCAATCATTTGAGAAGAGGCAGAAATGATAAGACAGGATTCAATTCACTATTCTGTTACAAAGCAGAAGGTGTGGTAGAGTCACTAAGAAACAAACTGAAAAGTCTAGTAATTCTTTCGTTGGCCACGTTGTTAAACATTACCTCATGTCGGTACCATAATAGTTATTCACAAGTCTTGAAGTAGTTTGGCATCAGACCACAGGAAAGAATGTCCCGAGTGAGGATCGGTCTTATTACGCAATAGTAACGATCTGCGAGACGAGTTGGATTACCATTACTCTACGGTGAGACGTCCAATAGTCATTCGTGACATATCATTTGGCGAACAGCCATCACTCAGAAGCAAATGTCTACAGACAAGGAAGAGAGAATTGCGTTTTGAACGAGAGTTAGCGAAGAAATTCTTATTTAAAATGTCTAAATAATTTATATTAAGACATGCTTATCAAAGAGACACCCAACTTAGTGACATTACACGTAAGGGATATGAGAATAGAGTCTATTCGGCCCAGTAAACCAAAGAAATCGTTTTACACGGGGTAAGAAAAATAATTTCTCTGAAGGGAAAAAAATCGAAGCCATTATGAATCCTGTAGACAGAAGCGACAAATGGGAATGTTGTTAACTAGAACAGAAACCTATAATTGAAGGCATCGAATATTAGGAATGTTATCTCTTTCCAATAATATACGAGAGGAATGTCAAAAATGTCCATACTTTCACCATAGCATATCTTTATTATTTTCACACTGCGTTAAGCGCATGCGTGTTTATAGATGGCACAGGTGTGGTTCCATGATCGACCGTCCTGTCGGCTGAGGCGTAGAATACACCGACTGTACCTCTGTAGAGGAGTAAGACGCCTCCCAATGGGGCCACCTGTTGGCCGTGGGTTGCGACACGTGATACTTAAGGATGGAACCCAGGTGGCTGAGCAGTTCATGACATGCAACACTCCACTTTGGCCCTTACTTTGGTCGGGGAGGGCCTCTTCGATCAATCGGCTGGTCATATCAAGTCCTAGTACCATATAATTGCCTCATCCCTATTTCCCTTATGGCAACCTCCAACCCTTTTTATCATATGGGTGCTAAAAAGCGGTGGTTGAGGGTCTTCAGGTCCTGGGAATGTCGTTAAAGTCTATTTGAATGGTAAGGTTCCAGTTTTGGAGATTTGAGGAATGTGTAGCAGCCCTTTATCACCACTGCTCTCTAGTCCACTCTGAATCGGAATACTAGTACATGTTAGGACCTTATCTATGGGTTAAATAGGATAATGTGTTTATGACAAAAAAATGAGTATCCATTAAGAATGAATTTATTTCAAAACTTTGTCGGCATTAAAATGACCTACTGAAGTTGATATGCCGTAAAATAAACACAAACCTAACCGAATCCATGACCGAAATTTAAGCCTGTTCGCACGGTTTTGCTTGCTGTCTTTACAGTGTAAACACGGCTACTCCACTTGCAGTATACTCCAAAGAAGTGACCCGATTCCTATGGTCGGAAGAAGTGTCGGAGGCTAAAATTCATCGGATGCCTTTAGCACAATATGGGGTCAGTGCACTAACAGGTTGATGGTATCTGACCCCTGTAGGTATTGATTAATAGAAAGAGTATATTTGCAAATCTATTGTCATTTTTCTCGGGCAATTTCCCTCAAATTCTCTCTATATATCTTTCTCTCTCTCTCTCTCTCTCTCTCTCTCTCTCTCTCTCATACACACTCAGACATCACACACACACACACACACACACACACACACACACTTACTCCTATTCTTTCTTTATTTCCCAAATAATTTTTGTTCTCTCTCCCTTTCTATCTCTCTCTCTCTCTCTCACAAACACACACAATTTCTTTATTCCCATATTTTTTATCTCTCTCTCTCTCTCTCTCTCTCTAGATAGATAGATAGATAGATAGATAGATAGATTTAAAAGTGACCGGACAAGCTTGACGCACAAAGTGCCCGTCACCTCCATCACTGATAAGATTCAGCAAGCTCGCGGGATGGTCCTGCCGATCCGGGGATTTATCATCGATGATGTAGCTTGTTCTCTAGACAATAGTCATGGATCTGTCAATTAAATCATCCACGATGAGCTCGGCTTACATAAAACAAAAGTGTGGCCAATTATTGAATCTCCCTCGTATGTGCTATCAACCCCCAAAAAAACTCCTTCGCCACACGATTAAAATTTCTATTCTACTAAGTCTTCCAGCAATATTTGAACTCAAACTTTTGTTTATGAATCTATAAACAAATTATCACCAACTTGTATTCACAATTTCTTTTCCGCCCTGTCGGCTGGGGCGTTAGAATGCTCCGACTGCACCTCTGCAGAGGGGTAAAACTCCCCCAGTGGGGCCACCTGTTGGCCGTGGTTGGCGACCCGTAATGCTTAATGATAGAGCGCAGGTGGATGAGCAGTTCATGACATGCAATACTTCACTTTGGCGCTATCTTGGGCTAGACGGGCGGTCGGAGAGGCCCCCTCCGATCAATCGGCTGGTCATGTCAAGCCCTAGCACCTATATGATTTTCCCAACCCTATTGCCCTTATGGTAAGCCCCAACCCATTTTTATCATATGGGTGCTAGAAGGCGGTGGCTGCGGGTCTACATGTCCTGGGAATGACGTTAAACTCTATCTGATGGTGAGGTTCCAGTTTTGGAGGTCTGGGGAATGTGGAGCACCCCTTCATCACCATTGCTCCCTGGTCCACTCTGACCCGGAGTGGTAGTACCTGTTAGGGTCCCATCTATGAGTTAAATAGAAAAATGTATTTATAAAAAAATTGTATTATCCATTAAGAATTTATTTATTTCCAAACTTTATCGGCATTAAATGACCCACTGAGGTTGATATGCCGTAAAACAAAACAAACCAACCAATCAGCAATATCAGATTAGTCAATCATTACGCGGAGATTTGCTTTTGATTTAAAGTAAGAATAAAAGAATATGGAATAAAATCAATCCGCTATCATGGCGCCAAACTATAGAATACATGACATTAAAAGTTCTCCTGTTAGATACCCATTTTAGAAGGATCTAGAAAGGCAATTGTTGATTTCAAATAACATTATGTAAACTAGCAAATATATGCACCCTCCGGGTGTAAGTATTTAAGTTTTAATATAATAAAATATCATATTATATTAGAAAGGCTAATGAAACTGAATAAGAATGCAGATAAAAAGATTTGGAACAGAGGGGGTATGATTGAAAAATAGAACAACTTTGAAACTATTCCATCATTTTCCCTTACTCCCGTCTTTCATTGTTAAATTTTCCTAATTTAACTGTTTAGTTAAAATAGGAAGTAAAGAATAATATTAGTTATTTCTTCTTGTTAAGGGATTTCTTTTAAGATTTATTGAAGAGATTTTTGCTCATATTCATTGATGAAAGCAAACAATTAGAAATTAATTATACTAAGCATATATTTATTAAAATCAAATTTTTAATATCAATATGCAAATTAGCCTTCCCATTCATACTGTAACCGCTATTTTGTTGTATAATAAAATACAATTGCATG
>CM042144.1:20244483-20271983 GCA_023376005.1 Doryteuthis pealeii
TAGTGTAAGAGTAACTGTCGTAGGAAATTAAATTGACAATCCGAGTTCAAATACTGGACGAAACCGTTTGCGTTTCATTTCGTTTTCATGCCTTTATGAAAGACAGAGATGAATATATCCCTCCTGCTCTGGTTAATTGTTAGGGAAGACTGGGTTCTTTAGTCTTAGCGAGAAGATCAGTCTAGAAGTAGGGAAACTCTGAATTCAAACCAGTTATATTTCGCTTTACAATTGACCTTGCATCGTATTCTACTCGTAGTGAAAGTATTTGGTAAATACAAACTTTACATTTTTCGCATATAACAACACTTATATACATTAGGAAATGTTGATTATTTATTCTTTTAAAAAAATCATAATTCAGTACGGTGCGAAAGCTGCAGTTTTGTATAAGAACTGACACCAAAAATTATATTCTGAGCTCAATTCAATTTTTGAGCATTTATTTTTAAAAGTCATCTGTGAAAATGTTCATAAAAATCTAATTTCAATAGGGTTTTTCTTATGTGCTGACTTAAAATTTCAGTGTTTTAATAATGAATCCAGATAAAATTGATATTTTTGTATTAAATACAATGAGGGTGGGTAAAAAAGTAATAGCATGTTGTTTAGAATAAGGTATAACTACCGACCCTAGAACATGTATGATAAATCCAAATTAAGATGGTCCTCTGTGGATCACATCCATACTTCTCAACATAGTCACCGTTTCTCTCAATAGCAAAGTTCCACCTTCGAACGATAGAATGTATCACTGTCCAATAAAATTATGTTCACTTATCTTTGAGCCATTTCTTCACTACATATTTTACTTCGTCGTCACTGAAACAATGGGACCGAAGACATGATAGTCTGAAGGCGCTAAATCTGGTGAGTATGGAGGAGGCGTTAAAGTTGTCCACCCGAATGAGGCGATTTTCTCCCTGGTGCTTGTGTTTGGTCGAGCATTGTCATTCAGAAGTAGGACATTAGCAATTAGCAAGTTGGGTCTTAATCCTTCCTCTGGGCCTCGTTAGGGTCTCAATGTAGGCCTTAGTTTTATAAAAAAGATCATATGATCTAAAGAAAATGGCATTTGGACTCACCCTCGTATATTCTAACCGGATTTCTAAATATGAATCACCACGAGAAAAACATGACATTTTTTACTGTATTTAAAAACGATAACGGTAAAAAATCCAAAATATAAAAAAGGCAAAGTTGAATAATTTTTTTTTTCAACATTTGTTAATAAAAATATATAAATTTATAATGCCACAATACTACTGCACTAGAATTATAGGATAAAATATTTTAAATATGCATTGAACATCGCACTAAAACCTGCTGCACTATTTAAGTATTACATCATAATATAAATGGGTTGTTCAGTATATTAACCCTTTTAATTAAATGTTGGTCTTATCTGCTGATACAATTATTGGCGAATACTGTGCTGGCGCCATGGTTCTTTTTAATATACAGTTTGTAAATTTTCAGATGTTAATAGTATTGCTCTTTTCACACAATGCGAACGTGTTGGTAAATTAGGAAATTTTGATACCGTTATATTTATTAAAGAACCTAGTTGTTCATTATTTGTAAATCCTTCTACAACCTCGGATTCTTTGTGAGAGGTTGATAACATCTGACCAGTATACAGCTGCAAAGTTTATGAGAAATTTGTTTGAATCCCTCCTTTCGTGGCTCGTTACTTCTGAAACAAAAACAAAAATATTTACTCCGATTTAATTATATCTTATTATAATGGAGATTGTGTGTTTGTACGTCTGTAACCGAAACTATTCCCCTACTCAATTCACAATTCTCTTTAATTATTCACGTCATACTCTCTATGGTTTTATTTTTTTAAACTCAGTTATTAATAAAATCGTTTCACATTATTAATACTGTTAGCCTTATATAAATACTAATAACATGCAATTGTATTCATATATACAACAAAATAGCGGCTTACAGTGAAAGGTAATTTGCATATTGATATTAAACATTTGATTTTAATAAATATGTGCTTGGTTTTATTGATTTCTAATTGTTTGGTTTTATCTTATTGAATATGACCACAAATCGTGAAGATAAATCTTAAAATAAATCCATTAACAAGAAATAACTGAACTGTTATACTTTGCTTCCTAATTTAACTAAATATTTAATGTAGGAAAATTTAGTAATGAAAGACGGGAGTGGTGGAAGAGTAAGTTTCAGTTGTTCTATTTTTCGATTATGCCTACGTCTGTTTTAAATTGTTTTATCTGCATTCTTATTTAGTTTTATAAGCCTTTCTAATTCAATATAATATTTTATTAAATTAAAACTGAAATACTTGCACCGGGAGGGTGCATATTTTTGCTATTCTTTGTAATGTAATTTGCGTGAAAATTTTAAGATTATTCTTGTCAATTGACAGAAATGATCAAGCATGAATAAATATGAAATTACAAAATAAAAACTTTTGCTTTCACCTCTAATTCAGATGACTTGAACATTGATAAAATATTATTTCTGGAAGAAGAACAAAAGAATTGCGCGGTAAATTCTTTAATACAGCATTCTGTATTTCCTACGGGTGTTGCTTTATTCTCTATATCCGATTTGAAAAATACAGTTATTGCTTATAAAATTTACTATTCCTTTTAATTTCAAACCAAGTGACTTCATATTCTTCAACTATGGATTTTACAAGGCTGTGCAATTTGCCAACAAGCACATTAACCTGTTGGCTAAAGTTAACCATCTTGTTTGATTCAGTGACTGGGTTTCCCAAGCAGCAAAATTAGGTTTCACATTGACTCGAGAAATTCTTACTGCATATTCTAAACGCTGTCACTGGTCACATCGTAAATGATCCAATCCTTCTTCAGTAAGGTATAAATTATCCAGAGGGTTTCTGATAATGGTAAATTCTACCTGGGGCAAATCCTGGTAATCACTTTCACAAAATTACCCTTGAGGGCCAGTTGTAGGGTTTCTTGTAGTTCCATCCAAGGACTTGAAAATAGATCTAAATGGAAGTTCATCTTGTGCAACTTCTTTTTAATCTTTTTTCGAGAACAGTAATCATCCCCATCTCACAAACAGTGTTTTCAGTTATATTGTCTACAAGAAATGTCGTATCAGAATATACACACTTGATTTCTTATAAATATCAGCTGGAACAATACCAGTTGTTCTCATGTTAAGATTAAAAATAAAAAAAATAAAAAAATCATTATTGATTTTCTTTTTTTTTAGACGACTTCATCGTGAAATGTGTTATTTTATCAAAATATTTTTTTTTAAAAATCTGCTTTCTGCTTATTTTATTAGGACTGTACTCTTAGGCCATTAATTAAGCAAGAGAAAAAATTCACGATTAATTTATGGTGGTAATGTTAGGAGGAAGTTCTGTAGAAATTGAGGTTGGTTGGATTTTCTGGCATGTCAACCCTTATGCTGAAGACGTTTTTGTTTTATTGGGTATTCAATTTCTTTTTTTAACTCTTTTTTTAAACTCATTTTCTTATCTATTTAACCCATAGATGGGACCCTCACAGGTACTACAACTCCTTTTTGGTTAAACTATATTTTAGTTTCCAGCTTTTTATCGTAAAATGGCGCTCTGGTCCTTTGTTTTTGTTGGGTTTTTAAAAATTATTGTCCTCTGTAACCTCCTTCTATTGCAAAGTGTTCTTCTCAACTGCAGATAAGACGTTCATAACTTTGAACATACATCTAATAGCAGGTTAATTTCCCTCTTTCATTTTCTTTATCTATTTTTGATTTCTCAATAGTTAATGCTTAGATGAAGAAGACCCATAATTTGTAGCTGTAATAAAATGTCGTCGAGTGGCCTACAGTAAGAATCAGATTAATTTGGTTGTATAGAAATATTGACGTGTTTTTTTTTTCTTGAAATGATAAGACAGCTCAACTAGAATTGCTACACTTAACCCGATTCCATGTAATATATGCGTTAGGAAAAATATATTAATCTGTTGCTTTTTAACAGACCTTTTATCCACCATTTGGTTTATTTTAATTCAACACCCATAGATAAAGTACGTGACATTTAACAATGGTCTGATTTGGTTTGTTTTGTTTTACGGCATATCAACCTCAGTGGGTCATTTAATGCCGATAAAGTTTTGAAATAAATCAATTCTTAATGGATAATACAATTTTTTTATAAATACGTTTTTCTATTTAACCCATAGATGGGACCCTAACAGGTACTACCACTCCGGGTAAGAGTGGACCAGGGAGCAATGGTGATGAAGGGGTGCTCCACATTCCCCAAACCTCCAAAACTGGAACCTCACCATCAGATAGAGTTTAACGTCATTCCCAGGATATGTAGACCCTCAGCCACCGCCTTCTAGCACCGATATGATAAAAAGGGGTTGGGGTTTGCCATAAGGGCAATAGGGTTGGGAAAATCATATAGGTGCTAGGGCTTGACGTGAGCAGCCAATTGATTGGAGAGGGCCTCTCCGACCGCCCGTCTAGCCCAAGATAGGGCCAAAGTGCAGTATTGCATGTCATGAACTGCTCATCCACCTGGGCTCTATCCTTAAGCATCACGGGTCGCCACCCACGGCCAACAGGTGGCCCCATGGGGGGAGTATTACCCCTCTGCAGAGGTGCAGTCGGTGCATTCTAACGCCCCAGCCGACAGGGCGGCATTTAACAATGGGAGCGGGTCATACGTAGATAAACTTTAGAGCAATTAAAGTGGTTTCGTTTATTTTTTGTATGCCACATCATATCATCCTTCGTGTAGAAGAAGATACATAATCAAATATAAAGCACCGTAGTTGCGCCATTCTTGTTAAGAGTGGAATGGTATTGCACATGTTGTACACAGCTTTGTTAGAGATTAGACAATTTGGCAATCGGGGTCATGTGATAGGTCTCTGATGTTTGTGGTTGCAAACATCAAACTTATCTATAGTAGTGTTTTGAGTTGTCCAACTGTTTCAATTGAACATCATCAAAGCCCCATGATGTTGCATCATATAGGAGAAGTCTCTTTCTTAGAGGAATCGTCGATGTGCCGATCCTTACCTTCAATAAACTTGAGAAAACAATGTTATCCATTACACAATGTGCCGCTATGTTAGAGGAACTGCAGAGCATTGATCCAATAATCTTTCTCTTCCTCTAAAATGTATCTTCCTTAAGGGATATGACTTTTTCATCAAGATTGTAGAGATTGACAAACTTTGATTTGAAACCAGAAAATAATAGAAAGAACGAAATATTATAAGCTACAAATGGAAATATAGTTTCTTAAAAAAAACAAAAAAAAACAAAAACAAACAAACACGTCACTTCCAAAATAGACAAATATGTAGATTAAACAAGTTTTTCTTTCATTTTCAAATAATTAAGTCTGTTGTATTTTTATACAAAAGAACTAATTAATTTCACGATTAGTATCTGAGAATATTAATTTGTTTCAATATGATAGAAAAAATAACAATCCTATATGATGGTGAAGACTTAAACAATAACATGAAGTTCGTCCGACCCGATTCCTGTACCAATATATCTATTTTTCTACTGTTGAAAAGATCAAGAAATATTTCGGTTTTATGGGGGGGGGGGAGAATTAGAATTAGAGTCTATTTTTTTCATTGTAAAATAACAAAACCGGAATTCCATACAAGAAAATAAAAAAGGAACCGATCTTTCATTGCTGTCATTGACATAATTACATTATATTTAATCTCCATTTTTCCTTTATACAAGTGACTATTTTCATATCATTTATAGATTTAGATTTATTTTTATTTGATTTATGAGAAACAGATCAATGTTACAAGTGGAAAAGATTTTATTAGATGACACTAATGCATTTGTTTTCTATAAATTCCAAGGCATTTTCGCGTGGCGTTAAATCTCCCACGAAAATGACGTTGAAAAAATCTAAATCTAAACCTAATCATACACTTTAAACTCATTTAGTCAAAAACAATTGGAAAATATTTTCTCCTTATTTTGGTTAATGAGGTTTCATGTCTAACCACAAATGTCAGCAACGATTCCAAAACCAACCTGCCTCAATTTACCAGAAAAGTACTGGAAAATTTACCACGTACAGGTTAGGCACAAGGCCCTATTAATGTGGGACCACCCACGAACCGAAGCTCATGCTGTGGCGGGTGCAAAAAATGCGTTGATCCCGTCGGCATCCCCCCTCAAGGAGGCGACTCAGGAACCGGACAATAAACCCAGCCATGCCCCTTTAAATTGAGGGGGCAGGTGTTGCCTGAGGGGATGTCCGCCTGGGATCAAAGATGTTAGTTTGTAAGATCCAGCGGCCGAAGCCACTGGACCCCCGCCCCAAGGCTGTACTGTATGTTAAAAACCTAACATGGATTTATCATTTCATTCATTCCGTTCTATATCAGTAGAGAATTCTGGTAAGTATTTTTTCTTGATTCTATACTGGTCCTCACTTTATATCATATTTGTTTGTATATCTCTCCTCGGTGCGTCCAAGTGCATCCAAGTACATTCAAGTCACGCTTAGATGTAACATTTCAAATATAGCAGAAGGGAGAGTTACTGTTCTATCTTTGTTTCGCTCAACTTTTCCAGCGAGGATATATTTTAAGTCATTCTTTATTTGTCTTAAATTTGATGGAAAGCACAAAATAATATGAATCAATAAAAAATCAATTAAAAAAACAAGATAAAAGTTGAAATATAAAATTTAATATTGTAATTTTAAACTGATCTAATTGTTAACTAGAATATAAAATCTTTTTTCTTAGTTACATAGTCAACACAGGAACACATAAAAGAACATCAATATATATATATATATATATATAATATTATATATATATATATATATATATATATATATATTATGCGTATTGTATATGTATAATATATATTATATGCGTATTGTATATATATATATATATATATATATATATATATATATATATATATATATATGAGTGTGTGTGTGTGTGTGTGTGTGTGTGTGTGTGTGTGTGTGTGTGTCCATAATATATATTGTTTGGGATTTAGTATGAAACATTGGGTGTGAAATATGAGAAAATCAGTTTTTGAATGTTAAGTTTCGTTTAATTTTGTTATATTTCGGGGATGTTTATACTTCTTCTTCAGAATGAATAGACTGACTGATCTGTTCTTTATGTCATCTATATATACTCATTATTGGTGTTGATGGTATCATCCCAGTGACCTCATTGGGTGGTATGTGGACGGATGCTCTTAATGACCTCCTTGCTTCTTTTTTTTTGCGACTTCTCGTTTGTTTGTTTTGTGCGGATGATTGTCTGTGTTTTATGTATCGGCATGTTTATTAATGTATCTTGGCTGTTATCATTGTCCGTATTGATGTTTTATTTGTGATTGAGGGAGATTGTGTTGTCCTCTTTCATACCCTCTGCTGTCCTAGTAGTGTTAGTGGTTGATAAATATTTATACGGGCTGAGAAATCCTATGTCTGTGTTTAACCCGTGTGTATGTGTGCGTAAGCAAGTAACCCATTTAATTTCAGTGTGTTTGCTTGTTTGTGTGAATGCAAAACCCTGGCCAATTAAAATGTACTTCAGGTTTTCTAAGTTGTGCAGTGATTTTGATAAAAAAGTTATGCATTGAAATGTGCAGTTCATATTTTTATGGATCTTGAGATCTTTATGTTAGTGTGTGGTATTAAGATTGAGGAATCTATGTTTAATTGTGCGCATAATTGTTACACCTTTGGTTGCCTTTTAGTGTGTTGTTATGTGTTGCATACCCTTTCTTTACTTCTTACTTCTGGTCATACTTTCTTCTGGCCGGGTTTGCTATTCTGATCGTCTATCTTGGTCTGGTCTCTTCTAAGGCCTGGACTTTCTTGGGGACTTCGAGTCTGGTTTCTGTTAGGGATTTCTCCTTATCAGAAGCCCTGTGTCATTGTTAGTTTTTAGGTAATAAACACAAGACTTCGATTTACTTTGATGTTACTTCATTTTCAAACTCCAACCCACACATCTGCGCAGGTGAGACTTACATCCTATGAGCTCGGCTCCTACTTGCTAACTGACTGAAACTTATTTACTATCTAAACCGGAAGAGAGGGTCCTCTCTACCGGTTCTCACGGTATCCACCGGAAGGTTAGGACTGAAGTCAAGCCTTGTCACTCATCCTTTAAGGCCGTGTGCTGTAGCTTATAACGGCCATTTTGATTTCTACACTATTGCCATAAATATTAGGTTACAAATAATTATGTAACATATGTAGATTTTTTTTGTTTTCTCTTTTGATGTGGTGAGGATACTGCGTAGTGTGTCGTTTGACATTGATGGGAGGTTTTTGGAAGGTGCTTACACAAAGGTCAAATTCTGACCAAGAAAGCTGGTTTGTATTCACAGTTTTTCTTTGCCAAGACTGGCTGTAACAAACCAATGTAAGATAATTAAGTCCTCCGTACTATTTACTCATAGATGGAAAGACGCCTTTACTAAGTGTTACACACTGGACCCATCAAAGAACACAAACACTTGTATTTAAGAAAATGTAAGATTAGATGTTTATTTTCCCCGGTTGTGTACAGCTGAGAATCGTTGGCAGGGTTACGCAACGTGGAGCCTTCGGGAGTTCTTTTCAAGTGATCTCGAACCTGATCGTCGTCTGTCTAATCGATCTCTACGGGCTTGTTTTATTGTAGTCTGACCCCTGGTGTCACGCCTCTTTGTTCGTGACACCTACGCAGTTTTTTTCTGTAGACACGCCTCTTCGCCCACGCAAGCTGTATTTATTGGCTATGGGCTACGCCTACAGATTTCTGCACTGAGATCATGTCAAATATTCACCTGCATTTCCAGGTGCAAAAGGTCAGGTCAGGGCCACATCCTGTTTTCGTTTCCAGGCTGCATCTGACACCCATGCACTTCCTATTCAGCCTGGTCCTTGGGTGCACTGATCAGACAATATATTACACTAAGGACACGAGTCTTAAGTGAAACACAAACAACCAAGTCCACTATAAGAACTCTAATCGCAAATTCCATTTCTTACAAAGATAACCCAAACTGCACCTCTATTCATGTTGTGGTAAGAACGTACACTAATTGAATGGCTTCAGCATTATTAAGAAAAGACAACTAAATAGCAATGTAGATTATCAAGACGTAATTGAAGATGCCACATCTGCGATATTCTAATCCAATTTGAGTTCCTAGATGCTGTGATTATGCTCATGTTTATTTCAGTTTCAAGGGAAATGAAAAATCATTGATCTGTCATGTTTATTTCTAGTGTTATTCTTTCCCTTCAACTTTTTCAAAAATCCAAAACAAAAACCTGTTTAAGATAATGCAGTTTAATGACAATCTTTATTTTGAAGATCTTCAATACTCTAATTTGAACGCAAATTGGGACACACACACACACACACACACACACATATATATATATATATATATGGTGTGTCAAAAAGTATCAAGATTTTTTTGTACTTTTTGAAACACCTTGTATTCAAAAAAAAAATAACGTTCCATTCATTGTTTATTTCTATCTTGGTAAATACAGCTTCAAACTCGGCACTTTTATGCTATACCTTGTAATCTGAAGAAAAAAACTAACGTTCCATTTATTGTTCATTTTATCTTGGTATGTACTGCTTCAATCTCAACACCTTTATGACACACCTTATATATATATATATATCCGATTAGTATATCCTTGCGGTAAAAAAAAACGGCAAATAATGTGTTAGTAAAAATATACTACAAAACCTTACCAATCAGATACTTGCCCTATTGAAATACTAGGCGAAAATATTAGTTGATATATCTGATTGATTATGATTAACTCTAATACACATACACACACACATGCATACACACACACACGCACACACACACACACACACACATATATATATATATATATAATATATATATATATATATATATAGAGAGAGAGAGAGAGAGAGAGAGAGAGAGAGAGAGAAAGATTTCAAAATAATTATAAGCATTGTGCCATTTAAATGGAGCAATGCTTAGAATTATAGTATTACTTGGAGAAAGTTTTATTCTGGTTACATTTGAAAAATGATAAATTGTTAATACGCTAATATATACCTACGTGTGTCACACTCTGTCGTTACCTCAGATCAATATTGCACCATTCCATTAAAAAAAATCAATAGAGAAAGAAAGAGGAGAAATGGAAAAGAAAGAGAGGAGAAATGGGAAAGAAAGAGAGGAGTAAAAGAAAGAAATCAAGTAACAGCAAGAAGAAGTCAACTACGTCACGAATGCTAACGAAAAGAGTTGAAAATTGTTAAATACAAATATAAGCTTAAAACGATTTATCTAAGATTGTATTTCCATTGAATACATTAATGAATTAGTGAAAGATATGATGCAACTTTAAATGAATAATTGATCGTTCTATTAAAAAGAACAACATAAACTTGTTAGAGAGAATAGAAGAGTTGAAAGAAGAGTTGAGTGAATGAAAGGGAATAGAAGTAAAAGACGTGAAAGAAAGGGATCAGATGAAAGTAAGAGAAGAGAAGATTTTTAAAAAGAAAGCAAATAAGATCAACTATATCACGAAAGCTTACGCGAAGAGATGTAAATTGTTAAATTCAAAGAGAAATCTACAACGATTTATATCGGATGTTATTTCTCTGGGAAAAAAAGGAAATGAATAAAAAGGTGAAAGAAAATGATGCGGAATTGAAATGAAGTCCTATTAGTTATTTTCTTTCAATAGGAGTAGAGAATGAGGATATACAGGAAAAGTTAGAAGGAAGAGCGAAGGCATAAGATGACGAATATTCTTTATTATCAACTACCATGGAATTTCCATGAGTCCAACTGGTTAAAAATTAATACATTTATCCTCTACGGATTTTTGAAACTTTCCTTTTGAAGATTAGTTCTTGAAAAAAAAAAACTTAGCTGTAAAAATTCTACAGAATATATATTTATCTTCACACAGACATGTGAGTAGAAATGTATATGGTCATTTTTATTTGTGGTTTTGTGGTAAACTTTAAATTCTAAACGAATGTTGTTATTAATCAATAGTATATCTAGGAAAGGTAAAGTGTTATTATATTCTAACTCGTATGTGAAGTTAATAGTTGGTTCAATTCTATTTAAATGATCTACTATTTGTGTTAAGTCGTTATTACGTGGATATATAAATAAGACGTCGTCGATATCTCGGAAATAATTAGAGTCTACTGGTAAAATATATTGGAAAATACATGCAAGGATGCCACTAAGGGGCGATCCCAGGGGTAAGCCATTTTTTTGTCTATAAAACGTACCGTTATACTGGAAGAGAACCATATTACCTTTAGGCCCTCTTTTTTGATCTCGATTAAGAAAGGACATGTTTTTCATTTACACCGTCAATATCCGGTTTTTTGTTCGGGGTTATGGTTAGGGATTAGGATTAGAGGTTAAAGTTAGAGTTAGGGGTTAGGATTAGGGTTTAGTTTTCTAATTTTATAAAAATCTAAAAATCGTCTGTTAAAACAACCAGATATTGACGTTGTAAATGAAAAAAATGTCCTTTCTTAATCGAGATCAAAAAGGGGTGCCTAAAGGTCATATTGTCCCTGGAAGAAACAGTTTTTGATACATAGTTTACATATTTGTACAATGGTCCGAATAGGTAAAGGTAAGATGATGTTATTTTTTTAAACTAACATCACTTTACCTTTACCATCTCAACACCAAAAGAAAAAGTGGTTTAGTCATAGTTTTTTTTATCTAAGAGATCTTACGATCTGTACTAAAAAAAAGAAAGAAAGAATTTGAATAGATAAATCTTTCACACATTTACAATACCCTAAACTTTTCATCCAACGTGCCAAGAAGAAAGCCATCAAAATTCATAACAGTAAACACCTCCCTACCAATCCCATAGAAATACTCCTATCAATAACCATCTAAATAGATACATTATTTTACCCTACCTAATAATTCAGCTACAACCATTATTGAAAAAAACCTCTTTATATATAATAATTCAGGAAACAAATTTGTAACTAACTCCTCAAAAACAATAAAAAATAGTAAAATAATAAAAACAACCACACCCACAAGATTTCTGCTGCTAGTGTATATACCATCCAATATTTGGATTGTAATAAACAGTATATAGGAGAAACATCTAGAAATATCAACCAACGAATTCGGGAAAACAAGAGAGATATTAGGAACGGTCAATTGAACAAAGCCCTTACGAAATATATATATATATATATATATATATATATATATTATATATATATATGTGTGTGTGTGTGTGTGTGTGTGTGTGTGTGTGTAATATTATAACAATTGAGAAAAAAGTTTTATCAATTAATGATGTTTAATAAGCCGACGCTGCAGTGTTTCGGTTTGTTTAACAAACCTTCCTCAGGGACTTCGTTGGTTTTTGGAAAAATAAATTATTTATGAAAACAAAAGTCTGCGATCCTCTGCTCAAACAACCGAAACCCTACAGCGTCGGCCTATTAAACAAATTTTTATAATATAACATATTGTCGTATATAGTTCAACTTTTCTATATATATATATATATATATATATATATATATATATATATATATATATATATTCCGCTCTAATTACCTATTGAGCATTCTAAATTTCTTATAACGCGGATATATATATATAACTTTCAAGTCTCCTGAGCTTTTGGTCGAAATAAATTTATTACGGAATGACGGTTTGTTAAGTTTTTTCTTTCTTTGAAAGTTAAATATTGTTCTGTATTTAATATAATTTATTGATTATTATACATTGAGATCTCTTTACGTATTTATACAAATCCTTGTATGAATATATGTTTGCACCTACAGGAGCATACTCTCTCTCTCTCCCTATATATATATATATATATATATATATATATGTATATCATAAGGTCAATGAATGTACCCTGAAGTGTTCGCAGTCTCTTCCTAATTAATCTGACACTGCATTAATAATAAATCTGAATTTGATGGTAGCATCTAAAAGTAGATTATCAGGAATTGTCTCTTGTATCCATCTGAGGAACTTCTGTACTAACAAAACAAGTCACTGTGGTATAGTGGATAACGAGCTAGACTGTGACATCATAGTAAGCGAGTTCGAACGCAAGACTGTCTATTACGTTCACTTTAGGTCTAAGACCCTTAGCAAAGGTATATACCCCTTATCCATCAGCTATAGATTAAATAGTACCAATACTATTCTTCTGTAAGGATATTTATAGCATTAAATAAATCAAATAAATTAAACCAAACAAGCAAATCTAAAAAAAATGTGTTTTGAAATATTCTATTTAATATAAAAAGATCCTGTCTAAATTCCCGTTTTCCCGAAATAGATTTAACAGTGGTGATTATTATTTATCCTTTTGTTAATATACTTTCTAATCTTATTATAATTTTGCAAATATCGTATTCTATTTATCATCTTATTATATACGCCTATATAATATTTCAGTCCTATTGTAACATTTTAATTCCTATTTATTTTATTAAAGTACATACCATTTACAGTATATAAACTTAAATACCGGTTATATTGCAACACGAAAATCCCTTTGGGTTTTAGTCGTACCTATTTGTGGCTGTTCTACTTGTGAATCGTTATAAGTTCCACAATTCGTCAGTCGAAATTCGTAAATAAAGAAATCCTTCAACAAAGTATCCCCCGTGGTATTAGAAGCTCCTCCAGAAGAGGGGGAATACATTCTAAGCCCCACTTATTTAACTGCCTCGCTGTGAGTCTGGGTCGATTCAACAATATATCTCTTAACACGTGATATATCTCAGGCAATCAGTGCAATTCTCTTGAAAAGACTTATTTCATCTTGTTACCTCCGACACTGGAATGGAATAATCTATCATCTGTCCCCTGTAAATCATTCCTCTGCAGACGTTTGATACATCCGCTATCCAGGGTGTTGACGGTGGCGGGAGTCACAACATCACACTAGGAGAAGTAACGAAAATAGCCACCTAAAAGCAAACATATTCTTGCAATTTCATCTATGCAATACTCTTCTTAAAAGTCATAGTGATGAGGAGAACCTCATGAGACACAGAATAAGAGCATTCCTTAACTCTAAACTTTTCATCCAACGTGCCAAGAAGAAAGTCATCAAAATTCCTAACCGTAAATACCTCCCTATCGATCCCATAAAAATACTCCTATCAATAACCATCTAAATTGATACATTATTTTACCCTACCTAATAATTCAGCCTCAACCATTATTGAAAAAAAAAACTCATTATATATAATAATTAAGGAATCAGATTTGTAACTAACTCCTCAAAAACTATAAAAAATATTATCAATAATAAAAACAACCACACCCACACGAGATCTGCTGCTGGTGTATATACCATCCAATATTTGGATTGTAATAAACAGTATATAGGAGAAACATCTAGAAATATTAACCAACAGATTCTTACTTACCCGAGTAGTGAATTTTTATAAAAATCTGTATTGATCTTTGCTTCGTTATACGAGGGAGATTAAAAAATTGTCCGCACTCTTGTTTTATGGAAGCCAAACTCAACGAGGATTTGATCTGCAGAGTACGAATTACCTCATAGATGATAACTCGCCGGTTTGCCAGTACCATCTCTCGAGCCTGCTGAATCTTCTTATCAGTGTTGGAGGTTGGCAGGCGTCCTGCTCCCGCTTTGTTCGTAACTCTATATCCAACCACTTTTTTAATTTCTCTATGCACCCATACACATATCTAAGTGGTAGAGTGTACGGTCTCCGTATGGTACTAAAAGGCTCCGATTAATTTTAAGCTCTGAAACTCCTTCCGACCAGAGAAATCAGTCACTTCCCTGGTGAATACTGATAGTGTAGCGACCATGATCACACTGTTAATGCAGCAAGCAAAATGTCTTGATCAGTCTCAAGCTTCAATCACGTGACCATAAATGTGACAACTCTAAGCCCGCTTGCGCAGAACGTAGTGTGACAATGATAAGAAATATGTTATAGTGCAAGTGCTAACAATTTTTTTATCCTTTTTCGTGGTAATACTATAATCAAAAAAGTATTTATTAAAAGTAATTCTTTTCAGTCTAAATGTTGTTTTTTTTTCTTTTTATACCCTTTTCCATTAACACGCTGTGACGATGAAGCTATGAGAGCGACGGACACTGCACGCCCCCTCGTTGCTGGAATTATACCGCGCATGCGTTACAAAGACAGATCGAGGCTGGCAGCGTGTACAAAATGCTAATTTACTGGTGAGCACAAGGCTTGGCAAGACAAATAAAAGAGGAAGGTTTTGGTTCCCATAGGTAGTTTTCTTCGCAACTCCACGTACTTGGGACCGTTGTGTTGCGCTGTGAACTAAACCAGTGTCCCTTGCGAGTGCTGTTCCGTTGTCTGCTAAAGGAAGATTCCTTGCGTGTTTTAGACATCGTTGAGATTTCCTGCTACAGAACTGATTCTACTAATCCTCTTATTGAATAGATGTGTTTGCTGTACTACAGGAAATATTTTTCCTGATAGTTATCTACATGGAATTATATGTGCATTATATTTACTAGCAAATAGATGCGCCCTTCGGGCACAAGTATTTGAGTTTTAATATAGTTACTATTATATTGAATTAGAAAGCCTAATGAAATAGAATACGGACACAAAAGAGATTATACTTATATTAGCGATTTATATTATTTCCTATATAAAAATCATTCATAGAACTGTATTTGATATGTTTGAGAATAAAACAATAATATCAGAAATCAATAAAACCAAGTAGTTATTTATTGAACATGGTTTTGTTAAAAACAGTATGCAAATTAACCATACCGTATATCATGTAAAATTATATTTCTTTTGTATATATAACACACATTGCAGGATTTTAAACGTAGTAATGATCTGGGCTGTTTTGAGGCAAATCTACCTCGGATTTATTCTATAATACTCATTCATAGCCTTACGCGATTTCTAAAGTACTCGTGACTTAAGCTATGACATAGTTTCGGTTACAAACAAATAGAGAACGATTCTCTATTATTAATAGACTAGAAATAGTTTATCTCCATTTGACATACTGAATGGAGATGTTATAAATATGACTGAAGAAATTTGTCTTTTAATTAGGAGTAATTAATTTTAACATCGTTTTTGTCGCCCTGTCGACTGGAACTATAGAATACGTTGACTGCACCTCTGCAGAAGTTAAGAACCCCCTCTAATTGAGCCACTTGTTGGTTGTGGGTGGTGACCCGTGATGCTTAAAAATGGCATCCTGATGGTTGAGCCGTCCATGACATGCAACACGCTACTTTGGTCCTTACGTAAGACGGGCACTCGAATATGCTCCTTTAAATCAATTGGATGTTTACATCAAGCCCTGGCACCTCTACGATTGTCCCAAACCTATTGCTATTTTTGAACCCCCAACCTTTTTTTACATGAGCTAAAAAGCGGTGGGTGGGGTTTTTAAAGTCCTGGGTATGACGTTAAATAGTACTCGTGACTTAAGCTATGACATAGAACTTTACATCTATAGATGAAGTTCTGAGCTCAGGGGAATGTGGAGTACCCGTTCATCGCCATTACTCACAGGTCCACTGTAACTCTGAGTGTTAGTACCGGTTAGAGTCCCATCTATGGTTTGAATAAATTCAAAACTGAGATTTTAAAAATATGACTTTCAAAAGAAATTAAGTTGTTTAAAAAAAATATCAATACACAACAAGAATTAATAAACAAAACGTCTTCGGCATAAAATAACCCAACAAGAGTTGACATGCCATAAAATCCAACCAACAAAACAACCATATTTCCTTAAATTTACTATTATTGAGTTTTAAAGCGGATATAAGCTGCAATGATAGATGAGTGTTGGTGGAATGGCAGTATCAGATAAACCTTATCGCCAGTAAAGCTCTTTCAAAGCGTGTAAGGATTTTCCTGACCTCCCAACAGGCCGGATTAAAATAAAGACTTTTAACGCGGGCAGTTACACACAAACCGACCTCATGCAGTGGCTGGTGCAAAACATGCGTGAATCCCTTTGGCATTCCCCTTTTGGGGTGCCTCAAGCACCGGGCAATAAACCCAGCCCTGTACGTTTTAGAGGAACTACCAGGTGATGCCTGGTAGGACGGCTCCTGGGATCACGTGATTTAATTTACATTTACCGCTCCAGAGACCAGGGCCCCTGACGCAAGGTAAGTATCTATACAAAGTGTTTATGATGCAAGGGTTTATCATTAAATTGTCCCATGCAAACGCTTTGGGAAGCTTTATCTGATGCAAATTGAATATAAACTCTAACAGACCGAACGTAATGCGTTCCCACAACAGGGCTGTAAATCCATGAAATTAAACAGACTATACATGAGAATAATGTCAAGAAAAGGTAACCTACTGTTGTGGACTAGCCTAGTTTACCTTTTGTAGAGAGTAAATGAGCTGGCCCAAGACTATTTGTACACTGCTGTTTTAGAACATCTGGGTGATTGGTTGAGCCTACTTCAGAGCGCTTCGACCTCTGGAGCGGCTAGTTAAAATTAACAGCATTGATCCCAGGGGTCTATCCTGCAAAGGCAATACCTGCCCCCCTTGACTTAAAGGGACAGGGCTGGGTTTATTGGCCAGTGTCTGAGGCGCCCCCTTGAGGGAAAAGCCGACGGGATCAACGCATTTTTTGTACCTACCGCCCATGAGCTTCGATTTATGGGTGGACCCACATAAAAATGTCTTTGTGTCACGCCCTTATTTTAGTAATAACACAAGGCCACTTCTTTTTCTCATGAGATTTCTATTTTCCCAAAAGTCAGAACTGCCGAGAGCATGAATCCATGTCTTACTTTCTCAGCGTATTGTACCAGACTCACTCCACATCCTCACCACCCACTCCTCTCTCACACTTCCCCACGTCTTACTTCTTGTCCAATAGAAACAATGCTATGTGGCCTTGTGATGATTCATCCTTAAACCTTTCCATTCTAATCTAACACGTAATTCTTATTTTCCTTATAATACTTTTCCGTCCTAATTTACATGTCAGGTTACATTTCTGGCTTTCCCGCCTCATTAAGTTAATGTTTTTAAATGTCTAATAAGATATTACAAAAATCGTCATTATTGGTGTTAGTGTAAAATACGTAAACATCATATCTACAAAATAGATTTAAAGGAAATAGTGTAAGATATATAACTATCATATCTATAGAATAGAGGTAGTATAAAATACGTAATTATATTGTCTACAAAATAGATTTAAATTAAATAGTTTAAAGTGTGTTACTATCATGTCTATAGAATATATTTTAAGGAAGTAGTGTAAGATATGTAATTATCCTATCTAAAAATTGTATCTAAAGAAAATAGTGTAAAATACGTAACCATTATATCTACAACATAGATTTAAAAGAAAAAGTGTAAGATACGTAATTATCATACCTACAACTTACATTTAAAGGAAATAGTGTAAAATACGTAACCCTTATATCTACAAAATATATTTAAAGGAAATAGTGTAAGATACGTAACTATTTTATTTACAAAATAGATTTAAAGGGACTATTCTCTCATTGCTATATTACCGGCAAATGAAAATTGATAGAATACTTAAACAAAATGGAAGAACATTATATAATTTTAACCAAGAAGTCAAAGAATAGAGAGTAGTGAAAAGCCAAATGAACATTTGCAGTAGGAAAATCGATATTATTGTTTGGACGTGTTTTGTCTGCGGAGAATTTGAAGAGAAAGATTCAACTAATAAAGAATACCAAGATTTTTTCGAAGAAATAGAGATAAACCGATAACAGATAAAAATAATTACAGTGGAATGGTAAAAGAAAACAAAAATGTACAAATAATACGAATATAGGAAAAGACAGAGACCACGAAGATAAAGATGAATGGAAGAAAATCGTGCATGTTTTGAAAGTTCTGAGTGAAACGTATACAAAATCCGGATTGTGAAATGTAGAGAACACAACAGGTAGAAAATACAACGAAAAACCGTAGGCAGAAGAAGAGGAAAAAGAAGAGGACAAACAAGATCGAAACGGCAAAATAAAAATAAAAAAAAGGTTTTGTTAAAGAGAAAGGGACAGGCCTAAAGAGAAAGTGTGTAAAAGAAAATGGAAGTTAACTTATGTCAGTGAGAAAACAACATCAAGGAGAATCGACACGCTTGGTCTGCTCTAAATTTGGCTCGCCTGTCAGAGCGAACGATCTTCTAAAGACAACCGCCCCAAATTCATAAAACTGATCAATGGAGAAGCCAAGGCGAATCAAATGTGGATAGGTAAGGGTGTCAAGAAAATGGTAATAGCTCGTTTGAAACGCGCCCAGCACATGTCAGTGCATTGCGTATACCCATTTTTCTGCTTTGAGCCAATGTCAGAAAAACGGGCCAAAGAAGAAATAACAAAATGTATTATGTGCTGTCTTGTATTCAGCGTTTTCTTTGTAAGGGCTTCTTTCTTAGCATTATATATATATATATATATATATATATATATATCTGTGTCTGTGTATATGTGTGTGTCTCTGTGTGTGTCTCTGTTTGTGTCTGTGTGAGACAGGATATGTGTGTGATTCTTTTTCTCTATCTCATCTCTTCAAAGAATAAATCAACTTTTAAAAGATTCACAATGGATGCAATTCTTATGAAACAGAACATTTTGAGATAGACGAACATATCTGTTCTTCTGAGGTTTTATCAAGGATTATAGAGGCTAAAAACTGAATGTCAAACTTCAGCGCTGGGAAGAGAAGATTCATAGAATCGCCTTTATGTTAATATGACTTATTCAAGGCCCTGACGGTCGATATAATATTTTTCGGGAATCTATTTTTTATATATTCAATTTATAAATTTACCATGTTTTTATTTGTTTTTTTATACTCACGTTTATCAGTTCACATAGAGCCCAATGCCTCTGGCCACATCCTCTAGGCTATGCAGCAGTGATTCGTCCTCCGAAGATGTATTTGAAAGATGTGCAAGATCATCTGTGTAGTCCGCATGGGAATTGTTGGAATATTGTGGTATATAAGTAAAGTCGGTGTCAGCCAGTCAGCGAGGGAGTCTATTCCCTTGTCACTAGCACTAGACCAAGGACATTGTTTTTAGCATCTGAGGTGGAGCATCACACCTACCATCAGCTCCTTAATTTACCGCACAGATCCCTGTGCTACTGATACGCTGAGTTAGCGAGGACCGGTATCGAACTAGGAACCATGTGGATTCTAGCCGAACGCTCTACCGACTGAGCTAACCCGGCCCCTGGTATATAAAGTTAGCTACAATTCCCCACCACATTTATAGACTGAGCGAGGTCACGTGGTTTATTTCTCCACTCAATCAACAGCCATAATGTATGGCTGATTCACTACTTAAACACCGATTCTTTCATGGTCCACTTGCAAACCATTGACGAAGGAACTTACAATACTGAAGATTCTTTACCAGAGGATTACCAAGGATTTCTACTCGACAAGCACACTTGCTTAAAGACTTAGTGATGGCCTATAAGATTGTATCCGTGCTGTCAGTGCGACATGATGATGATGATGATGATGATGATGATGATGATGATGATTATATAAAATCGATGTGCATGGTAAGACATCCTTTAATTTATCATTTAGATTTGCATTTTCAATGTTCTTCAAGAAAAATACAAGTCATTTAATCCATAAAACCCACGGGTCGTTATCTGTGCCTCTATTAAGTCGTAGATATCCTTTTTGTAAATGAATTCAGTCCTAAAAATACCCATTTCTACGTCGCTATTGCCTAGCAACAATACAGATAAATGTTTGATTAATCGTTATATTTCAACAGAAGCAGCTACTAAATGTTTCTCCTAGAGGGAAAAGCCAGAAAATGTCACTATCACACTCGAAAGTCCGTTTAAATATATATATTTAAAAAGCTTAACTTAGATGTGGCACAAGGCCAAAAATATGGGGAGCCCACTGAGAATTGATCTCACTAACAATGGTCTGCAAATCTAGGTTACTAACCATTACATAACGTGTGGTGTCCAGTCCGTTTAGATATAGCACACTGTTTCTATAAAGAATTGCCTTCTGTAAATGAATAGTAAAAAGTAATCAAGGAAAATTTGCTTGCATTGAATTTTGAATGAATGTCATTCTCTTCAAAAACATGTATGTACTTATTCTATTTCTTATATGTTTTTATATAACTGTGTAGTAAAATTGTCGTGCCGATACATAGTAGGGATATGATGTGGTATTTTCTCAGGATCACATCCTGCGTCTTAGGCACCAAATGCAGTGCAGATGCGCCGTGGGGGTTTCCCGCTGTACATGCGCTGCTTGGTATTGTTAGTGTCATGGTCTGCATCAAAAATATGGTGCTGATGCTGAGTGGGGATCTCACGTTGTGCCGTGGTTTTTCCTCAGGGGTGATCCTGTGTCTTAAGTCACCAAATATGTGACCAGTCAAAAATGGTAGTCACGCAGATCCATTATTACTGAATCACAAATTAGATCATCGCAGTATGCCCCATTACCATCCTTATGTAAAAAGAAGACCTTGCGTTGATCCAGCAACTCTGAAAAGAAACAAATAATGTCTACTATTTAGAATATTAATTGCAAAAGAAATTCTATGCCGCTATCATTTACATTCTATTTTTTATTTATCTTCACAAATATAAATCGAACCTTCATTTATTTGCTCAAAAACCAAACCCTGGTGATATTTAATGTGTATATATATTAACTGTGTCGTTAATTGTTTTATTTTTCTTCCGGACATACAGATACACACAACTACCCTTTATATATGTATAGATTATATTATTATGCTGTATTATATAATAAATTATATAATATATTATGTTATATTATGCTATATTAAAGTAGCCGGATAGCTCAGTCGGTAGAACATCCGTCTCGGAACCACGAGGTTCCGTGTCTGATCCCGGCACTCGCTAACTCAGCGCATGAGTAGCACGGCTTAAATCTGTGTGGTAAAATGTGAAGCAGATAGTTAGTGTGGCACTCAACCATAGACGCAAAGAAAATCTTCCCGAGCTAGTGCTAGTGAAAAGAGTATTGACTCCTTCGTTGTACGGTTGATACTGACTATAGGTCACACTGCCAATTTTTCCCTTATGTTAGACTATTCATATATCATATTATACTATACGTTTTTATATAAGCGTATAGAATATACTGTTGAATTGTGTATATAACCCTCTACCATATGTAAGTGAAGTACACACACACACGCACACAGCGCACACACAAGTATATATATATATATATATATATATATATATATATATATATATATATATGTGTATACTTCGGCAGCATTTTTTCTTTTAGACATGTTCTGTTAAACGCCACAGACAATTCAAGTCTGAGGAGTTTTTTTATGGTCCTTTCAATTTTCCTAGCGATCTTTTTCGTTTTGGGTGGAGAAGTTGTAATAGTTCACCAAATCCTTGTTTTTTTTCGAGCGCTTTCGGCTGGTTTATCAGCCATCATCAGGTGGGGAAACGATGTTAAGTTTTCAAGTGCCTCGTTTTTATAGAAGAACGAGTAGTAGCTTAAGAGTGGTGGTGGTAGTTGGTACGAAACAAACACGAAAAAAGATCGCTAGGAAAATTGAAAGGACCATAAAAAAACTCCTCAGACTTGAATTGTCTGTGGTGTTTAACAGAACATGTCTAAATGTCTAAAATATATATATATATATATATATATATATATATATAATATATATATATATATATATATAGTTGTAAATGGACAAAGGCAGCATCTCCAAAGACCTACTGTATGGTGAATTGGCAGAGGGCAGCCGACCCGTAGGGAGACCACGCCTGCGTTTTAAAGATGTCTGCAAAAGGGACATGAAGACATGCCACATCAATATCAAATCATGGGAGGCTTGTGCAAAAAACCGTGCGACCTTGCGCCTCCTCCTCACACAAGGAACGAGAAGGAGTGAAAAAGAGAGGAAAGTAGCCGCCACAGAAAAGAGAGCCAAAACGAAGGAGAGACAACAGCAACTCCAGCAGGGATTACTGTTTGTTTGCAATCAGTGCACCAGAGATTGCCATTCAAAAATTGGTCTGTTCAGCCACTCACGTAGTTGCAGATGAAAAAATGAATTTAAAAGGTGGAGACTATGCCATCGTCTTTAGTAGACGGACGGATGCCAACAACAACAAAAAATATAGTTGTATAAAAAACGATTTTCTTTCTTCAACGGTTTCGGTGTTCAATGTACATCTACCTCGGGAGAACTGTCTTTTTAGTATTACCTGAGTAAGGTGTACCTTGAAAACCGAAACCGTGGTAGAAAGAAAAACTTTTTTCTACAACTATAAATGCTCTATATTTTACGAAATATACTGGGCTCTATTTGGATTACCTACTTATGCTACTAATGAAACATGGTAGCACTTATATATATATATATATATATATATATATATATATATATTTATATATATTGCATTTTAGGATGTCTCCGTATGCTTTTCGTTATATATTTTTTTTATGTTTTTTTAAGTTGAGCGTTATTACAAATCATCTAAAAATAAATGAACGAACTCGATGTTATGGAGTATTGGATTCACTTATTTTTTTGTTATTATAATAATAAAAGAATGATAAAAGAATAAGTGAATCCAATACTCCATAACATCGAGTTCATTCATTTATTTTTAGATGATTGGTAATAACGCCCAACTTAAAAAAGAAAACACACACACACACACACACACACATATATATATATAATATATATAATATATTAATTATATTAACATATGTATTATAACATACTTAACAATGCTTCAAGCAAATTACCAATTGCTTTTAATATATATATATATAATATATATATATATATATATATATATATATATATTTTCAAATATTTCCAAAAATCTCTGTTGTTTTTTTTTCTCAACGAATTTTTTTCATTCAAAATAAATGTTCACTCTGATGAAGGTCGATTCTTCTATGTGTGGCGAAATATTTTCACACAGATAAACTGACCGAAACACATGTGTAAGTGATATCGATTAATGTGATATTGATTAAATTCATTTTATCCATCTACATTTTTTTTCTTTACTCATTTCCTCATATATATAATATTATATATATATATATATATATATATATATATATATATATATACATATACATATACATATATATATATATATATATAATATATATATATATATATATATATATATAAGATTTTTGGATGTTTGTTTTTTTTTTTAGAAGCAATGTTGAATAAATTATTATTTATATTTTTGCTTGAAGGCAATTATAAATGCATGTATCGTATAAAATTCGATAATTATAGAAAATAAACTTGACAAGTAAATCCCGCAAAGGATTTCGATTTCGGTTTCGATTCCTGTCGGAGGGGAGTCGTTAGTATACATCGCTGAAGAGACTTAATAAAGTCGAAACAGTCTGTACGGTGTTCTGCATGGCGAGCCATCCTTTGCGGGATTTACTTGTCAAGTTTATTTTCTATAATTATCGAATTTTATACGATACATGCATTTATAATTGCCTTCAAGCAAAATATAAATAATAATAATAATAATATATATATATATATATATATATATATATATATAATATATATATATATATATATATATATATATATATATGATCCTAGTCAGAAGTGATGGACTGCAGCACTTTAACCCGTCATTGGAAGTATTGATACTACACTCTCCTTCAATGTAGTTTTTGCCGCTCCAAAGTAAAAAAATATCGTTTTTTTAGGCGGAATTATTCTAGTAAATAAATAACATAAAAAAGGGAGTATAAAACGATAATAATTATATTAAAAAATGACGAATAGGAATGACCAATAAAATCGATGAACATAACAAATAAGTCAAATTTCCAAGGCGCAGAATATGACGACCAATTATTCTGTTAAAGTCACTGCTGCTACCATCATTGAGGAATAATTTCTTTAAAAGGTTTTTCTTTTGCTCATTTTTCTCTATTAGTTCCTAGCGACTGTGCAGCAAAATGTCATGATTCTTTTTTTCATATTGTTCTCTGAAATGGCAGAGGGCCACCATTTTCTTTTTTTCAAAAGTGTTTGAAACTCCGAGTTGAAATCAGTTGATATCAAAGAGAACCTTTTTTTCCCCCTGTGGAAAGGACAAGTGTCAGATTCTAACAAACAGCCAAACTGTGAAGTGGTATTGTTTCTATTGTGATATTTACACTCTCATTGTAATTGCATTAAATGTAACTGACGCCGCGATAAGGCCAAGAAACAATTTTGATAAACTCATCTAGTCGTTGCTTTTTTTTCTTTTTAAGATACGTGGTGGAAAATGTTCTTTTCAATTTAAAACCCGAATTCCTTTGTTTTTAATTGTTTCTAGAATTTGTATCTTTTCTACTATCTTCTCATTGACTATGAACCGATAACAATTCTATTCTGTTATTGTTTTAAATCAGTTCAACTTAAACTATACTGCTTCCTATAAAAAGAGATAATAAGGACTAATAAAAATACGCGAGAAAATCTGCATATTAAACTCAAGTAATTGGATTTCGGAGAGGTTGGTGTAAAATGCGGTTAATCTTAATTGCTTAAGGGCATCTTGATAATGTGTCACACTAAAAGAAGACTAATATATATATATATTATATATATTATATATATATATATATATATATATATATATAGGATTTCCAATCTCACAGACAAGTTAAGAGACAATTCTTCCATGTCGTTGTTGTGTCAGTACTGCTGTATGGCTGCACCACCTGGACCCTAACGAAGCGACTCGAGAATAATCTAGATGGGAGCTGCACAAGAATGCTGCGTGTGGTCCTGAACAAGGCGTGGAAGCCACACCCCCGTGAAAACAGCTGTACGGCCACCTGCCACATATCACGAAAACCATTCTGCTGGAGAAGTAAGTACGAACTCATAAGTGAGGTCATCCTGTGGAAGCCAGCACATGGGTACGCCAGTGTGGGTCGTCCAAAAAAGATTTACATTGACCAGCTCTATGCGGATACAGGATGCTGCATAGAGGACCACACGAGAATGATGAGTGATACAGACAGATGGAGAGAGATTGTCATGGATATCCGTGCTAACAGCGCGATATGATATATATATATAAATATATATATATATATGCATATCATATATATATATATAAAGATGCGTGCACGTGTGCATATATATATGTGTGTGTGTGTGTGTGTGTGTGTGTTTAAAGCTGGGAAAGAAAAATATATGGGCAAACAGTAGGGTACACTGGGATCATTAGCCTTTGTACAACAACCAATCAATGATGACAGAAAACTGTGTTAGACTTTGATTTGGCGTCTCATCCTGCCCCCGGCGGAGAAGTTGGGTAAATACATATTTAATATTGTCTCATTTTTGCCTTGACGCTAATGTAATTTGGATTGCATCGGTGCCCTATATGATATGTGAGACTGATTAAGTGGCCGTATCTATCTATCTATCTATCTATATATAAAAGTAAAGTCGTCGGGGCGGCCTAATGTCGGTATCAGCCCGACTGCGAAGGAGTCTCTCCCCTTTTAACAGGCGCTAGACCAAGGAGCTTATTTTTAGCGTCTGGGGTGAAGTGATATACCTACCATCAGATCCATGTGCTACCATAACGCTGAGTTGGCGAGGGCCGGTATCGAACTAGGAACCTTGTGGTTTCTAGCCGAACGCTCTCTCTCTCCCTCTCTCTCTCTCTCTCTCTCTCTCTCTATATATATATATATATATATATATATATATATATATATGCGTGTGTGTGTGTGTCATGTCACTACACGGCCTTATCTTTCATGGCTCCTGGTAAGTCCTCCTTACGTCTTCCAGTATCCATACAGAGCTGCTGAATGTACGTGTTTGCTGGCCAGCCAATCATGAGTCCTCTTGTGGGTGCCCACAGGAAAACGTCTCTTATGAGTTCGTCCTTACTTCTCCACCATTGTCCATCACCTCTTGTTTGTCTTACTTGGGTGCTTTATGCAACAGGAGGTAAACTGCCGTACAGTTCCTTCTGTCCGGGTGCTGCTTCCAGAATCCAAATGAGAAAGCGTGCAGCATTTTGTGTAGTTCCTTTCTAGATTTTTCTGCAATCGTTTTATTAAAGTCGAAATGATGCTGCCATACAGTAGAACGGACATGGTTGAAACTTGGAGTGTGGACATAAAGTCAATCGTGCTTGATTATTGAAAGTAATGTGATTTTCAAAACAAACCTGGTTTGAGATTCATATACTCAATAGATTTTCAGTAATCAAGCGCCGTAGACTTCATATCCACGTTACGCAAACTTAGATATATATGATTAATCCATTTTATTGAGCATTATTTACATATAATAAGCATACATATTATCAACATTAATATATATATATAACCCCGCATCTCATGCACACAGACACCCCCGCATGCACACTGCCACACTCACAAACACACACA
>CM042144.1:20274483-20286983 GCA_023376005.1 Doryteuthis pealeii
AGAGAGGGAAAGAGTGAGAGAAGGGGAGATATATAAATATATATATAGAGAGAGAGAGAAAGAGAGATATATAATATATATATATATATATATATATATATATATACATATACATATATATATATATATAGAGAGAGAGAGAGAGAGAGAGAGAGAGAGAGAGAAAGAGTTATATATATATATATATATATATCATCATCATCATGTCGCGCTTGCAGCACGGATATCCATGACAATCTCTTGCCAACCCACCCTATCACTCATTGCACCTGGGAGGTCCTCTGCTGAGCATATAGCATCCTCGCATAGCTGGTCAATGTAGGTCCTTGCTGGGCGCCCACACTTGCATGTCCATGTGTTGGCTTCCACAGGAGAACGTCGCTTATGAGTTCGTCCTTGCTTCTCCAGCAGTGTCCTGCATGCCTTGTCCGTCTCACTCGGATAGTTTGAGAGAGGGGGGGGCAGGTGACCGTACAGCTGTCTCTTCGTGGGGTGCTGCTTCCACGATTTGTTCAAGACTGCACGTAGCATTCTTGTGCAGCTTCCATCTAGCTTATTTTCAAGACGCTTCGTTAGGGTCCAAGTGGTGCAGCCATATAGCAGCACCGATATAACCACAGCCTGGAAGAACTGTCGCTTCAGCTTGTCAGGGAGATCAGACCTCCATATGACTGACAATTTGTTTGTGGCCGACCATGCCTTTGCTAGAGAGAGAGAGAGAGAGAGAGAGAGAGAGAGAGAGAGAGAGAGAGCGAGGGGGAGCGTTGGTTAAATTATTGCCATTTTAGATTAATAATTTCGTGTATGGGATTTGTTTGTTTTGGGTTTTATCTACTGTGCAGCAAAATAGAGTCAGTTTAGAAGGATACATAGATATATACATAGATAAAAGGCCTGAAATATATCAAGTGACCCTATTCAAACACAGTGATTTCGAATCATGCGTTTAAGTTTGTCTTCGTAATGACTTACACACTATAAATTGTTGGAGTTGTGTGGTGTAAAAGTTAGAGTCGTAGGAAATGGACTCGTCGACAGGAGTTCAAATCCTGGACAAGGCTAGTTGCATTTCGAATAGCACTAATTCCTGTGGGAAAGGTATGAATCCAACTACTCTCCCTCCAGCATTGTGTAAATAGTAAGTCAGACTGGGTTATTTAACCATGGCTAGGTAACCATTCTAGGTGAAGAACAACTCTGAATTCAATCTTGTTAAACCCCGCTAAAGAAATTGACCTTGTGTCGCATCCTGCTCCTGCGGACGGCTTAGTAAATATATACACACGATAAATTGTATTTAAAATACGAGTTTTTAAGGAACAGGCGTTTCGATGAAGTATTTTAAATATCTAAACAAATATTACTGACAATGTTTGGTTTGATTTCTTAACTTAATGGCGTATCAAACTTTGTGGGTAATTTAATGCCAAAACTATCCTTGTAGAATAACAATATTGGGACCATATTAACTTAAGGCACCCTTTTTCGATTTTGTATCATTACGCCATTTTTTTCATTTACACCGTCAATATCCGGTTGTTTGTTAGGGGTTAGGGTTAGGGGATAGGTTTTGGGTTAGGGGTTGTAACCCTAACCCTAACCCCTAACCCCTAACCCCTAACAAACAACCGGATATTGACGGTGTAAATGAAAAAAATGACCCAATGACACGAAATTGAAAAGGGGTGCCTTAAGGTAATATGGTCCCAATATTAGTACTATTTATCTCATCATAAACATATACACAAAACAAAAATGGCAAAATTATTGGAATAACTTCCAAAATACAAAACTACATGAAATAATACCACAAATAGGAAAACTTCAAATAAATCAAACCAAAATATCCAGAAAAGAAGTAATATTATCCAGACTAAGAATAGGACACTCATACATTACCCATTCATACCTCCTCAAAAAAAGAAGCAGCCCATATTGCATACCATACCAAAACCCTACACAATCAAAACACATTTTAACAGAATGTAGCAACCTAAAACAAATACGAAAAAAAATACTACCAAACAACAAATCTAAAACAGATATTCTACCAAATAAACTCAGAAAAACTACTCGGATACATAAAAGAAGCACACATCTACAACAAAATCTAAAAATCTTCCCAAAAAATGAAAACACAAAAATATATGTTAAAAAGAATCATCTAAAAGTTCCATTCACAAAAAATATGTCCCCCCCCAAAAAAAAAAACCTTTAGAAAATTAAACATTATCACCAATTCATTTCAAAAACGTAGTTGGCATTAAATGACCCATTGCGGTTGATATGCCGTAAAACAAGAACAAAATCAAATCAAATATTTATCTCATAGCTCGGGAGGATCAGGGTATTCATACATTTCCTCAAACCTATCACAACTGGAGTTCGAACTGCCTTATTATGATGTCACAGGTTGTCATGACAGCCACTACATCGTGGGGATAAACCAGAGATTTGCTAAAACTTCCTGACACTTATTACATACAAATGTCATGTAAAAGAAACAAATACATTAATACCAATAATGATATGAGATTTATTCTGAAGCCTCTTATAATTTTTAATTCTTATATTAATAAGTGAAGCCATAACTATTAGCACCGGGAATCTTGAAATACTTAATCTGGAACGAGCAGAAACTCCTTGTACGTAATGCAGAAATTCAAGCGAATGTGATAAACATGGGGATTATTGATAAGCTTGGCAAATTGCTGCGTATGCTTAAAATCTGCCGGTTATAAACAAAACTTGTGCTCATTAATCAGATGAAAGGAATTCCCATAACACTGAAGTGTCGAAAATAGGATAAAACTATTAAATAATGAGAATTATCTAAACAGTTCTTCACTAAAATTCACATATATATATATTTACCAACTCCTCAACACGAGCAGGATATGACACAAGGTCAATTTCTTAAGCGGAGTTTAACAGGTTTGAATTCAGAGTTTTCTTTCTCCTAGACTGGTTACCTAGCCATGGTTAAAGAGTCCACTCTGCCCAGCTATTTACCCATAACTGGAGGGAGAGTAGGATTCATACCTCTCCCAAGGGTATTAGCGCTAAGTGAAAATGCAATTACCACGTCCAAATTCACATATAAACCCATATACACTAATACGCAAATATAATCTACACAAAAGTCTGTGCTCATGTGTGTGTGTGTGTGTGTGTGTGTGTGTGCACCGCCACATGCACACGTGTGCATATATAAATGGGGAGCGCGTGGTGTAATGGTTAAAGTCATGGGAAATGGACTCGTCGCCCGAGTTCAAACCCTGGATGTGGTAATTGCATTTCACTTAGTGCTAATATCTTTGGGAAAGGTATGAATCCTACTCTCCCTCCAGCTATGGATAAATAGTAGGGTAGACTGGACTCTTTAAGCTTGGTTAGGCAACCAGTCTAGGAGAAGGAAAACTCTGAATGCAAACCTGTTAAACTCCGCTTAAGAAATTGACCTTGTGTCACATCCTGCTCGTGCGGAGGGGTTGGTAAATATATATATAAATGGTATTCGGGATAAATTTGACAGTTTCTTAAGGAAAATAAAAAAGTGCTTGATAATAACAAAATTTAATGGATTGTAAAGAAATTCAACAGGCACAGAAGTTCCACTACTGTCAACAAGTTACACTCAAGATTACCGCTATTAGCGTCCATCATAGCGTCAATCCTGCTCCGGAATCTGGAGCAAGCTGATGATACAGTTTCCCTTGGAAGGGTCTAAAAAACTACCTTAATTCTGACGATTAACTGGGCTTTTGTAGTACTGGCACGGTGAATGGTGTCTTTCTCAACAGCGCCACATACATAATAATCCATAGGATTAAGATCTGGGGAGTTCGGAGGCCAAACATTGGGACTGGTGTAGTCATAAAAATTCGCTGACAACCATTTTAAACTTTTCCTGGCAGTGTGGCAGGGGACTGAATCCTATCATTGGTTACCCTTCTCATCCAGGGTTTGACTACAGAGTTTGGCAACTCCACGTAGGCATCTGGGGGTCCTCCAACAGTTTTTCTGCAGATTTTCGAGAAATTCTGCTGTACAAAAGCAATCAGATCGTCTGTTATATTGATTTCTTCTAGCCACAGCCTCGTAGTCTCCATTGCAATTCTCCAGTTCATGCCTGATTGTTTTTACAATGGTCAGGGAGCATTGGGCAGCAACCATAATCTCCTTATTTTGATGGCCGGCGCAGATCATCATGATACACGTTATTTTCTTCCATGATTCAGGTGGTTTCCATTTATCCATTCTATCTATCATCATGTATATGAATGAAGAAGGGTCTAAGCTTTTAAAGGATGAGTAGTGTGCGTGAATACCTCCAACCTACGGAGAAAAATCACCAAATATAAGTATGTCAAATTTATCCCAACCACCCTGTATGTGTGCGTGTAGGTGCACATACATATACACGCAGGTGTCGTATCAGAATACACATAATACATATTTGCACATGAGATGAGGTAAAAGGAATAAGTGAAAAAAAAAAAAGTAGGAGATAAATTTTTCAGAAGGACGAAATATTTCTCTCCTACTTCTACTTGTTTGAGTCATTATTTTTGTTCACTTTCGCTTTTACATCACCTCATACTGTCGGATTTTACTCCAACCCTCCTATCTTCATATTTGCACATGTAAAAACAAGAAACAAAGAAATGCCTAGGCATGCTTATGCACAATTTCAACAACAAACGTAAAATTCGTTTTCATATTTAAAAAAAAATTTTTGAATCCTCAAAGGTTTTATGTGCGATTGTGAGTGTATCTGTGTGTGTGTATCTGTATATATATACATATATATATATATTATATATGTGTGTGTGTGTGTGTGTGTGTGTGTGTGTGTGTGTGTGTTTGGTTTGGTTTGTTTTGTTTTGTTTTACGGCATATCAACCTCAGTGGATCATTTAATGCCGATAAAGTTTTGAAATAAATCAATTCTTAATTGATAATACAATTTTTTTATAAATACATTTTTCTATTTAACCCATAGATGGGTCAGAGTGGACCAGGGAGCAATAGTGATGAAGGGGTTCTCCACACCATCAGATAGAGTTTAACGTCATTCCAAGGACATGTAGACCCACAGCCACCGCCTTCTGGCACCCATATGATAAAAAGGGCTTGGGGCTTGGGGCTTGCCATGAGGGCAATAGGGTTGGGAAAATCATATAGGTGCTAGGGCTTGACGTGACCAGCCGATTGATCGGAGGGGGTCTCTCTGACCGCCCGTCTAGCCCAAGATAGGGCCAAAGTGGAGTATTGCCTGTCATGAACTGCTCATCCACCTGGATTCTATCCTTAAGCATCACGGGTCGCCACCCATGGTGAACAGGTGGCCCCATTGGGGGAGTCTTACCCCTCTGCAGAGGTGCAGTCAGTGCATTCTAACGCCCCAGCCGACAGGGCGGGTGTGTGTGTATGTGTGTAGAAATTAGAAGAAAACAAAACAAAGATTTCCAAAAACATAAATTTATTTTAGATGTGGAAGTCGAGGTTAAAATGTTTAAGTTCTCTTTAAAACTTTCATCACGACATTAGGGCAAATAAAGAGTTATCTAAACAGTGATGGACATATTCTCAATTTTGAAAAGATTTCCATCACACAGCGCTAGAAATGAAGCATCACCATGAAATATAATTTAGAGTCATATGCAGAATACCTTTTCAGGGGTCAGTCTTATTACATGAATTGTATGCAGATGATACAATTAGCGTATTCTCCCCGCCCCACACGAAAACATTACTAGAGTAATTAAAACAATTTCTGCAGTTTTAGATTAATGAAGAAGACTATTTGATTGATTATTTTCGATGAGGCTTGATAATTTATATTATTTTGATTTTTCCAGTAGGTTCCCGAGTTTGAAGAGTTTTCCGAGTTCGAGAAGGTTCCCGAGTTCGACAGAATCACATGAAGAAGGCTAAAGAGCACACCGTCTAAAATATTGTGTATATAGCCATAAAGATGAGGACAAGTCCGAAACATCCAAATAATACAAATTATCAAGTCTCATCTCATGAAATTCAAACAAATCGTATCTAATCGGTACGGACCCGAGATAATCCAACAATGAAAAGTATTAGAAAAGCTTAATTAAAAAAATGGCTGGAATGACAAACCACCTAACATGCCTATACAGATGCCGGGATCTCAAGCTAGTTCCACCATTAAAATTATCAGTCAATTCCTGAAGAGCACATAGGGTCGCAACAAAATTAGGACATGAGCTGGTCTGAGATTGAATACAGAATAACCGCTGAAAGAAACAGGGAGATTTACAATTCACCATGAAGAAAACTAATATTAAAGTCCCGGAAGAAGTAAAGCTCTCTAATATTGTTAACGAATACAGGTAAGCATCTAAATTATTTAATGAAAGTATACGAAGTTCGTTGATAGTGTAGAAGCCCAATTACTGTCAAATTTGCAGACAAAGGTAGCAAGCAAAGTGTAACTCAAATATGGTTCCTGAATTGCCACAACAATTGTACACAATGATGGTGTATTTATTTAATTTACTATAGACCCATTAAAGTCAGCAGCTATAAGTTTTTTTAAACTGTCACCTGTGTGGTGCATGTGAATTTAGGCAAGTGGTTTAATGGCCTAATATTCTATAGTTAAAGATATTGTTCTTCCTAAATAACTCGCACAGAGCAAGGATTCAATTTATCCGTGTATCGAAAGCCAAACTTCACCGGACAGTATCTCAACCTCAACTCACACCATCCATACAATCGAAAGAAAGGAATCGTTCGTTGCCTACAATGCTGGGTAAAAGCCATATGCAGTGACAATGTATATAAAATGGACAGCTTAAGAGATATCCTCTATCGAAAAAATTACCCCGAGAGCATAACATCAGCTACAAGAAATCTGGATGGCAGGACAGACGACAATACCCGGAAATCACTAGTCTGTCTGCCTTATATGAAAGGCTTGGCTGAAAAGATTTAAAAGATATGTACTCCATATGACATCGGGACTAAAATCAGGATCCACTCGACAGAAATTTTTAGTCAAACATCACCTCCAAGTTAAGCACCTAACCGAATACTAGATAACCATGAATTGTGTATATTCCATCCAATGCAGCTTTAGGAATGATAACAATGGTGAAACATGTAATTCACTGAATGTAAGACCAGAGAAACAACGGAAGCAGAGATACGAGGGTAAATAGAAAATACGGGTATGGCTGCCCATATGTGTAACGAAAACGGAAACCATCGGCTCTTATGGGATGAAGACAAGATAATAGATAATGAAGAACATTGGAAAAAAGATATCTAAAAATCAGCTGATATATTAGGCTATAGTTGTTACATAGTAGATCCCTAATACTTTTATAAGGTATTGTAGAAATCATAATAGCGATTAGTACAGCTGATGGCCTTGAGGGTGAGTGACGGCACTTGACCTCGATCTCACCTTACGTTCTGGAGATGAATCATGAGAACCGGAACCCCATAGAAGGCCCTCTTCTGGTTTAAGGAGTAAACAACTCAGTTAGTGGGTTAGAACTTAGAAGCCGAGCTAGCAACATGTAAGCCTCATCTGCGCAGAATGTCTGGTTGGGGATTTGGAATAAAGTAACATCAACGTAAATCGAAGTCTTGTGTTTATTACCAAAAACTAACAATGACACAGGGCTTCTGACAAGGAATGATCCCCAACAGAAACCAGACACGGAATCCTCAATAGAAGACCAGACGAGACCTTAGAAGATATACCAGACCAAGATAGATGATAGACGATCAGAAGAATAGACGACCAGAGTAAGAAGTAAGAAAGATATATAACGTTATATGCTGATTGGTATCTTGAAAAGACCAGTATATAACATAGTGACCACTTAAGTAGACAAAGTACAGAGATAAATATAATATGGGAACCAATGATTAAAAAGGTTTCATTAAATTTTAAAAAAATCGCAATCTGAATCAAGGTAAAAAATCATAAAGTATAAAGGAAGATATTCTAGGTAAAAAGGACATTATGTTTATAAATTCTCAAAATTCACTCTAAATTGTCCAGTTGGACACATGGTGCGATTGATGTGGGGTTGAATTAATACAGTTGTAAGTGAAAATCATCTGTAGCTTGCAGGTTCAATCATAAACACGGACGATAATAACATATAATACTTAAAATAGCATAACACTTTTACCTGGTTATAGTTAACAGAATAGGAACAGTCGACGCTAGTGGAGAGAATAAAGGGGTCGTTTCGAAGTTCTCTGAACATACCAAGTTCAAAGAGATGGTTCGCGAGTTCCAGAAGTTTCGCAAGTTCGACAATAAATACCTGAAGAAGCCCACAGGGCACATCGACCGAAATATTGTGTATATAACAATGAAAATGAGGACAACAGTTCGAAAAAAAGACCCAAATAATACTAATGAAGATCCCATCTATGGGTTAAATAGAAAAATGTATTTATAAAACAAATTGTATTATCCATTAAGAATTGATTTATTTCAAAACTTTATCGGCATTAAATGACCCACTGAGGTTGATATGCCGTAAAACAAAACAAACAAACTAATGAAGAAGATACTGATAATAATATTTTAAACCCACATCTTTATTAACCATTTGTATCTACTTTGCGATTAGAAGAGTACCCGTGGCGTAAGGGATAACGTACTGGACTGCATCATTGTAGGAAGAAACCATTAGCATTGTGAGTAATAAACTCGGATTTTTTCGAAGCAATGAAAATGAGGACAACAGTTCGAAAAAAAACAAACAAATAATACTAATGAAGAAGACATTGATAATAATATTTTACACCCACGTCTTTATTAACCATTTGCCTCTACTTTGCGATTAGAAGAGTATCCGTGGCGTAAGGGATAACGTACTGGACTGCATCATTGTAGGAAGAAACCATTAGCATTGTGAGTAATAAACTCGGATTTTTTCGAAGCTATTCAAGAGATTTTAAATTGATTATCAAATTATAACTGATTTCCGTCTTTGCAAATATTGTCTGATTATCGACTTTGGGTTGATTTTTCTGCGATGGAAATAAACCGAAATGGATTCGGATGCGAACTACAACACTCAGCGAGACAACAAATGACAACAGGGCATTGATCATTCGACGGAAAGGGAAATTTATTTCTCTCCATCCAATGTAAATGGTACTCTCGGCGTTGAAGAATTGAATCCTGTGATCTAATCAAAGGGAATTCAGCGTGCAGCTAGTGATTTAATTTCGAAATAATTATGCACACTGTCGTGAGGAAATAATAGCTACGTGACCATTTGATTGCATGAATTCGCGTGAAGTTCATGTCCATACCTTTAATGCCATATACAAAGCAGATGCGCTCCCGAAATCAGACAATCATGGATTAAGAGATATAAATATAACTTTAGAGTGAGAATACAAAAACACCGCGTAACATACACGCGCAGACGCATACAAGAGGGCATATTCACAAACAGTAAAATATGGTTAAACAGTCACGGGCTTAAGCAAACAAATACAAAGACAATGCGATGTAGACCTACAGATAGACAAAGACACAGACGTGCATATACATATATTACTATTTGCTCAACTTAGGTATCGAGTACTCTTTACATTTTAGCCCTATATAATCCTGCAGGCTTAGACATATATTTTTAGCACGTGGTGTAATAGTTAAAGTCATGGGAAATGGACTCGTCGCACCGAGTTCAAATCCTGGACGTGGTAATTGCATTTCATTTAGCGCTAATATCCTTGGGAAAGGTATGAATGTCTTGGACTGTCATGGCCTTATTAATAGTCCGTATCTATATTAACTTAATAATGTTAATTCAGTTGACATGTGTACTTACATTTTTTCTCTCACCTTCAATCTCTCTCTCTCTCTCTCTCTCTCTCTCTCTTCTCTCTCTCTCTCTCTCTGTTGTTTTTTGTTTTCAGATTAGTATAATGCATAACCAGAGAAATCTTAGCCCTGAAGAGCACTAATCGAAACTTTTAGTAGGTTTATCTAATTCATTAGGTTTATCTTTATATACAAAGATAGATAGCTCGATGTTAGGATAGGATAGATACAGAGTTAACGGCGTATGGTGACTGCCAGTTTCGCACCAACATATTTATCAGGTCAATAGCTCTTAAAATACTCAGAAAATAAAAGTCATCAAGCGCTGTTAACTCTGTCATTAGTAGATCACTTTTATAGAATATTAAAACTATAGCACTTGGCCAAAAGAAAAAATATATAAAAATATATCAGCCTGGCAGTTAGGGTTCGAATCACACACAAAGCGGTTTCCTGTCTATAACTCTGCTGATGAGACATAATATGCCGAAATGTACACACATAAAAATATATGTATATATATTTACCAACCCCTCCGAACGAGCAGGATGCGACACATGGTCAATTTCTTAAGCGGAGTTCAATAGGTTTGAATTCAGAATTTTCCTTCTCCTAGACCGGTTTCCTAACCAAGGTTAAAGAACCCATTCTGCCCTACTATTTATCCATAGCTGGAGGGAGTATGATTCATACCTTTCTCAAGGGTAATAGCGCTAACTGAAATGCAATTATCACATCCATGATTTGAACTTGGGGCGACGAGCCGATTTCCCATGACTTTAACCTTTACACCACCACTATAATATATATATATATATATATATATATATATATATATATATATATATATATATATATATATATATATATGTAAAAACAAATTTTTTTTTGTGATGAAACAAAGAAAATACAGTGCTCAATCACAAATTGTAAGAGCTAATATTTATTTATTTTACAAAGTTTTCACAGATCAATGTTCATGTTAAACAGCGACCCAGGTTTCATGCTAAAGGGCAATCATCAGGCTGTTGAGCAAGATCCCATGGTGTTTGTTGAAGTTCTTTACTCAATGTCACATTGAGTAAAGAACTTCAACAAACACCATGGGATCTTGCTCAACAGCCTGATGATTGCCCTTTAGCATGAAACCTGGGTCGCTGTTTAACATGAACATTGATCTGTGAAAACTTTGTAAAATAAATATATATATATTATATATATATATATATATATATATATATATAATATATATATATATATAAAGGTTGCAGGATGCACAATATATACATTCTTGTATTTTCTTCGTGTGTATGTGTTTGCGTGTCTTTATTTCTTTCATTTTTCCATTTCGTAAGCGGTATTTATTAAATTATGTATTTCATACATTATTCCATATTTTGCTGCAAAGTGTTCACGCAGTTCATTGTGAACAAGTGATTTTTTTTTTCATTTAGTTTGCGTAGGTATTTATGACTGTGTTAATGACTGTCTCTATGTTTGCGTATTTTCATCCTTGCACATTTCGGCATTTAATTATTTACGTTTTATCATAACTTCTAATCATTTGTGTGACTTGAAAATGTTTTTATTTTGAAATGTGCCTTGCGCATTGCTTCATATTCATTTTGCCGCAGTGATTTGAATTGAACCGACGACTTTTCATTCAATGGAGGGCTGTAATCAATGAATAATAATAATAAAATAATAATAATAATAATAATAATAATAATAATAATAAAGTACGAGTAGAAGAAAATTAAATGAGTAAGCAAAATATGAACAGTAATAATGAATAAAACAAACAAAAGGAAAAAATAAAAAAAACGACCATAATACGAACCGCATGAAATAAACAAAACATGATGCATTCAAAAAACTGCATCGAAACGCCTCCACTAAGGTTTTATATGCATGACCGCATTTGAGAAAACGAGCGGTCACGTGCAATGTGGGAGCTGTCTTCGTTCTCGGTGTGCGCATGCGTTAGCGTGTTTCTTCGTGACTCCCAAATGAGTCAAACGCGAGGCGCAGAGAAATCGATCGGCCCATTCAGATAAAGCTTTAAAAAGATAATGAAATAAAAATGTGATCGAATCAAACGGGACCAAAAGGCCACAAATTTCATCTTTTTTTTTTAAGTCTTTATTCCAATCATATTTTAACACATTTGAATTCGCACAACATGGCACACACACACACACACACACACACACACACATATATATATATATATATATATATATATATATATATATATATATATATATAATCTCGTTAAACAACATTCTGTTAATTTAATGCAAGAAAAGGCTTGATCAATGGCTGAAAAAAAAATGATTCTTGAAAATATGGTGCAGTATTTCCTGGTATATATGTCTTAAAATTTTAGATTCATATAAATTTTGAAATTTAAAATAAGATTATTAGAATGTTAATTAGATTCTATTTTGTGAAGCTTTGTTATTATTCTGTTGCGTATCTTGCAACGGAATATTCCTCTTCCGGTCAAAAGACAAGAGAAAGATAAAAAATATATTAAAAAAAGGGAGAACGGAAGAGAGGTCTTCCGGTCAAGAAGCAGGGAGAAGATGAAGAAATAGATAAAAGAAAAAAGGAAAACGGAAGCCGAGTCTTCCGGTGAAGAGAAAGATAAATA
>CM042144.1:20291983-20311983 GCA_023376005.1 Doryteuthis pealeii
TTATAATCGAAGAATAGAACAACTTGAAACTAAGTTCCATCATTTTCCATCACTCCCTCCTTTTATTGTTGAATTTCTTAATTTAACTATTTAGTTAAATTAGGAAGTAAAGAATAACATTACTGTTATTTCTCTTTTAAGATTTATCGAGTTTTTTGCTCATATTCATTCAATTAGAAATCAATAATACCAAGCGCATATTTAATAAAATTAAACTTTTAATATCAATATGCAAATAGCTTTCCTGTTCATAATTTTGTTGCATATATAAATACAAATGTTATTAGAATGTAGATAAAGTCAAAAGTATTAATAAGGTATAACAATTTTATCTGATTTAAATAAAATAAATTCATGGTGAATGTGACGTCAATAACTAAAATTGTGACTTGAGTAGTGATTTATCAGACAGACAGACACACAATCTCCATTATAATAAGATAATTATATATATATATATATATATATATATATATATATAATATTTGTTTCCTCCCATGTTGTGCATGCTATCAAGAAGACATTTTGTGTTTCCTTGAGTGTGATAGCAGCCCAGACTTGCTGCGAGCTATGAAGCCACACTGACAGATCTAATTTCCTAAAGCGAGACAGATGTTTTTTTTAAAGTCAGACGGAGCTGATCTCGGTGTTTCAGTCTATTTTCTGTAAAGCTCTTTAATTACGCCAGTCTCTCCGATTTGATGCTAGATTTTCACACGCATTCAAGTTAATATTGAGGCGTTTCAAATTGCCCTTCAATTTGAGTTTATAGCGTAAGAGTGGACGTCCATAGAACGCTTAGCATTTGGTAATTGTCCGAATAATATCTTCTTTGGAAGTCTGTTCTCACTCCTTCTGACCAGCACACCTAAGCTGGACCTTTGCTAGTAAGAGTTCTATTCCAGCGATGTTACATATTCTTTTAATTTGTGCAGTTTTCTAACTCTGTCATCCCATTTTATAATACAAATGGCACGAAGACATATATATATATATATATATATATATATATATATGTGTGTGTGTGTGTGTGTGTGTGTGTATTTGGGCAGCATTCTTTCATTTATACAAGTAGAATTAAACAAAAGGCACATCTCCTGTTTAACAATTTAAAAAAAAAACTTTACTAAATTATATTAATGTGGAGGCTGGAAGGAGAAGAATTGGTGAGAAATTCTAAAATTACTATAACACCTTTCTCACCAATTCTTCTCCTTCCAGCCTCCACATTGATATAATTAAAAAAAAAACTGTAATACATCACCCCTGATGATGGCACTTCGAAGTGCCGAAAGTACTCGGAAACCGAACTTTAGTGGACTTATCCACCAATTCCACCAAACATTAAAAACTTGGCCAGAAAATTAGAAAAGATAAAAAATAAAATTGTTAAACAGGAGATGTGCCTTTTGTTTAGTTCTACATATATATATATATATATATATATATATATATATAATCCAAAAGTCCAGAGAAGAACTCTTCCTTACGACACAAGAGTTTTATTTTTTTTTAAAAACTGTCGCAGTTTGAGAGCTCAATGTGTGCTCTAAATGTTAGAGTCACAGAGCAAATATATAAGTAAAGAAATAACAAAAGACTTAGAGATTTAGCATTATAGTCTATTTCAGGGAGCTTAGACATAATAGACTATAATGCTAAATCTCTAAGTCTTTTGTTATTTCTTTACTTATATATTTGCTCTGTGACTCTAACATTAAGAGCGCACATTGAGCTGATGATATATATATATATAATATATATATATATATATATATATATATATATATATAATCGATGGTAATATTATGGTTTTATACTCATAACTTTTAGTTTCATGTTAATTCAATCAGCAGATGAGATCAATGGTTGAGATCTTAAAAAAACAGTCGTGAAATGGTTGAGATTTTAAAAATCTCAACCATTTCACGACTGTTTTTGTAATATCTCAACCATTGAACTCATCTGATGATTGGATTAACATGAAACTTCAACTTATGAGTGTAAAACCATAATATTACCATTGATTATAAATCTGCTCTACTTTATTAGCATTGAGCACCTTTTCATGCCAATACTTTTCTCATTTTTTCATTCACTATTCATTATATATATATATATATATATATATGTGTGTGTGTTGTGTGTGTGTGTGTGTGTGTGTGAACTAATAAAACAAATTTCCTGATTGGAACATGGAATCAATCTGCGTTGAACTAAATTTTCAATCTGACAGATTTATCACTGATATCAATACTCATTTTCTTTTCCATTGTATTTAATTAACTAATTGTAACACCAATTTTAAAACATAAAACTTTTAATTTTTATTTTATGTCTTGCTTTGCTATTCAATTTACCACTGAGACGTTGACGTTTATGCGAAGAACGAGCGAGTAATGAAAAAAAAAAGAACATGAACTCGGCATATGTGCACCAAAGCATTTTCCATTCTAGTCTTTGCCATGAGCGAACAAACGCTTCTTGCAAGACAGCTAATCGTTTCAGCAATTTAAAAAAAAAAAAAAAAAAAAAAAAAACAACTAACAAGCATAAATTTAAACAGATTAAGTCACTATTTTAGAAGAATTAATAAAGAATGTCTGTCAAATAATAGCACGCAATTATGGCGTGCGTGATTTTTAGCAAATTTGTTTTCAGTTCGATTGAATTGTTGCTTAAAATTAGCTAATCTTATTGTAATTACGACGCGTTGGCGATGGGTGAGAGCCTAGCACGGAATAAGAATTAATCGTTCTAGTTTTTTATTAAATCTGTTTTCTTTGTTGGACTTGGAATTGTTTGGGATTATATTTCTTCTGATTTCGATTTATTACCTGTTTCTTTCATATTTCAAGTCGTCATAAAATTGGTTTGTTTGTTTAGCACCATATCAACCCTGTGGGTTATTTAATAGCAAATCTTCTTTTTATTTTTTCATTATTTAGCATACATAATTTGTAAGGGAATATATTGGAGGTAAATATTTTATTTTAAACAATTTTTTTCCTAAATATGTGCCTGAGGATGTTAAATTATATTCATGTAAATGAACCGTATTTGCTATATATTGTCGTCCAGGTCCCTTTTTTTACAATGGGAGTTTTCCTAAATGATTTCGGCTATTTTATCTAATTATGTGTTCGGTCACAAACGATGACCTAAAAAGCTGCATTTGCAAGCCAATCAGAAGCTCGTATTTTTAACACAGTGTCATAGACCAACACGTTACCCACTACACCACGGGTACACTCCCCGGATAATCTAAGGTATATGGACGTGGATATTTAAAACCAGATTCCATGTATACCATTGTGGTCTGTATCCCATTGAGGGTTGCTCTTAGTGAGTCAATATGTATTTCATCCTCTGGCTCATCTTTAATTCCTTGCGATTTTTTAATGTTATTTGAACATTCTTCTTCTTCTTCTTCTTCTTCTTCTTCTTCTTCTTCTTCTTCTTCTTCTTCTTCTTCTTCTTCTTCTTCTCTTCTTCTATTATTATTATGTCCTTTTGAGTTTTCATATCAGTGTTAGCTGATGGTCTTTCACTGGAGTCTGAGTGACAGCAAGTCTCCTCAGGTCTCCAGGACTCTTATGAGTATTCTGGCAGTTGCAGCAGTGCAGTGTTCTGAATGGTTTCAATCCTTCCTCTGATTCTCAAACTTTCCAGACCCTTTTCCCATCCTTTTGGGACTTTTCCAAGTGCACCAACTACAATGGGTATCACTTTCACTTTCATATTCCATAATTTTTTCAGTTCTCTGGCAAGGTCCAGATATTTGTCCATTTTTTCATTTTCCTTTAGCTTCACCCTGTGATCTGCTGGCACTGCAAAATCCACCAGTTGACAAGTTCTTTCTTTTTTGTTAATCAACACTAGGTCTGGTCTTCTTGCTGGGATACGGTGATCCCTTTTTATTTCAAAGTCCCAGAGAATTTTATTATTATTATTATTATTATTATTATTATTATTATTATTATTATTTGCGAGTTTTTCACATGAGTGTTAGCAGGTGGTCCTTCACTAGAGTCTAAATGACAGAAAGTATTCTCATATCTTCAGGACTCTTCTTAGTATTCTAGCTGATATTAATAATCCTTTTGTTTTGATGGTCTCGATTATCCTTCTTATTTTCTATTCTTCCAATCTTTTTTTGCAAATTATATTATTATTATTATTATTATTATATTATTATTATTATTATTATTATTATTATTATTATTATGTGGTTGTTGTTGTTGTTTTCTGTTGTTGAATTTATTCTCTTCTGATATAGTGTGCTCTAAATTTTGACAGTCGTATCAATACTAGTTATAATTATGACGCCTCATGTCTATTATTTCTTCACTTCACAGTGTCTATCAACATAATCTGTATTGTAGAACGTGCTGTCTTTTTTGTCGTATACAATTTTGTTTTTTGGTCTCATTTTGTATACGGGCGTATACAAAATCATAACCACAAAACAAATGATTATATTTTTACTGTCTACGGTTGTGTCATATCTTGAAAGTTTTCCTGAGACCCCTGGGATAACTTTCTTTATATTTGTTCATTTCGTCCTGTTTTCTTGGGTCTACTTTAAATATACACAGATATCAGTGATCGTATCAATTCAATGTTTCGTTCTTTTTTTTTTATTTCTCTACTGTTAAGTTGTTTAATTCCATCATGAGTGTTCTTCATTTTCTTTGTCTGAAGTATTAGAAAAATATTTCAACTTTAATTTTATATTCGTCAAATAGTCATACAGCATCCATGTAGAATAGTTCACTTAGATGTGAGTAATAAGAAATTGAACTGTATTTCTACAACAAAAAAACGGACCATATGACCTTTAGGCACCCTTTTGCGATCTCGATTCATAAGGACATTTTTTCCTTTACACCGTCAACATCCGGTTGTTAGTTATGGGTTAGGGTTAAGGGTTAAGGGTTAGAGGTTAGGGTGCTTGCTGCAACCGTTGTTCACCGTTGCAGCAAGAACTCAATCCAACGTCCTGAAGATGGTCTAACAGACCGAAACGTTATAACGTCGACATCACCACCTACAATAAACATCCATTTTGTACAACATCCCGTGTCTGTCTACCTTTCTTCACACACACACACATACACACACACACACACACACACACACACATATATATATATATATATATATATATATATATATATATATATATATATATATATATATATATATGTATTACATATATAAATTAGCATCAACTGTCACACTTACAGATTCCAAATGTATTTTTGAACTAAAAGTGACTCGTATGTCATTTTCGTCTTGAATCTTTTGTGTGATAGGATGTAAGTGGTTGTATGGCTGCACCTTTTAAGGATGTTTCTTCAAAGATTTTTTTCAATACAACATTCGGCTGTGTCGTTCCCGTCTACCTTTTTACTAGACATTCATTTATGGTCCAATATTTTCCATAGTTCCTAGAATATCATTATTTGATCCCATCAGTAATTTCGTCTTTCTATCACATACATATTTATTTGCAATAGTCCTCTCTCTCTCTCTCTCTCTCTCTCTCTCTCTCTCTCTCTCTCTCTCTCTCTCTCTCTCTCTCTCTCTCTCTCTCTCTCTTAAACTTAATGCTGTTTTGAATCGAGCATGTTAAAGCAGAAAATCTTTCAGAAGTTATATGATATAAATTGTTTTTAGCAAGAGCCACCCCAGTTCCTAACTTTTTGCTGGAAATAAATAGATATATTGTTTTTATTTTTTAAATCTATTTATACAATGTTGAGTCAAAAAGTAATGGGATCTTCGGTCCCATGAAAGAGGGATTGAGAGGCAAACATTATTCCTGTGACGATGAAGTGAAATCTGTAGTGAAGAAGTCATCAAAGAACAGTCAACAGAATTTTACGGGGTAGGGATACATGCTCCCATTCGAAGGAGGAACATTGCTATTGAGAGAAACGGTGACTATATGGAGAAGTAGGGATATGATCTACAGAGGACCAGCTTCATTTTGATGTATGATACATGTTCCTACGTTGGTAATTATACCTATGCTAAACAAAATGGTATTACCTTTTGAACACTCAAGTATCTCATCCTAATTATTTTTTCATTATAATCCAAATATGAGAAATTTCTACTTCCAGAAAGAATGCTATGATTTACACCTTGAAGAGATATCGACACTTCTGCTTGTTTATATTATCGGGGTGGTAGCATTAATCGGATTTGTAAGTTGAGATAACAGGAGCTTCGGTTTTTCAAATTATTCAGTCTTTCAAAGAATTTGACAAACCAAAGATTGCCAAATCATTCGAGGAAACAAAGTCTTCAAATCATTTGTTTAAACAAAGCCTTTAACATTCAAAGATTGATTTTCCAATCTATCACTGTTATCCTCATTAACGTTAACGTTTTATTATCGGTCACGCAGACGGGCACCAGAATCACTGGGGTTTGAGGTGGAATACTTGATATCATAAAACTGTGTGCAAACACATACCTAATATACAAATACAAGGAAGCGCGTGGTGTAATGGTTAAAGTCATGGGAAATGGACTCATCGCCCCGAGTTCAAATCCTGGACGTGTTAATTGCATTTCACTTAGCGCTAATACCCTTGGGAAAGGTATGAATCCGACTCTCCCTCCAGCTATGGGTAAATAGCAGGGCAGACTGGGTTCTTTAACCATGGCTAGGTAACCAGTCTAGGAGAAGGAAAACTCTGAATTCAAACCTGTTGAACTCCGCTTAAGAAATTGACCTTGTGTCGTATCCTGCTCGTGCGGAGGAGTTGGTAATATATATATATATATACAAATACAAATAGAGCTCATACTGTTTTCTGGAAACAAATATATAGATATATTGATATTTATGTTCAGTTTTAAATTTAAGGAAATAAAATAAATTAATTTTTTAAAAGGCGTCGGAAAACGTTCTGCGGGACAACAAAGAATGAGACCCCACAAACAGATAGAGATAGTGTGTCGGGTCATTCCTTTGTTCAGGTTGGAGATTAAGACTTAAGAGTGCGGCTTTTAGTAAATTCGAAATGGCCCTTGACAACCATAAATAAAATGGAGAGAATCCGACTGAAGTGGGTGTGGTCAAGCAGGCGTAGGCACTTGGTCGTAAGCAATGGGGCGGGGCCAAGTAAAGTGAGAGGGATTGGTTTAACCAGGGAGATTCGGGGGGGGGTCTTCATTACTCAGTTGAGTGTAGCAGTTCCGGGAGATTGGTGAAAGCAACTGCCTTTTTTGGACAACGGGACCCTCTGTCTATTTCCCTGCCCCTAATAGCTTGTGGATCGAAATGTATCTGTTGGGGTGGGGGATAAAAAGATTACCAACAGAATTTATCTATCCATATTGTGATTACACATAGCAGCGTGAATGCGAAGAAGACCTAAGTACAACCTATACAGATGCAGTACCCCGAGAGGCCACAACTCGAGCCGTGCTATGCAACATTTAATGTTCATAATATCCGCATGATATACTATAATTTTATAGCGTACACCTTTCAGGCATCATTAAATTTGCTCCTAGCATTTTCTTTTGTTTTTATTTTTTAAATATACATTATACAACGTTATCCATGTGCATAAATTAGCCTTGAAAGCTTTCAAGGTCATGTGTATACGAGGGTCATTCAATAAATAAGGTGATTTTTTCCTAAGGAAAGGGCAATATTGAACATCGTTTATAGTTGCACTTATTTCAAGAAAATCTATTGTGGTTTTTCATTTACTGTTTACTGTTAGCTAGTAGACTGTTAGCATGACAGGTATTTATCAACTGCGGCACCCGGAACTTTTTCTTTACGGGAGAGTCAATGTGTTTCCATTTCATGGACTTTATTTTTGTAAATTTCCCATAATTTGCAATTCTCATCCAACAAAATTGACATACCTCTGTCCAAGCCTTGAATATTTATTTCATACGCTGCCATTTTGAATTGTCTCACAACAAACACATTTAGGAGATTATCATAATGCCTGCTATAAACCAATTCCAATCATTTCAAAATTTTCATTTATGAAAAAAAAAACACTTGAAAATAAATTCATTTTATAATATATTAATATTTTGAAGGCCAGTACAATGCGTATGAAAAATGAAAAATGAAACAAAAAGATGTTATTTTTGTCTTATCGATTTCGAAGCATGAGCTTCATCATCAGAGTTTATTTTCAGAAATGGACGTGTTTATGTTTTTATTTGTGTGGTTACAATTTCTCTTCTTATTTCCTTTTCCTCTCCTTTTTTTCTCTTTCTTCTTCTCCTCCTTTATGAATGAAATGGCGAATAACTGTAATTTCTTATTTCTCTCTATTGTTTAAAAAAAAGTTTGTGGAGAATAAATGTTCCTAATATTGTCTGTCATCCGGTCAAATGTTGCAAGTATGTTGCCAGTGTGTTGCCATGTCAAAATTCAAAATAATAAATAAATAAATAAATAAATAAATAAAAACCGTCAATAGAAAAAATCATTTTGCTTTTTTGAAAAATAAAATCCCTCATTCATTAAATAAATCTCACATGGGATTTTGTTTTGTAATTCATTTTTAGAAAAATATATATTTCACTATCTTGAATCTCACTTAGCATGAATATAACATTTGACGGATAGAATAAAATGAAACACGATTTTTGTATGTATACATTAGAATGTCATTAGATGATTTTTTAAATTTGATTATTTCATTATTTCAATTTCTTCTCAATCTCTGACAAGCAAATCAACGTATGGAAAAATATTGAATTAACGTAAACAGAGTCAATCCCTTATTTCTCGCACAATAAACGAATGAAAAAAATAAAACAAAAACGCAATGGAATGATTGGAGTATTTTTAATGAAAGAAAAATATTTTAGAACGAATAATATCTATATTGACAGTAAATACATGTGAATAAATTGTTTGCAAATAATATACATTCCCTCATTTGAACGATGTGCTAATACATATGTTCACATCTATATATATTATCTAACATATTCTCTATCTTTTCTCACCATTTATGTCTTATATATTATATCTGCAACGTACCAGCGACAACTCTAGGAAGTATATTGGCATTGCTGAACGGTGTATAATCCTATATAAAATTCAACATTGGAAGTGCTGTCATTAAAGAGATACGTGCGTTCTTCAGATGGAGAACATTATTTCTACACTGCATTTCCTAGTATTCACCATGACATTGACTAAGTCAATGATGATCTTCCGGATAGATTTTGACCATAGTAGTATCTATTTTCTATCTAGAACAGCATCCTTCTGACGTAAAATGAAATGAGCTCGAAAAGATCTCTGTGTAGCAAATACAAATTCACCAGTCTTAAAAAAGGTTTCAACAGCAAACTTACAGTATTCACCGCTCCCACCGATGATCATAACTAATCGTATTTGAAAAATGGTAAGATATTAGCTTCATGTGGATACCATTGCCATTTGCCTAAGTTCACTTGCCCCGCATAGGTGATAGAAAAAGGAAAACAGTATCGACAATCAAAATGTTATGTTTCGCTATAGGAATAGCGTCATCAAAGTGAATTTATAATCATAAGTAAACAAAAACTGACAGATACAATCAATTTGGACCAGAGTGAACTTTTTGCAGAAGGAAAATAAATCATCTATTAGAAAATATCTAGAAACAACAGTTTCTTTAAGCAATTTTACCAATTTCAACATGTTGCCCTGTCATTTTAAACATACAACCTAAACAGGACATATTCATATAAGCAAAAGCAAAATAACATTAAAAATAGCTGAACCTAGATTCAGTCCGTCACACAAATTCTTTGCCGAAGAAATAAAAACAGATGCAGATAGAATGCTTAATAACAAGAGAAAAAGACATAAATCCTGTGACATAATTTGGTTGTTAAGTGAGTTACTCATGTAGCGTATCCTGAGATACCCACCCAACAGAGTGGGGGGGTCCAGTGGCTTCGGCCTTGGATCTTTACAAGTAAATAGCGTCGATCCCAGGGGGCTATCCCCTCCAGGCAACACCCGCCCCCTTGATTTAAAGGGACAGGGCTGGGTTTATTGCTCAGCGCCTGAGGCGCCCCCTTGAGGGGGAATGCCGACGGGATCGACGCAATTTTTCACCTGCCACCCATGAGCTTCAGTTTGTGGGTGGTCCCACGTTAATAGGGCCTTGTGCCTAACCCGTACAAGTGGGGTACGAGGTAAATACAATGTAGCGTATCCTGAGAAGGAATAGCCCGGCAAAGCCCATCACTCTTCGGGTCATTATTAGGTTTGAATTCAGAGTTCTCATTCTCCTAAACCAGTTGCCAATACCAACGTTAAAATAGCATAGGATGTCCTACTATTTAACAATAGCAGGAGGAAGTATAGTTGTATTAATAGATTTTATAAGGGTATTAGCCCTATATGAAATGCGAATTTTAAAACACCGTCGACAGAATATTTTCTTGTATGCTTATTTATAGTGCATCATTTATGTATCGGAATTATTTAAAGATTTTGTAGAAGTTTTCGAAAGGGAAATATTTTAGGAATTATATACAGCACCATGTTTTTATTTTTTTGCATACATCATTTTACTATCATTTATTATGTTTTCCCCACCCCGGGCTACATTCAGTTCGTCTGCTTTTACCGCTAAAATCATTCTATTAAATATGATATTGTTTTCATCTCAATGGTCGTGGGTCTAAAAATCTAAGGAAATCTCTGAAATAAATTTAGCGTACCTAAATATAATTAATTTTGCCCGAGAACAAATGCTTCTTCATATACTCATGAACTTTACTCTTGCTGCCTTTATACACATTGCCATATAGAAAATAATGGCCGTAATTATTTATTTTAAAAAATAAGAGAAAAACGAAAGTTTTTTTTTATTGCCTCTGATAACAGGGGCTATTGAGGATTTTGAGAAAGCAAGCATACAAATTAACTTACAAGTTTAACACTTCCTCAGATTTCATGTTTGTTTTTTTACCTAAATCTATGTATTTACGCAACCTCCCCGCACGAGCAGGATGAGGCACAGGTCGGAATTTAACAGGTTCACATTCAGATTTTTTCTTCTCCTACAAAGGTGGCCATCACCAAGGTCAATGAGCCTGTTACATAATTATTAGATACCTAATATCCATGGCAATAGTGTAGAAATCAAAATGGCCGTTTTAAGCTACAGCCACGGCCTTGAAGGATGAGTGACAAGGCTTGACCTCAGTCCCAACCTTCCGGTGGATACCGTGAGAACCGATAGAGAGGACCCTCTCTTCCGGTTTAATAGTGAGTAAGTTTCAGTCAGTTAGAGGTAGGAGCCGAGCTCGTAGGATGTAAGTCTCACCTGCACAGATGTCTGGGTCGGGTTTGAAAATAAAGTAACAACAAAGTAAATCGAAGTCTTGTGTTTATTACCTAAAACTAACAATGACACGGGGCTTCTGATAAGGAGAAATCCCTAACAGAAACCAGACCCGAAGTCCCCAAGAAAGTCCAGACCTTAGAAGAGACCAGACTAAGATAGACCATCAGAATAGCAAAGCCGGCCAGAAGAAAATACGACCAGAAGTCAGAAGTAAGAAAGGGTATACAACAAGCCCAGTCCTTCCTACTATTTGCCCATAGTTAGAGAGAGAAGAATTGCAAGCAGGTGTGGAGGTGTTTTATGAATGTGTTTGGTGTGACCGTGCGTGCTTGTCCGTGGGGGTGTGTTTTAGATTGTGGTTCGTTGTTTACACCAGTAAAAAAATAACTGCAGTGATACGAGGGGCCACCCTAAAAGAGGGACTAGACACACAATTAGCCCACAAAAGCCCATTACTCCGGAGCCAACTATCAAGGGACAACTACATGGACAACTACCAATTACACAATGAGATACAGTGTAAATTTTCTTACGTAACTATCTAATTTAGTCAATCTTCCTAGAGGTATAAATTTCGCAGTAGCCCCATCAAGGGCTCATCACGTTAGTTTCACTTACCAATAAAACTTAGGTTCTCTTTTCATCGTAAAATTACGTCAATTCCAGCCCATGGGACTTCGGTTTCTCCCCTCAGTCCCGTAATAAACTTATTTTCTTAATCAAAGGGCGTGATGTTTATAACCACGTGACATGCTAATATCAATAAATCGTTTTCTTTCTTCCTCTTAACTGATCAGCCAGTTAACAATTATATTTCAATAACAATAAAATGTTTCACTTGAACTACTTGCTAACTTATTTCTCATGTCCTTAACGTGTCAGACACCCCTGTTCCAGTATTCAGCTAACAAATTTTAACCAAAACTAGATGTTCCCGCTTTGTCAAATGAATTCACATTCCGTTGTTTTCATGTTCATGTTTTTCTCTATTTTTTCTCCATATTAACATTTTTAAATCCGTGGTTTGCTCAGTCGATAGAACGTCCGCCAAGCAACCACAACGTTCATGGTTCGATACCCGCCCTCACCAACTCAGAGTGTTACATAATTATTGGATCCCTAATTCTTATATAATGTAGTGTAGAAATATAATGGCGATTAGTGCAGCCCACGGCATTGAAGGATGAGTGACAACGCTTGACCTCACTCTCACCTTGCCTCCCGGGGATAAATCGTGAGAACCGGAAAGCATAGAAGGCCCTGCCTTCCGGTTTAAGGATAGAAGTAACTCAGTCAGTTAGAAGGTAGCAGCGAGCTCTAAGGGGTAAGTCGTGTTATATACGCGGTCGCTCATCTGCGCAGATTGTCTGGTTGGGGATTTACAAATAAAGTAACATCAAAGCAAATCGGAGTCTTGTGTTTATTATCTAAAAACTAACAATGACACAGGGCTTCTGATGAAAGAAATCCCTAACAGAAAACCAGACCGAAGTCCCCAAGACAACTCGAGACGCAAGACGTTAGAAGATAGAACCTAAGCCGGCCAGAAGAGAAGACGACCAGAAGTAAGAAGTAAGAAAAGGGTATACAACATTATGTCGATTTGATACCGTGAAAACGTCAGTATGCAACAAGAGAATGAGTAGCACAGGGATCTGTGCGGTAAAGTAGGGAGCTGATGGTAGGTGTGGCGCCCCACCTCAGATACCAAAAACAATCTACTTGGTCTAGCGTTAGCGAAAAGGGGATAGACTCCCTCGCTGTCTGGCTGATACCGACTTAAGGCCATCTGATGACTTTACTTTTTTACTTACCTAGATAAACTTCACTCATGTAATATTACCACAGATTATCTTGTCATCCTTCATTTAACAATTTGATTATCTATGTGTGCTGCTTTGAACAAAAGAAGCAGCTGTCCGGCCACATAGCTCCTATCCTCCAAAGCATCCAAGTAAGACAAACAAAAACATGATGGACGCTGCTGGAGAAGTTAGGGCGAACTCATAAGTGACATTCTTCTATGGTCACATACACATGAACACACCAGTGTAGGCTGACCAACAAAAGCATACATCTATCAGCTTTGTGCGAATTCTGGATGCCGTGTAGAAAACCAGCCAGATGCGATAACCGATAAGGTCAGGTGGGGATCGAATGTCATGATAATCCGTGCTGTCAGCCATACCTGACGATGATTATAAAAAAATCTTTTAGCTGACATTAGAATTTAGAACATCAAAACGTGACAAAATAGCTGCTTGTTTTATTTTATATTAATTGCGATAGAATTTTACCCGTACGTAACTTCCTATTTTTGTAAAGTTATTAGAAATGAATTGTATGTTTTTTTTTCAGTTATTTATGAAAAGTAATATATATATATATATATATATATATATATATATATATATATATAAGATTTTTGGATGTTTGTTTATTTAGAAACGTTGCTGAATAAAGTATATATTAAATTTTTACTTGAAGGCACTTACAACGTATGTATCGCATAAAATTCGATACTTTTTCTTATAGAAAATGAACTTGACAAGCGTAATCCCAGCAAAGGATGGTTCGATGTGTAGAATACAGTACAGACTGTTTCGACTTTATTAAGTCTCATCAGCGGTATATACTAACGATTTCCCTCCGACAGAAATCGAAACTCTCAATAACGCCCCCTTACCTATTATGGTAGATGCGTGTAGTAGTATCATTTGACAAGCTTAATTTCGCTAGGATGGTCAGCTGTGTACTGTGGCCGAGGCGATAAAAGTGTTTCACTAGTGTTTCACTGTGTCTGCTGAAGTCCCGGTTTCGATTTCTGTCGGAGGGAAATCGTTACTATATACCGCTGATGAGACTTAATAAAGTCGAAACAGTCTGTACGGTATTCTACACATCGAACCATCCTTTGCTGGGATTACGCTTGTCAAGTTCCTATAAGTAGAATTTTATGCGATATATACGTTGTAAGTGCCTTCAAGTAAAAATTTAATATATAATATATATATATATATATATATTAAAATAAGTGTATTTTGGCAGCATTTTTTCTTTTATACAAGTTTTGTTGAACTGTACAAACAATTCATGTCGGATAAGTTTTTCATTGATCCGTTCCAATTTTCGGGCCATCTTTCTGGTGTCGGGGTGTAACTGGTATAACAGTCCCCCAAAGGTTTCCAAACGAGCGCTTTCGGCAATACATTTTGCCATCCTCAGGTGTAAAACGATGGTATGATTTCGTGTCTCGTGTTTAACAAGAACAAGTAGTAGCAAGGAATTAGAAGTGGAAGGTAATAACCTCCTACTACCAATGGTTATTACCTCCCACTGCTAATTCCTTAATACTACTCGTTCTCGTTATAAACGAGACATGAAATCATATCATCGTTTCACACCTGAAGATGGCAAATTGTATTGCCGAAAGCGCTCGTTTCGAAACCTTAGGGGGGCTGTTATACCAGTTACACCCCGACACCAGAAAAATGGCCCGAAAATTGGAACGGATCAATGAAAAACTTGTCCGACAGCAATTGTCTGTACAGTTCAACAAAACTTGTATATATATATATATATATATATATATATATATATATACACACCATCCATTGCATGTGGTATTATAGACATTCGCAAATATCGCTGATAAATGTTCCTAGCTGTATTAGTCAGATTTATCTAAAGCCGGTGTAAATGAATGCAAAGCCTTTCCTGGCATTTTCTTCAACATACGAACATCTGTTGTTTATGGTATTTAAAATCGTTCTGTGGTACACGAGTTATCGTGCATGTGGAATACTCTTGAAAGTGCATTAGGTCCTGAAATCAGCTTAGATCAAGATTATTTCATTTAATATTTAAAATCACACATTATGCTAATAAAACCAATAAAAATAAACATGGGACAATGGCTAATATTTGTTTGTCCGTTTGTATAATGGCATTAAATATCCCTGTGGATTATTTAATCCCAAAACCTTTTAATGATATATGGTTCGTAAGGAATAGTTTGTAGGTAAATATTTTAAAAATAAATGTTAGAGTTTGAGGCAAAGGTTGGTACTCAAGTTTTCTTTACAGGATTAATTTTGTAGATAATCTCGTGTATGTATTTTATATATTATTCATGATTTTTGGTATATCTATATTTCTCTCGCGAATAATAAAATGTCATCCATGTTAGTAATTTCAAACAGATATTTCATATTATTTGCGTTGAAAAGTGTCCTTATGACAGGTGCGAATGTTTAAAAAAATAATTTTACACCGCCCGGAGGGTGTTTAATTTTTGCTAGTGTATATAACGTTGATAACATTGATTCTAATCCTTACTCAATACAATAAATCACTATTCAAAAAAAAAAAAAAGTTGTACTTTATTCTTCATCTTATTCGATTTCTTTCACATTAACGTCCTTGTAAAATCCATGTTAATATCTCATGCACTTTTTTTTCTATTTGCCTATTATTACATTTGCAGATGGACTCGGACTGATTTCACCGCTAACCAACAAAAGGACGCATCTGTTTCGGGCGTAATAAAACGTCCTTGCGTTTTTCAAAGGCTGAACGGATCAGAGGCGGGTGGATTGCCAGGGAAAGGACAGAGAGCCGTTTGATTGTAGGATGAGCCAGTGGCGTAATTTGTTTAATGCAAAGGACGCCGGTCAGAGTTGTTGAAGGAAAAGGTTGATTCTCTGTTAGAAACAAAACAAAACAAAACAAAAAGAAACACGTGGAAAGGAAAAAAAAAAAGTTGCTTAACCTTCGACCAAACAGCTGCGTCGCTGTCCACTTATAACTTCAATCTTTCTTGCATTATATCTCTTCCCAAAACTGTCAATATTTAAACCGAGATTAGAGGGAAAAAAGTGACGATCTTTAAAAGAGGAAACCAAGCAGAATAAATGAATGTAACCAATAATAAGTGAATTTCGGTCATGTCAATCCGAAAAGAAAGTCGAGGCTTAGAATACTCTCTCCCCTGCAAAGGAAACATACCGAAGGATTGTCCTCGGTATGATATTGATGGTAAGACTCCACATCTGTGGCTCTGGAGAGTGTAGAGTACACATAAAGTAAAGTAAAGTCGACGGGGCGGCATAAAGTCGGTATCAGCCTGTCAGCGAGAGAGTCTATCCCCTTTTCACTAGCGCTAGACCAAGGAGATTATTTTAGCGTCTGAGGTGGAGCGCCACACCTACCATTAGCTCCTTACTTTACCGCACAGATCCCTGTGCTACTCATACGCTGAGTTGGTGAGGACGGGTATCAAACTAGGAACCCAACGCTATACCGACTGAGCTAACCTGGCCCTGTAACACATAGCTAGTTGGAATATAGTGAGTTATTCCTTTCTGGACTTTCTAAATCTTGATTTTCATGCTCCTATACTGGGTTTTATTTAGAAGAGTTTGTTATGTATGTTGTTAGCCAACATTGCCATGTTTTCTTAGAGAGAGTCTATCCCCTTTTCAATAGTGCTAGACAAAGGAGATTGTTTTTAGCATCTGAGGTGGAGCGCCACACCTACCATCAGCTCCTTATTTTACCGCACATATCCCTGTGCTACTCATACGCTGAGTTGGCGAGGACCGGTATCGAACTAGGAACCTTGTGGTTTCTAGCCGAACGCTCTACCGACTGAGCTAACCCCACATACATTGCCATTACTCCTAGGTTCAATATGACAAAGATTGCTGTTTTATGGCAATGAATGGTTCCTCAATACGACGAGCACTAAACACTCTAGAACTGTAGCCTTATTAGCTATTTGCCTACTTTATGCCGCTCACGGCTGTTTTCACACCACTGTGATCCTAACGTAAGCAAAGTATAGAAACTGATGGTTAGTTCATTCTAATGGAGCAAAGGACTTTAAATAATAATCGGACATTCTTTGAATATAATGAATTCTGAGATAAATAGGTAATGACCTTTTAAATATCCCATAATACAGGTAAAAATACCAAGTAAATTTGTTATAACCGTGGGGAAAATTCTGTCGACCAAGAGTTAACGGCATATCTTACAGTAGACCTGTTCAAAAATCAACTTTTTTCCTTTTTTCATACCCTCCTGTACGGTTTCCCATGCTTTTTGACCTGGAAAAGACGAAATTACAACCATTTTGAGGTAAAATGTCAGGAACCTTTGCCTCATTGGACCTCAAGATATTAAGCCCGCGATAGTAGAAAAGTGCCAAATTTTGCCTTCTGCCAGACAGTTTTTCACCTGTAACTTTTGTTACAATTTGGATAGAACAACAAACTGGGTATCAAACTGAAGCATTTGTAATACCCTTTCTGTAAAAATAATCCGAGTAAACATTCAAGAAAAAAAAGACACATCATATTCTGAAAAATATCAAAATTTCATAAATATTACAATCTTGACATCAGAAAATGTGTGATAAAGACCCTAAAAATTATTTTCAAGAGGCAGAAAAGTCTATTGTTCATTTCAGAAAGACACTTCAGAGTCATATGTTCAGAGTTTGCTTCTTGAAGCTATCAAATCGCTCATGGTTGTATTCCACAGCTTGAAGAAGATACTCTCTTTGCTGAGAATCTGTGGTAATGATGTTTGCAAAATCACATCTTGACTCCAGGTCAAAAGCATGGGAAACCGAGCAGGAGGGTATGAAAAAAGGAAAATTTGATTTTTGAACAGGTATAATCTTACAGTTTAAGGTTATTCTAAACCTATATGTTAGACATGCTGTTAATAGATCTCCAGTTCTAGAGTTCTAAAAGGGTTGGGCTACCCATTCTTTGCCATTCCTCATAAATCAGTTGTGGTCCATGTTAAGGTCACATTTATGAGGTAAATATCTCTGTCTTAAAATTAATCTATTTAGATAGGCATACTTTATACCGTATAACTAAATTATTGGAGGCGCAAGTTGTAACGGTTATCGTTGCAGGAATTTGAATCGGATACCCGAGTTCAAATACTTGTCACGGCTGTATGTATTTACCATAGAAAGGTATGCATCCAATCATTTTCCCTCCCGCTATGAGTAAATAGTTAGGAAGGTTGGGATCTTTAACTTTGGATTAGGCAACCAATCTAGAAGAGAAAAAAATCTGAATTAAAATATGTTAATGGTCGGTAAATAGATATAACTCTAGATTATTTGTATGAGAATAGTTAATTGAAGTTATTGTTTACTAAGGATCATATTTAGTTATTTGAAACCATATAACTGTTTGAAATCAAATGACAATTATTTGGTAAATAATTACTTGAAACCACATACTGATAATAATTACTTGATATCATATGCTGATCATCTGGTGTGAATGTTTTGGATAGTAGTAGGGATTTTATGTGGTTGTTTTGGTGGTGATGAAATCCCCCCATATATATATATATATATATATATATTATATATATATATATATATATATATATATAGTAACCCCTCCACACGAGCCGAATGTGAAACGAGGTAACGTTCTTAAGCGGAGTTTACCAGGTTTAAATTGAAAGTTTTCCTTCACCTAGAGTGATTACCTAGCCAAGGTTAAAGAGCACAGTCTGTCCTACTATTTAACCATGGCTGGAGAGAGAAGAGAAAGAGAGAGAGAGAGAGAGAGAGAGAGAGAGAGAGAGTAGTTTGATGCATACATTTCACCAATCATGCAAATGTTAGGGCTAGACGTTACCAGGTGATTGTTCGGTTGGGGTTTATTGTTGAGATTTTATGGCATGTCAACCCTTGTTGGGTTATTTTATGCCGAAGTCGTTTTGTTTTATTCATTCTTAATGTCATTAATTATTTTTTAAACTCAGTTCTTTTCAAGCACATTTTAACTAATGTTTTCTATCTAACCCACTGAAGGGACCCTAACAAATACTAGCACTCCAGTGTAATAAAGACCTGTGAGTAATGGCTCATACGGTGTATTCCACACTCCACAGAGTTCCAGAATTGTAATTCCACTATTAGATGCAGTTTAACTAAATACCCAGGAAAAAGACCCTAAGCCATCGCCTTCTTGAACATATATGATAAAAAGAATTGGGGGCTTGTCATGAGGGCAATAGGGTTGTGACAATCAGATAGGTGCTATAGTTTGACGTGACCAGCCGATAGATCGAAGAAGACCGCTCCGACCACCCGTCTAGCTTAAGTAAGGCCATATTGGTGTATTGCATGTCATGGACTGCTCAACCACCATGATTTTGTCCTACGGCCAATAGGTGGGCCCTTCCATTCATTCTTACCCTTTTGCAGAGGTGAAATCGGCATATTCTACAGCTCCAAGCAACAAGGCGGATTAACAAGTTAGTCATATCGATTATCCAAAGAATCCTTCTAATAATCAAAAATATTTTCAAGTGGAATTCACATCTTTGGGTTAAATTTGGTTTCTTTGGATTAACTTTGGATTCAATTCATTCCAGAAATTCCATGGGGTTATTTACTTTACTTCAATGGTTATGAGAACATCCTCATTCTCATATCTTTATCAAATGATTAGTATAGTGTAGGGTTTCATATGTGTGCTTTAATATATATGTTTTCCTATGCCAAGTAATTGAGGGTGTAATTCCAAAATGACCCATAAAAGTATATGTCATCCATGATTTCGTTCTTATTAAAACAGTCTGTACAATCTGATATTTTTTCAGGCA
>CM042144.1:20316983-20321983 GCA_023376005.1 Doryteuthis pealeii
CAGGTGCACTGGCCCCGAGTACTTGTACATGTTTGGATTCGATCTATGTGTTGAATATAAAAAAATAATAATTAAAACATGGAATCCCCAATAGGAATGAATTAAACAACGACTTCAGCATACATAAAATAACACAGGTGCTGCCATGCCCTAAAATCCAACCAGTGGTAGCGGCAAGCTTTTTGTTAACTCTTTTCATATGTGTTGTGTAACTGGCTGCATAAAAATATACACTAAATTTGCAATTTACTATGGAGACGTAAACTAAAATTGACAATATATGGGGAAAATGAGTCTTTATAGATTTCATCAAAAATAATATCGTAAAATGTTGCATTAAGAATAAATTAAACAACTAAAAAAATATAATAACCTATAAAAGTGTTTATCATCTCATAGCACTTACATGTTCCATTATTAATTTGACTAGTCATTTTTTTTCTTTCATATTATTCATGATTTTTATTGACAACGTTTATATTCAATACACAGTAGCGCCATTAAAGTAAGTAGCGAATCATTTAAGGCGACGTTAATATTAGACTGATACAGGATGCCACTTCTATCTTGTCGGAAGTTAAATTATTATTTTTACTTAACATTTCTTACTTCAACAAACTTAGAGTGTATCGACTTAGAGTGCTGTCTTAAAAAGCATTAATAAATAGAAAGGTAAAAAAAAAAAAAAAAACTAGTAGAAATGTATGTATATATCATTACATCGCTTACATCTCTATTATATTTTATGCACCTATGTTTGTAACACACACACATACACACACACATATATATCTATCTATCTATCTATCTATATATATATATATATAATATATATATATATATAGATAGATAGCTAGATAGATAGATAGATAGATATATTTATATACATATATATATATGTATATATATATATATATATATATATATATATAGAGAGAGAGAGAGAGAGAGAGAGAGGGGGGGCGCGTGGGCTAGTGGTTAGAGTCGTGGAAAATGGATTCGTCGATTCGAATTCAATTCCTAGACGAAGCTGATAGCATTTCCTATAGCGCTAATACCCTTGGGAAAGGTATGAATCCATATATTCTCCCTTCAGCTATACGTTAAATAGTAGGGCAGACTGGGCTCTTTAACCTTGGGTAGGTAACCAGTCTAGGAAAGGGATAACTCTGAATTCAAAATTCCTGAGGTCAGTCGTTGATTGGGTTCGTGACATTCCTTGAAGCACCAATTCTTTCCTATCGACTGTGCCAAAAAGTGTGGAATGGTCCAACACAAGCTTTTACCACTATAAACAATCACTGTGTTGGTTGTTCATTTGATGAACACTCATGCGTCGAAAATCGACGAGAGAGTCCATTTTTTTAATATATAATAAAAAGGGAATCAAATATGAAAGCCTTTTTTAGATAAGTATTAGATGCTATTATAGTAGGGCAGGGATAAGGCTTAAACGATTCGAATCAATAGGTAAACCGTTACTTGAAATATCAGTAGAAAAACACAATTACTTGACATAATATGAGATATGATAAAAGTCGTAGATCGCTTGGTAGGATGTTATTTCCCTCACACAAAAAATCATATATATATATTATATATGTATATATATATATATATATATATATATATATATATATATATATATATAGATAGATAGATAGATAGATAGATATAGATAAATAGATAGATAGATATAGATATAGATAACAGCAGTTCAAATACAGGAAAATAAATTATGACATAAGAGAATATATATATATATATATATATATATATATATATATATATATATATATATATATATATATATACACCAACCATCAGCAGGGGCAGGGTTTGACAAAAGTCAATTACTTGAGCGGAGTTTAACAGGTTTAACTTCGCAGTTTTTCTTCTCCTAGACTGATTACCTAACCCAGGTTAAAAAGTCCAGTCTGCCCTACTATTTATCCATAGCTGGAGGGAGAGCAGACGGAGGCATATCTTTTTCAAAGTGTATCAGCGCTATGTGAAACAGCCTTGTCTAGTATTTGAACTCGAGTCGACGAGTCCATTTCTTCCGACTCTAACCATTATACCACGCACCTCCACTCACACACACACACACCCACACACATACACATATATATATATATATATATATATATATATATATATATATATATATATATATATATATATCGGTTTCGATTCCTGTCGGAGGGGAGTCGTTAGTATACGTCGCTGAAGAGACTTAATAAAATCGAAACAGTCTGTACGGTGTTCTGCATAGCGAGCCATCCTTTGCGGGATTTACTTGTCAAGATTATTTTCTATAATTATCGAATTTTATGTGATACATGCATTTATAATTGCCTTCAAGCATAATATAATATATATATATATATATATATATATATATATATATATATATTCTCTTGTGTCATAATGTATTTTCCTGTATTTGAACTGCTGTTATCTATATCTATCTATTTATCTATATATCTATCTATCTATCTATCTATATATATATATATATATATGTGTGTGTGTATGTATATGTGTGTGTGTGTGTGTGTGTGTGTGAGTGGAGGTGCGTGGTATAATGGTTAGAGTCGGAAGAAATGCACTCGTCGACTCGAGTTCAAATACTAGACAAGGCTGTTTCACATAGCGCTGATACACTTTGAAAAAGATATGCCTCCGTCTGCTCTCCCTCCAGCTATGGATAAATAGTAGGGCAGACTGGACTTTTTAACCTGGGTTAGGTAATCAGTCTAGGAGAAGAAAAACTCCGAATTTAAACCTGTTAAACTCCGCTCAAGTAATTGACTTTTGTCAAACCCTGCCCCTGCTGATTGGTTGGTGTATATATATATATATATATATATATATATATAATATATATATATATTAAAACTGTGTGCGCAAAATCGTTGATAGATCATTCATAGCGTGAACAGGAAGTTAACGGCACATGGTTACTGAGAGTTTCTCGCTAAATGCAATTTTTAAATCACGTGGCTATTTGTGTTTTGTTCTCCCATATATAATGAGGTAATGTACTTTGTAGAGGGCAGGGGCGACATGGTTTATGTTTCTGGTTGCATTCATTTGAAAATCATATAGGCGGGGAACTATCAGTAATCATATATATATATATATATATATATATATATATATATATATATACGGTACCAATAGCACTCTTCGATTCCCTGAGTATATATCTATATATATATATATATATATATATATATATATATATATATATATATATATATAGTCAGGGAATCGATGAGTGCTACTGGTACCATGTGATTTATTCGACCCGATTCATTGTCATATGTTCGTCAACAAAGACCAATCTTCCACTATGCTTACTGTAGGTAAGTAGACACACACATGTTCGTTTAGACAGATATATTTTCATAGTTCGTTAATCTACAGGATATGCACTGTGTCGTAAAACTGTGAATGCTAAACCACTGACGTTTTTAAAATGTACTTATATGAAAGGACACTCTTATTTATAAGCTGCAGCTTCAATGACATATGATCTTTTTTGGTGGATTTTTTAAAGTATACATGTAATTGAAGCTTAGTGAGTGGGTACAACTCAGTGCACCTTCTTTGATCATTATAAAAACATTTTCAGTCCCTGGTATGGCATGATATAATGAGATCATTACAATATGATGTCATCCAATGACAACACACATACACACACACGTATATATATATATATATATATATATATATATATATATATATATATTAGGTTGTTACAAAAATAATGGCCGATTGAAGCGCTCGGTTTTGAAATGTCATTTTAACATAGAATTTATTGTTTATTTCAGGTGAAATTTTGCATATATAATAATTAATGTGTGCTCAAAAATAAAATTTAATTTATTTTCAGATAGAAAGTATTTTTGAAAAATAGGGGCCTTCAAAGATGAAAATGCCTAAACATGACCTTCGCCTTCTTACGTTGCATGGGTTCAAGCTTGGGCACAATGCCTCCGAAACTGCTGCCAATATCAACAAAGCATGGAGAGATGAATCCACAAGTGATCGGACTGTACGAAGGTGGTTCCAGATATTCTGCAGTGGAGATGAGAGTCTTGAAAGTGAAGAAGGTAGGCGACGGATATGCAGTCTTGACAATGAACAATTGCAGGCAGTTGTTAAGAGCAAAATCCACGACAAAGTGTCAGAGAAATGTCTCAGACACTTGGTGTCAGCATTGCAACAGTTTTCCGCCATTTACAGAGTATTGGAAAAATGGGTTCTTCATGAGCTCAATGAGCACCAAAAACTTAGGCGGTTTGAAGTGTGCTCGATGCTCAGTTTGCGTAACACCAATGACCCCTTTCTTGACCGAATAGTCACTTGCGACGAAAAGTGGATCCTTTACAACGGTTGTCGTGGATTTTGCTCAACAACTGCCTGCAATTGTACAGTCCGATCACTTGTGGATTCATATCAATAGATAAAATTTATATGAAAATAAAAAAAAATATAACTCGCTTGTATAGTGATTGTGTATAAAGTTGTCAGGGTAGCCTAAAGTCGGTAACAGCCAATCAGCGAGGGAGTCTATCCCCCTTTCACTAGACCAAGAAGATTGTTTTACCGTCTGAGGTAGAGCGCCACACCTACCATCAGCTCCTTACTTTGCCGCACAGATCCCCGTGCTACTCATACACTGAGTTGGCGAGGGCCGGTATCGAGCTAGGAACCTTGTGTTTTCTAGCTGAACGCTCTACCGACTGAGCTAACCCTGCAATTAATATATATTAATTGATTATATATATAAACATATCTAATTAGATTGCTTTCTCTTACAATAAATATCAAATTATTCTTTCTCGGAGCAGCTGTTATATTATTTCCCAGGCGCATGCGTTCATTATACGTTCCCATTAAATGAATTGGGTTCAGTTTTTATTTGTCAGCTGTATGACGTTTCATATTAACGCAACGTTTTATTCGTATTTCGTGCTGGCTTTTTT
>CM042144.1:20326983-20331983 GCA_023376005.1 Doryteuthis pealeii
AGCCTGTTCTCCTAGAAAAACTCCACAAGCTCCTCTGCCTATGCTGGAGTGAAGGGGTTATCCCACAAGACATGAGTGATGCCACCATCGTAACACTGTATAAGAACAAGGGAGACAGGAGCGATTGCAATAATTACCGTGGTATTTCTTTACTCAGTATTACAGGTAAACTCTTTGCTAGAGTTGCACTAAATAGACTTCAGATCCTCGCAGAAAAGACTTACCCTGAATCACAAGCCGGTTTCAGAGTAGGAAGGTCCACTACTGACATGATCTTCTCTCTGAGGCAACTTCAGGAGAAATGTAGAGAACAGAGAAGACCACTCTACATAGCATTTATTGACCTCACAAAAGCTTTCGACCTTGTAAGCAGGAGTGGTCTCTTCCAGTTAATAGAACGAATAGGCTGCCCCCAAAACTTCACGGCATTCTTCAGTCCTTTCACACTGACATGAAAGGCACCATCCAGTTTGATGTGTCCACCTCAGACCCTTTCAGCATTCGTCGTGGTGTCAAGCAGGGATGCGTGTTGGCACCCACTCTGTTTGGGATCTTCTTTTCCCTCCTTCTGTGCCTGGCTTTTGGTAAATCAACAGAAAGAGTCTACCTTCACACAAGGACATATGGAAATCTGTTCAATCTCAGCCGTATAAAAGCAAAAACAAAGGTCAAGCAATTTGTCATTCGGGACATGCTATTTGCTGATGATGCAGCAGTGGTAGCACACTCTCAGGAGCACCTTCAAACACTCATGTACCAGTTCACCCAAGCCTGCCAGGACTTCAGCCCGACCATTATAAAGAAAACCAAGACGATGGGTCAAGGAACTGGAAATCCTCCCTCCATCACCATCAACAGCTACACCCTGGAAGCCGTAAACACCTTCACCTACCTTGGATCCACTATCACTGATAACCTGTCACTTGATGCTGAACTCAGTTGACGGATCGGAAAAGCTGCCTCAACTTTTGGGAAGCTCACAACAAGAATGTTGGACAGCAAGCTCACTATCCGTACAAAGGTACAGGTGTATAGGGCATGTGTTATCAGCACCCTCATGTATGGAAGTGAAACATGGACCTTATACTCCCATCAAGAGCGGCGGATAAATAACTTCTACCTTCGCTGCCTTAGACGTGTACTGGGCATCACCTGGAGGGACAGGATCACTAACATAGCAGTCCTAGAGAGAGCTCAACTCCCCAGCCTGTACTCTCTACTGCGACAATGGTTGGGTCATGTACGTCGGATGGATGATGGACGAATACCGAAAGACATCCTGTATGGAGAGCTAACATCTGGTAAAAGACAGATTGGTCGCCCCCTACTGCGATTCAAGGATGTCTGCAAAAATGATCTCGTGCTTTGGCATTGTCCCTTCCAGCTGGGAAAATTTGGCTCAAGACCGCCCTCGGTGGCGGCAAAATCTCTTTAGAGGACTGTACATGTCAGAATTCACCCTGATACAACATCATGAAGCTAAGAGGTCCATTAGAAAGCAACGGCAACAAAGCATCGGAACATCATCATCTACAGGGACAACCTACAAATGGAAAATCTGTGGTCGAGAATGTTTCTCAAACATAGGACTTCATAGACACAGGAGGCGCTGCAACTTCAGGGGCACACAAAACTTTTATCATAGTCTTTCGAGACTGAATTGCCAATGATATATATATATATATATATATATATATATATATATATATATATATATATACGTAGGTCGGTCAAAAACTTTAAGTCTCACCCTGAAAGAAACCCACTTCTTTTAAAAGTAGAACAACTAATTCAGGTTTGAAATGGGTGAAAAAGAAGTCTGACCAGTCATAACGTATATAGATGAGACTAATAACCTTTTGAATTTCTCTCTCTCTCTCTCACTCTCTCTCTCTCTCTCTCCATCTCTCCATCTCTCTCTTTCTCTGTTTTGTTTCTCTTTCTTTCTCTCTCTCCTCATCTTTCTCCCTGTCTCTGTCTCTTTCTCTCTGTTTTTGATTCTCTCTCTCTCTCTCTCTCTCTCTCTTTTTTTTTCAGTGTATGTGTGTTTGTATATATGATGAACAACTCTGAGGTGTTCTTGTTTTTATTTAGAATACAATTTAGAGCCCAAGCCACTTATAAACCCAACATGAATTGACGACAAGGTTTTATTAATCTTAATTTTGAAGGTAATCGTATTTTTATGGGAAACCTTACACGGATTGGCAATAATCGTTAAAAAAGTTGAAACGTGTTCATGATATTGGAATGTTATTTCTTTTATTATATTTTTTCTGATCTTCTATTGTGATAACAATTAATGAATCTCAATTCTATCACTTAAAAATATTATTTAAAAGCCTAGATTAAAATGACCTGGCGTGTTCTGTCTCGATGAGAATGACCCAAGATATGGGGCAGAAGTAGAAACAGTCTGATTAAATAAATCGCGAGATTTGATATCTCCAGCAGAGAGCATTGATGGTTTGATTATTGGCAACTATCGACGATGTCATAAAAGATTATGTCAAACTGTTCGGCCATGCGATATATAGAATTAAAATTAACATAACAATTAAAGAATTGCCCTCCTTTTATTGTCTTTGTGAATAAAACGGATTTATTGATTTTAATGGCATGTAAAACCATGTGAAATTAAGAAATATTTCTTTCATCATCATCATCATCATCATCATCATTATCGTTATCATTATCATCATCATCATGCCGACAATACAGATTCCCCTGACTCTCTCTCACTATCCGTCCACACCGGCCATTACTACTGGTAGGTCCTCTACACAGCATCCAGAGCTGATGAATGTAAGATTTTGCTAGTTGTCCAACGTTGTTGTGTCCTTGTATATATATTTACCAACCCCTCTGCACGAGAAGGATGTGACACAAGGTCAATTTATTAAATGTGTATGTGTCCACATGAGAACGTCATTAACGAGTTCGTCTTTGGTTCCTCAGCAGTGCCCACCATATCTTGCTCCTCTGATTTGGATTGTTTGTGAGATAAGAGGCAATCGACCATATATTTGTGGATGGCTCCTTCTAGGATCGTTTAAGGGCAAGTGGCACTGCCATACAGTAGTACTGAGACGGCAATAGCTTGGAAGAATTTACATTTTATTTCTTCAGAGATCAATTTTCATATGATCGATTACTTATCAATAACATTTGTTGTAATATTTTGATATATAAGGTGTGCTACAATACACCACTTAAATTTATAGACCATGCGGTATATTTGCCGCTCATCCCACCTATGAGAGCTTGACGCAAGGACATTTTCATGTAGACCCACCCACAAGCCGAAGCTCATGGGTGGTAGGCACAAAAAATACGTCGATCCCGTCGGCATTCCCCCACAAAGGGGGTGCCTCTGGCGCTGGGCAATAAATCGACGATATTAATTTCAACTTAACCTGATCCAGTGGCCGAAGCACACCAGACCCCCGTCCCGAAGGACGGGCTGGCAAGGGCTGATTTTATATGTATAGACTAAGCGGGATCACATGGTTTAAAGCTCAGCAAATCAAAAGCACGAATACGTGGCTGCTTAACTACTTAATCGTTGATAATGAGTGACGTCCCTTTGTGATCATTGACGAAAGGTATGCAAGACCGAGGAGCTCCAAGGAAGAATCAAAGAATTCCTTACTGAGGATCGCGCTCTTCTTAACACCAAGGATCTCCGCTGGACAGCGCTCTTGCTTGAAGTCCAAAGGATGGCCACAAAATTCGGAACAACATTCCATGCCTTTCCTATGCGTATGTTTACATAAATCTGAGGTATGTGAAGTGATTAGTACCAAGTTCTCATCTTCTCCAGTTTTTTTTTCACAGTCATATATATATATATATATATATATATATATATATATATATATATATATATATATAAGTAATTGGTAATTTGCTTGAAGCATTGTTAAGTATGTTATAATTTATTAATAATTTGAAGGCAATTACAATGTGTATGAAAAATAAAAACAAAAAGATGTTGATTTTTTGTCTTATCGATTTCAGAGACGAAAATCAGAAATGAACCTGCTTAATTTTTTTTTTGCGTGGTTATCCTTTTTTTTTTTTCTTCTTTTTCTTCTTTTTCTTGTTTTTTTTCTTTATCCTATCTTCCCCCTTCTATATGTTATGAATGAGATGGGCGAATAACTGTAATTTCTTCTTTTTATTTTGAGTATTATTTGAGAACGAATGTGTATCCAATATTGTCTATATATTTATGTTATATATATATATATATATAAGTCAAATTTATGTTTATATATATATATATATATATATATATATATATATATATATATATATATATATATATATATATATAATATATAATATATATATTTATTTTTGATCTTTTCGAGTTTTCTGGCCAACATTTTAATATTTGGGTGGAATTCGTGGATGATATGTGAGGTTGTGGTATTATGCATCAGTCGAAAAACTCGAAAAGATCAAAAATAAAATTGTTAAACAGGTGATGTGCCTTTTGTTTAATTCTACATGTATAAATGAACGAATGCTGCCCAAATACACATATTTCAAAATACGCGATCCGGCAGCTAAGTACAAAATAACACCTGGCAATACCGATATGACCTTGTGAAAAGGCAAATTGAAGCGGCCAAAGAGAACATTCGCAACCTTCATACCACAGCCAATGATATCCACAATCAGATAAAAGTCTCCACGACTGATGAACAATACCACAAACTCACATATCCACGAATTCCACCCAATATTAAAAAGTTGGCCAAAAAAAAAAATCAAAAATCAAATTGTTAAACAGGAGATGTGTCTTTTGTTTAATTCTACATGTATAATTGAAAGAATGCTGCCCAAATACACAAACACACACACACACACACACACACACACACACACACACACATATATATAGATATATAGATATATAGATATATAGATAGAAAGATATTTAAAAATTTGTTTTGGGATGAAACAAAGAAATCACAGTGCTCAACCACAAA
>CM042144.1:20336983-20341983 GCA_023376005.1 Doryteuthis pealeii
TTGAAACAGAGAGGGGTATAATAGAAAAATATAACAGCTGAAGCTTCCTTCACACCCGTCTTTCCTTGCTAAACTTTTCTAATTTAACTATTTAGTTAAATTAGGAAGTAAAGAATAAAATTACAGTTATTTCTTTTTGTTAACTGATTTCTTTTAAGATTTATCTCCGATATTTTTGCTCATAGTCATTAGGATAAAATCAAATAATTAGAAATCAACAATACAAATTTTAAATATCAATATGCAAATTAGCCTTCCCGTTCACACAGTAAACCACTTTTTGTTGTACATATAAATACAATTGCATGTTATCAGTACGTAGATATGGCAAGCAGTATTAATAAGGAAAAACAATTTTATTAATAATTGAGGCTTAAATGAAAATGATTCATGGAGAATGTGATGTATAATAACTAAATGGATAGTGACTTCAGTAGTGATATAGTTTCGGTTACAGATAAACAAACACATAATCTCCATTATAATAAGATTTAGTGCCAGTGAAGAAGGCGCTATGAAACAAGCGTATTTTAAGCTACTCAATATGGCTAACATATATCTGAAGCAGTTCAGCATCTACAACGGCAGATCTAAGAATGAAGTTATGTCAGGTAATAAATGTCTTCCCACCGTTAAAATATACCGACCCATTTTTTGGTGATGGCTTTCTCTCTTGGATTTGGTCACAGATCATCGGTCGCGCTGCATGCAAGACCGGCAATTGTCCTTGCAACCACGACACATATGTTTCTCAATTGAAGGGCATGAGTCGATCAAACATTGCAGCAACGTTGTTATAGAAGTTGCTAGCTGAACGAAGTCACCGACGACTGATATGTCGAGGATGTTCGTGGTATAGAAAAACCAAAGAATCACAAAGCTCAAACTTTAGAATCTTTGTTGCTTTATTCTCTCTGAGACAGTGGAATATATGTATTTACTTGAGAAAGCGCGTGGTGTCATACGAAATGGACTCGTCGCCCCGAGTTCGATTCCTGGATGTGGTAATTGCATTTCACTTAGCGCTAATACCCTTGGGAAAGGTATGAATTCTACTCTACCTCCAGCTATGGATAAATGGTAGGGCAGACAGGGCACTTTAACCTTGTTTAGGCAACCGGTCTAGAAGAAGGAAAACTCTGAATTCAAACCTGATAAACTCCGCTTAAAAAATTGACCTTGTGTCACATTCTGCTCGTGCGGAGGGGTTGGTAAATATATATATATGTATTTACCCAACCCCTCCCCTAAAACATGGTCCGACTATAGGTACATTTTAAGCGAACTTTAAGAGGATTTAATTCAGAGTTCCCCCTCTCCTAAATCTGTTTCCATATAAAGGTTAAGAATCCCACTCGGCCCTACGATATATCTATAACAGGAGGGATAATATCTGGATAGATAGCTTTCCAAAGGGTATTATTTCTATGTGAAATGCAAACAGCCTAGTCCGCGAACAGAACATGGTTCGTCATATCCATTTCCTGTGACTATAACAAGTACAGCACAAACACTTGGAAGTTGGTAGAAATGGAATAGTGTTTCCTTTTTCCTACATCAAGTGTGGAGCACCCCTTCATAGCCATTACTTCTAGGTCCACACTGACCTGTAGTAGTATTACCTGTTAGGGTCCTATTTGTGGTTTGAATATAAAAACGTATATTAAAGAATTGAGTTAAAAATGAATGCTCATCATGAATGAATAAAAGAAAACGTCTTCAGCATTAAATAAACCAAAAAGAGTTGACATGCCCTAAAATCCAAGCAAGCTCACAACCAACGTATTGCAAATTATTTAGGCATAATTTATCTTCCCTCGTCAACTCAGCGTATGAGTAGCACGGGGATCTGTGCGGTAAAGTAAGGAGCTGGTGGTAGGTGTGGCGCTCCGTCCCGGACGCAGAAACAATCTCCTTGTCTAGCGCTTGTGAAAAGGAGATAGACTCCCTCGCGGATTGGCTGATACCGATTTTAGGCCAACCTTTTGTACTTATTGAATTACCTTCTTTTGAACAGCGAATTTGTCAGGGTTACTGTGACTTTTTTAATGTATGTTTTTTTTGCTGTTTTTTTTTTTCATCTGATTTCATTTCTGCATTCCTAAATGCATAAAATAAATATGAATGTTATATTGTGCACATGTAGATGTCTAACACATGTACACAATATGCATCTATAGATCTCTGTATGTATAATACATCTGTAGATCCATAAATCACCATAATAATGCATATTTCAATCCTATCTCTGGTTCTGCTTATCTCTACATTTTCTTACACACGCACTTTGACACACACACATATATGTGCTTATATACATAATATATATACAATATATACCTTAAATCATTGCAATCTAACCTTTTATTTTAGAATTAAAAGCTAATTCCCTTCTACACCAAAACTACCGTATCTAGAGGAATATTATACAAAACATATTATTATATGATATTTATTACTAAACTGTACAGCATTAAACTTTATAAGCAAAACATCTGTATATAGCAGTCTAAAATGAATACATGCCTTATATATATATATATATATATATATATATATATATATATATATATATGATGCATAGCCTTCTTCTTCACTTACTTCTTGTCGCATTTTCTATTATGGCCGGCTGCTATTCTATTCTGATCGTCTTGGTATTTCTATCATCTTAACTTGGTCTGGTACAGCGTCTGGTTTAGCGTCTGGACTTGAGTTGGGGATTTCTCTCCATCAGTGTCATTGTTAGTTTTTAGTAAACACAAAACTTCGATTTATTTTGATGTCATTTTATTTGGTATATCCCCACCAGACATTTGCTAACTAACATATCGCGCGTATGCTGAGTGAGTCACAGTGCAGGACATGTTTACTGCCCGGGCTCCAACTGTAAACTGCTGGGGACTCAAAAGGTCCCACGTGACTTCACGTATTTTGGCGGGCTCTGTAATTTTCCATGGAAGAACCTGGCCATGGTATGAAAAGGGTCATCCTCTCAGAATTACAGAGGATTGAAAATAATCTTATGCCACCGCATAGATTATGTAACACACACACACACACACACACACACACACACACACACACATATATATATATATATTAATATATATATATATATATATATATGTGTATGTGTGTGTGTGTGTGTGTGTGTGTATGTGTGCGTGCGTGTGTGTATGTTGTAGGCACGTGGTATAATATTTACCATCGGTAATGGACACGACAAAAAGAATTCAAATCCTGGACGAGTCTGTTTGCATTTCGCATTGCTCTAATATCCTCGGAAATAGTATGCATCCAACTATTTTCTTTCCAGCTATCGAGATATAATAAGGCATTCTTGGCTCTTTAACCTTGGTTAGGCAAACAGTCTTTTCAAAAGTGAATTTGTCAGGGTTACTATGACTTTTTTTAATGTAAGTTTTTTTTTTACTCTGAATTCGAACTTGTTAATCTCTGCTTAAGAAATTGACCATATCATATTCTACCAGGGGTTGGTACACACACACATACACACACGCACACCCACACATCCTCACACACACAAACGCACACGCACACACACACACACACACACACACACACACATATATATATATATATATATATATAGGTATATGTAAAAACAAAATTTTTTTGCGATGAAACAAAGAAAATACAGTGCTCAATCACAGTTTGTAAGAGCTAATATTTATTTATTTTACAATGTTTTCACAGATCAATGTTCATTATTAACAGCGACCCAGCTTTCATGCTAAATAGCAATCATCAGGTTGTGGAGCAAGATCCTATGGTGTTTGTTGGAGTTCTTTACTCAATGTCACATTTTGGATTGTAAATAACGTCGGTTAGATAACAGCGTCCGCAAAACTAACCGACGTTATTTACAATCCAAAATGTGACATTGAGTAAAGAAATCCAACAAACACCATAGGATCTTGCTCCACAGCCTGATGATTGCTATTTAGCATGAAACCGCGGTCGCTGTTAATAATGAACATTGATCTGTGAAAACATTGTAAAATAAATATATATATATATATATATATATATATATATATATATATATATAATTTAATATACCAAGCGTGTTGGTAGATCCTTGCGGAGAGAAAAAAACCAGCAGAGAGTTTGATTGTAAAAATATACTACCAACATCAACCGGGAAGAAAAAAATTTTTGAAAAAAAAAGACCAAGATATTCGTACCAACAAAAATAATCTATTGGTATAGTATTTGGCCAAAGAAAAAAACAATTTATATGTATATATATGTATATAAGATATATATATATTCATATAACCGTTAGGAGAAGCTAATCTGTAAAAAGTGCTCGATACCTAAGTAGAGCCAAGTAATAAAGATAATCTACTGAGTCAGACGAACCTACTATTAGTTCGCATAAAGCTCTTCAGGGCTAAAATCTGACTCAAATCTGACGAAACTAATTGTAGGTTCGTCTGACTCAGTAGATTATCTTTATATATATATATATATATATATATATATATATATATATATATATATATATACCAATGCAAATTAATTTTTTAAAATGATTTAGTGATGAACATTTTGGTCATATGTTGGTCGGTTAGGTAGATATTACGGCATGTCAACCCGTTGAAAATTTTATGTCGACAATATTTTTGTATTATTCAATCTTGATATGCACTCAATTTTTTAAACTTCTTTTTTAAACACATTTTTAAAAATCATTTTTATCCATTTAATCCGTTAATGGGATGATAATGGGTAAAAGCACTTCGGATCAAAGTAGATCTCAGTGTAATGGCATAAAAGGTGTTCAAAACACTCCCTAGAACTTCAGAATTAGAAACTCAACACTTGATGATGTTTAACCCAGGATAATAAGACCTTTTTCCCTTGCATTCTAGTAATATGATAAAAAAGGGTTAGGTGTTTGCCATTAGAGAAATACTGTCAGGGCTATCATATAGGTGATAGGGCTTGACGTGATCAGCCGATTGAACGGACCA
>CM042144.1:20346983-20379483 GCA_023376005.1 Doryteuthis pealeii
GCCTCTGTTTAAAAATGATTAGTATTCGATAAGAACCCGGGACGTCCAGTGAGGTTCGGCCTCTGGACCGGTGATACTAAATTAATAGCGTCGATCCCAGAGGGCCGCCCCTCCAGGCAATACCTGCCTCATTGTACTTAAAGGGGCAGAGCTGAGTTTATTGCCCAGCGCCTGAGGCGCCCCCTTGAGGGTGAATGCTGAAGGGATCGACGCAATTTTTCTACCTACCACCCCATGAGTCTCGGCTTGTGGGTGGTGCCAACATAAAACGGCCTTGTGCCATATCGTGTGAAAGTGGGACACATGCAAATACGAGTATTCGATAGAACATGTGCAAGAAAAACGTCCAAAATTAATCCACAAAAAGCGCCATTCCCTACTCTTTTGGCATAAAATAAACCTAGACGAGTTGACATGCCGTTAAAAGCAATCGACTGTTTGATCAATCTAATTTAACAGTGCCAATAAAATTGTTCAGGAGAAATGAATGCACTCCTCTCCCCCTTTTGCCTCCTCCTCCCACTTACTGATTCCAATTCTGCGCTGTGTGCTAATTGATTTTACTGTATTCAGCTACGATTCTTTTCGTATTTATAATTCATCATGTCGTATATTTCTTTCAGTTAAAGTTTAATCTGACGATTGCTTCCTTTTTTATGTAGAAAATATATGAAAGTATTAAAAGTATTAATCATGAGAGAAAAGTAAACATTTCAGTTCCAGATTTCATTTATCTTTTTATATTGTTCTTCTGTTCAGCATTTGTGCACTTTCGAATTAATCAAATTCGTTTTAACGATTTTTTTTTCTTATATATAAATAAATATATATATATATATATATATATATATATATATATATATATATATATATATATATATATAATCGTTAAAAAGGAATTAAAAAGATTATATATATATATATATATATATATATATATATATATATATATATATATATATATATATATATATATCGGTTAGGAGGTTGATTTAGAAGGCTATCACAATGCAGTTTCGAATAAATAAAAAAATAATAATACGGTAACAATGGTGTTGTGTGTTGCCATATATTTTTTATTATTAATAAAACGACCTGCAATAATAAAAATACAGGTCAACACACAACACCATTGTTACCGTATTATTATTTTTTATTTATTCCAAAATGCATTGTGATAGCCTTCTAAATCAACCTCCTAACCAATACATATACAATGCTTCAAGCAAATTATGAAACTCTCTCATATATATATATTATAATATATATATATATATATATATATATATATATATATAATATATATATATATATATATGATATATTATATTATAGTATGGATATAATATCTCGTTACTATTAGTTTCATGCTTATGCAATCTTCATTGAGCACCTTTATATGCCAATACTTTTTTCATTAATTCTCAATTCCTCCTATATTTTCTCTCTCTCTCTCTCTCTCTCTCTCTCTCTCTCTATATATATATATATATATATATATATATAATATATATATATATATTCCTTAAGCATCACCGGTCGTCACTCACGACCTGCAAAGGTGCAGTTGATGTATTCTAAAGCCCCAGCCAACACGGCTGTTGATAGGTCTTCATCCCATCGAGTTCGGCTTGTATCTTCTTCATGCTGGTTGGATCAAAAATGGTATGTCCGAAAAGGAGTAAAGTATAAAATTGTTTTTGTATATGCAAAGAGCAGGACGGAATCGAGTATAGCCAGTTGCAATTCATCGGATGGTGATGCCAAAATCGTGAAACATCTGTACGGACATCTGCCCCCTATCTCACAAATCATCCGAGTGAGACGCACAAGACATGTTTGCCATTACTGGAGGAGCAAGGACGAACTCATAAGAGACGTTTTCCTGTGGAAGCCAACAGATGGACATGCTAATGTGGGCCATTCAGGAAGAACCTACATTGACCAAATCTGCGCGGATACTGGATGCTACGCAGAGAACCTACCTGGGCCAATGGATGTCGAGAGATGTTCATGGATATCCGTACTAATTGAATGACATATATATATATATATATATATATATATATATATATATATATATATATATATATATATCTGGGGTGTGTATATAATGTGAGGTACTGGTAAATATTGACAATTATTCATATGCAATTGAATTTCTCACCTGTCAACCCGGTGAAACAGGTAGTACATCAATTCAAGTTGTTTATTATAGTAGTGTCATGTTTTAGCAAGATAGCGTACCCAGCCATATAGAACAAGTATCGGAAATATCCCTGAATTCATGTGGTTCCATGGAAGATATTAGACCAACAATCTGAACCATATTATTGGCCCGGTTAATCTATATGCCCTTCATATTTTGACACACAATCAATCACAGGGGTCATTTAAAGGCCAAACCTGATCAGATCATATCAATTTACATGAACAGAGAGGACTAACTACAAGTTATTCATAATGCTTTTCCACCTCATTCTTCTCTTGCTTTCTCTCTACCTCTACCCCCTCTCTCTCTCCTCTCTCTCTCTCTCTCTATCTATATATATATATATATATGTGTGTGTGTGTGTGTGTGTGTGTGTGTGTAAGTCGAAAATGGAAATGAATCCGACAATATGTTGAAAGAATAAATAAATAAAAGCATGAAAATGTTGAACGGATAAAATTAGTTTAATGAATTACCAACACGTGTTTGGGTCGGGAGTTTGTTGATGTACACATTGTTATCTATTTGTTATTATTTTAAGTATAACATAAATTAACAACAATAGAAAATTATAAAATATTTAAGTATACAAAGAAAACAACCTTCTTCTTTATTTACTTATCCTTTATATATATATATATATATATATATATATATATATATATATATATATATATATATATATATATATATACCAACCCCTCCTCAAGGGCAGCGTTTGACAAAAAGTCAATTAAATGAATTTTATTTTTAATTTTTAAAAATCAGAAACATTATAGTTTATAATAAGACTCAAAAGAGCCTGATATAAAATTATTTAAAAAAGTGTATAATTATATAAAAAGTGTACATCAAAATATCAAAATTGTTCATAATACACTCCAACTATTAAATAAGTAACCAATAAGTGTAGGTTAATCCGTGGTGTTTATGGATAAATATCTTCAGAGGAGTAAACATCCATATGTTTAGTTTTTCCGTAGACAGGTATTGTACATTCTTTCTTCTAACGGTCATTTCATCCCGTCTTATTTTTGTTGAAGACCGATCTATTACATACGGTCGATACAGATATTCCGAGGGACCTCACATCAGTGAGGGGGGTTGCTTTTTAAAACCGTTGAGAGTAAGGCCCCGAAACGGTTGCACATTCTCTCCTGATGATCCCACGCATTTGTAAACATCATTTGTTTTTTCACATATATATATATAATTTTTGTGTCTCATATACAATGTTGCAACATCTGATACACAAGGATCCTTTCAACAGATCTTTTTTATATAATATTTCTTTTTTATAAAACTATTGAACCTTTTTTTTGCAACATTTATTTTCCCATTAGAAACTTTTTTATTTATTGTGCAATGCAGTATTTTCAAGAATTCATTTTGACTCGTATTTCCCGTCATCTCTTCTAGAATTGTCGCTACGTCAGTTAGAGCAGCTGGAACCTTTTACATGGCTTTCCCAAGGCAAAGTTAATGTTAGCTTAAATCTCATTAAGAACGCATCCTTAATTATTTGCAGTGTCTTCTATTCTTTGCAGTCGTAGATCGATGCCCAAAGTGGTTAAAAAGATAAGACGCTAAGATTTAGAATGGAATAGAATTGTCATCAGAATTGCTAAGTTATAACTGTTTATACATTGAGAGAATTGTGTGTGAATAACAGGCTGACATTATATTCTCACATAGTCAACTGACTCTTCAGGTACTTAATTTAGGTTTTGAAATATTACTACCAAAATTTGCTGTTATTTTTCTACTAGTATAAATGGTAAGTGGTCATATCACAGTTTGTCACATGATCTCTTAAGTATGTATAAGGCATAACTGCTTATATCGTTAATTATACCAACCCTCATAACTATGTAAATATGGGTTTAGGCATAGGTTTTTCATAGAGAGACTGGTAGGTTTTGCTGATTGTAGTGCGAATTGGTTTATGGTAAATGGGAAATTGTAGTATGAAACGGTTCACGAATGAGAATAGTTACGTTAAAATTTAAAATAGAGATGACCAGCCATCTCCCGACCCATTTTTGGCCGTGTGTCCCATTTAATGTATTTTTACATTAATAAATATCTATGTCATTGAATATACAATTTGTCTGAATTTTGTCTTGATAATTTGTATCATTGGATATCTCGGAATGTTGTCCTCATCTTTATTGTTATATACACAACGTTTCGGCCGATGTGCTCTCCGGTTTTCCTCATGTATTTTTCGTCGAACTCGGAAACCTTCTTGTCGGACTCGAGAGCATTCACGGAATTTCAAACCGAACCCTTTATTCAATCCACTGGGGAAAACATGATCAGGCTTGAACCTGTAAACTACAGATAATTGTCATTATAATGTATTAACTAAAACCCTATATCCATTGTGCCATATAATCCAGCTGATTATATTATATATCGAAACAATTGTGTGAATAACACTCCGACATTCCATCCCCACGTAATCTGTGAAAGTTACTGCCCAGGTAGAGAAAGAAGCGAGTACTTAGGCTAGCTTGTTGAATATTACTACTAGTCGTTATTTTCTTTTTTTGTAAGTAGTTATTTGACAAATTGATCTGTAGAAATTTGCTGCCCAGGTAGAGAAAGAAGCGAGTACTTTAGCGAGTACTTAGCCTAGCTTGTTGAATATTACTACTAGCGTTATTTTTCTACAAGGATTTTTGTAAGTAGTTATTTGACAAATTGATCTGTAGAAATTTGCTGCCCAGGTAGAGAAAGAAGCGAGTACTTAGCCTAGCTTTTGAATATTACTACTAGTCGTTATTTTCTACAAGGATTTTTTTGTAAGTAGTTATTTGACAATTGATCTGTAGAAATTTGCTGCCCAGGTAGAGAAAGAAGCGAGTACTTAGCCTAGCTTGTTGAATATTACTACTAGTCGTTATTTTTCTACAAGGATTTTTTGTAAGTGGTTAATTGACAAACTGATACATGGCCTTTGAAGTATGTATATAAGGGAGGGGTTATACGTCTCTCTTGTTTTCCTTTTTTGGACCATATGACCTTTAGGTACCCCTTTTGATCTCGATTAAGAAAGGACATGTTTTCATTTACACAGGCAATATCCGGTTGTTTTAACAGACGAATTTTAGATTTTTAAAAATTATAAAACTAACCCCTAATCCTAACCCTTACTCTAACCCCTAACCCTAAGCCTAACCCTAACCGCTAACCGCTAACCCTAACCCTAATCCCTAAGAAAAAACCGGATATTGACGGTGTAAATGAAAACTATGTCCTTTCTTAATCTAGATCAAAAAGGGGTGCCTAAATGTATATGGTCCCTTTTTTCAACCATTGACTGTGACAAGATATCAGACATACGGCGTCGTGGAATAAGAGAAATATATTTGCAACTCAAGATAAGAGATATTGCTACATCCCCCCCTCCGTATTGTCCAGTCACAATGTTGGGAGAATCGCCGTATTTTCTCGATAGTACTTACGTATCTATGTTTGATGAGTAAGCGGTAAGTTTTCATATACATTACTAGATATATGCTCACGTTTCTGTACACCGGTATGTCTTATATCATTTTTTTTTACTGCTTTGACGAGAAGGAAAATAAATTGTGAAATATTACCAAACTGAACGTTTGCCTAAACTGAGAAATGCATGTTCCGTATTCAGTGTTTTTGTATGTTCAGCCATTAACTGATGGAGACAAATTTGCGTTGCAGCTGCAAGTAAATTGCCGCCTTTTTCTGCATCACGTGACGAAAAGGCAATGAGAACTAAAAAAAGAAAAAAAAGAAGAAAAAAACAAGAAGGGTAAGAAAAAAAGAAAAACGGTAGCGTGCCATGAAAAACGATGAAATGAACCATTACCATTGTTCTCGGCACGTTTTGCTAACATTAGGCAACGAAATTCACCTGCTGTCCACCGAAACTATATCCTCTTCCTCATCCCCCCCCCGACTTTATTTCGTAGAGAGAGAGAAAAAAGATGAGGATGATAGTTTTCTCGAAGAGGAGAATGAATCAAGGAGAATGAATCAAACTCAAATAAATTTGCGTTGGTATGACAGAAGAAAGCATGAAGAGAATGTAACTATCAAAATGGAAAGAATTCTTCAAAAGTCGGTAAAGCAGAAGGAATAGAAAAATTTGGACCGAAATGAAATAGCATTTAAAAATCAAAGAAAAAAGAATATATCCGAAAGGTGGGTAAAAAATAACTAACAATCAAAAAGGAATCACAGAAAAAAAATTAATATAAGCAACAAATATTTGAGATAGTGAATCCAGAAGGTGAAGACAAATAATAATAATAATAATAATAATAATAATAATAATAATAGCGAGATTGTGTAGAGATAGAGATAGAAACAGAGAGAGAGAGAGAGAGAGAGGCAGACAGACATACAGACATACAGAGAGAGAGAGAGAGAAAGAGAAAAGAGAGAGAGAAACAGAGAGAGAGAGAGAGGCAGACAGACATACAGACATACAGAGAGAGAGAGAGAAAGAGAGAGAGAGAGAGAGAAGAGAAAGAGAAAGAGAAAGAGAGAGAGAGGAGATATACATACATACATACATACATACATACAGACAGACAGATAGACAGACAGAGACAGAGACAGAGACAATAAGCAAAAAGTAAATAGTATATTTCTTTATCAGTGATAACGCTGTTAGAATAGGAAAAGAAGCATAGAGAGGAGACAGACACACATACATACATCTCGAGAAAGAGTGTGTGTGTGAGAGAGAGAGAGAGAGAGAGAGAGAGAGAGAGAGAGAGAGAGAGAAGGGGGAGGGAGAGAGGGGGAATGGAAAAAGAGAAAATAACAAAGAAGAATACGTTTTCAGTATCTGTCTGAAAAAATTGTAAAGCAAGTAGAAATAAAAAATGAAAATGTTATTAAGAATGTAAAAGAAAATACATTAAAAAAAAACTGAAAAAAAAAACTGAAAAAAAAAAACAAGTAAAAACCGATGTAATTTCATAAAATTTTAAAAGAAAAAATCCAGTAGACGACAATAACTATAAAAATGCGAAAATAAGGAAAATAATTTGTTTTAAATTATTAAAAATAAATACGAAAGAAAACCAAAAAGGAAGAAAAAAGAAAAACGGGGAATTTATGGAGAATAAATAGAGGTAAAAAAAAAGTCTGCATAGAAAATTTGACGAATAAATATATAAAAAAATGACCAAAAAAAAAAAAAAAAACACAACAAAATAAAAATGAGTCACACTATAAAAAGGACATGAAATAAAACAATAAAAAAAACAACAAACAAAACATTTAATTTTCTATTTTATTTTCCTTCTTTCTTTCTTTTTTTTTTGTCTTTAAAATTCTATTTCGGTTTGTTGAGAATCTAAAAGCTCCACTGAAAATAGGACTGTCAATGTCTGCTGATCTTTTTGTCAAACTGATTGACGTCTTCACGAGTCACTTGCAAAATTATTTATTTTTGAATAAGGCTTATTTTGTATTTTTCATTCTCAATCCGGGGAAAAAATATTCTCGACACAAAGAAAAGATAGAAATATATGTAGATAGATTCAGTCAAATATATTAGTACCTATCTTTACTGCTCAGTTAAAAGCGGGGAAAATACGTCTCGTATAAAATATTTTTCCAGCTATTTTGCACTGAAAACGGCTGCTTACAAAACTAATCGGTTTTAGCGACGATTAGTATGGAAAAGTGCAAACTCTTTGGCGCAGAATCAATGACATATACGAGGTAAGTCAAAAACTAATGCCATTTTCTTTATTTCATGCGATTTTTTTTAACCATATGACCTTTAGGCACCCCTTTTGGGATCTCGATCGTGGGGACATTTTTTTTCGATTTACACCGTCAAAATCCGGTTAATTGTTAACAGACAATTTTTAGAGTTTTGTTTTAAATTATAAAACTAACCCCTAACCCTAACCCCTAACAAACAACCGGATTTTCACGGTGTAAATGAGAAAAGTGTCCCCGCAAATCGAGATCGCAAAAGGGGTGCCTAAAGGTCATATGGTTAAAAAAATCGCATGAAATAAAGAAAATGGCATTAGTTTTTGACTTACCATCGTATATGTCATTGATTCTGCGCCAAAGAGTTTGCACTTTTCCATACTAATCGTCGCTAAAACCGATAGGTCACATGGTCCGATTTTTTTTATAAATCTAGGGCCTACATTGAGATCCTAACGAAACTCAGAGCAAGAATCCGACGAGTAAGACACAACTTTCCAATCGAAAATGTTCTCCTTCTGCTTGACAATGCTCGATCACACACAAGCATCAGGACAAAGGAGATATCGCCTCATTCGAGTGGACAACTTTATCGCAACCTCTATACTCACCAAATTGTAGCCTTCAGACTATCATTTGTACGGCCCCATGAAAGAGGGTTTGTGAGACAAACCTTATTCCAGTGACGAGGAAATGATATGTAGTGAAGAAGTAGCTCAATGAAAAGTCAACAGAATTTTACGGGACAGGGATACACGCTCTCATTCGAAGATGGACTGCTTAGCTACGGTCAACAGGTGTAGTTGGCGTATACTACAGTCCCAGCTGACAGGGATGGAGATAGATCGTTCGCCTCTTAATAACAACATGGGTTCTAAGCAATATAAGACCTGTATTCCAAACTAAGAATATTTAGTAATTAGGACTTCTTTTGTTGTGTACTGAGGTTTTCACGGTACCAATCGATATATGTTGTATACCCTTCTTTACTTCTTTACTTCTTACTTGCTTCTATATCTTGGACATCTATTCTTCTGGCCGGCTTTGGTTCTTCTATCATCTTGCGTCTGGAATCTTCTAAGGTCTGGACTTTCTTGGGGACTTCGGGTCTGGTTTCTGTTAGGGATTTCTCCTTATCAGAAGCCATGTGTCATTGTTAGTTTTTAGTAAACACAAGACTTCGATTTTCTTTTAATGTTACTTTATTCGGTAAATCCCCAACCCAGACATAACATAGCGCGCGTATGCGGAGTTACAGTTTAGACAGAGCATCATGGCCGACTGCTCTGTCTGACATCCACTGCAAAACTAAACTAAAGCTCCTTACTCTTCTTAAACCGGAACAGGTTCTTCTATGCCTTCTGGTTCCCACGATTTATCCCCAGAAGGCAAGGTGAGAGTGAGGTCAGACACCGTCACTCATTTTCAGGGCCATCAACTGCACTGATCGCCACAATATCTCTATACTACCTTACATAAGTATGAAAAGGGTCATCCCCTCAGAATTACAGTGGATTGACAATAATCTTATGCCGCCGCATAGATTATGTAACAATTTGTCTATGGGCAATATAAACTAGTGTATCACAATAAATATTGGTAAGTAAATAAGAAATCATGTTTAAGGTACATGTTCCGGAATTAATTGTCAGCAGTTGTGTATCAATGTCTATGGCGATAAATAAATTAATTAAATATTGAAGAGAATAAGAGAATAAATTATGATTTTCTGTTTTAAATACAAGAGAAAATATCACGAACATTCACAAATATTTTATTTAAATATTGAAAAAAAAAAGTCGTATTAACATCAAATATTAATTTCCATCATTCGTAAACGACAAGAGTTTTTTTTATTTTATATTTTTATATTCGGAAATCAGAAGTGATTGATTTTGTTCTCTATATGAACAACATTTGCATCTGGGGGATATTGAGTTATATCAAGAATACATATTTGGTAGATGTATTTTGATTAAATACTGATTTTTTTAATTACCTATTCGTTGTTCCAGTGTGATTTTGTGTGTGTGCGTGTGTGCTTTGTACGTGTGTGTTCTGTGTGTGTGTCATGCACATATGTGCTTGTGTGTGTGTATGTATGTATGTGTGTGTGTGTGTGTGTTGAATTTTTAAAAATTAGAATGTAACTGTAACTTTTATCAAAAATTATAATTATAATTAAAATTGATTTTCATTTGAACACCAGCTTCTGTTAACTTGGTTTGTAAAAGGTTAACATAAAAGAGTAGTGGCTGATACGGTAACTTTCATGATTTAAATAAAATATTAACCCTAGCCTGATTACATTTTATAATTTTCTTCTTTTTAATATTTTTAATATTTTTAATATTCTTTTATCTTATTTTGACCATAGCTTGATTACAGAAATTAATTATTAAGAAAATAATAAGAATAATTCATATACTTTTATGTAAGATTAATTATATAATTAAAAGTTATCCATACATATATAAAGGGCAGTTGTGTGTATGTGTATGTCCGGAGGAAACTTCGAAAATAAAACAATTAATAACAAAGTAAGTATATATACACATTAAATATCGCTAGGGCTTTCTTTTGTAAAAATAATGAAGATTTGATTTGAATTCATGAAGATATCTAAAAAATAAAATTTAAATGATAACAACATGGATTTTTCCCATTTAATAATGTAGACATACATTTCTATTTTCAGAGTGACTTGATCAACGCAAGGACTTTTTTTTTAAGTAGGGATATTAATGGGACATCCAGCGGAGATGCAACTCACAATTCAGTATTAATGGAGCTGCGAGACTAACTTAAAAAATCTCGTTCTACCCAGGGACGCCGGGTAACCACTTCTAGTACATATATAAATGGTAGTCGTGTGTATGTGTATGTCCGCTGGAAACTTCGAAAATAAAACAATTAACGACAAAGTAAATATATATACACAGTAAATATCGCCAGGGCTTGTTTTTTTTTGGAAAAAATAATGAAGATTTGATTAATATTATCGAATACATTTAGAAATTAAATAACATTATAAAATAACGTTAAAATTCTACTCGGCTATTTTCGGCGTTCCTTGCTAAAAAGTAAACAAACGAATAACGGAAGCTCAATCAATTTTTTCTTTTCATTTTTTTCATATTAAATCTATATTTTTACTGATTCAAAGCAGTAGTAAATATTTCATTGTACAGGATGAACAATCGTTTATATAATGTATTTTTTCTTATACAATTTTTATGGATAGTAAGAATTAATCACTTAGTTACACTTTTGACATTATGGTTAGTTGATATTTAACTTTTAAACAAATACAAAATTATTTCTAAAGAGATGTGTTATTTTTTTTTTTTTGCATTTAATATTTTAAATAGGAGACATTAATTTTCCACAGAGGTTTCATGCCTGAGCACTTTTTATTATTTAAAAATTAAAATTTACATAGTTATGTACTGGCGTCTGTCGTTCGTCAATGTAAGCAAACTTTTAAAAAACTTTTTTTCATGTTAGCCATTGTTTATACAATAATCGCGTTAATAGATTTATTTAATATTAGAAATACAAATAAAATCATGATACTAATACAGAATAGAGCGCAAGAGATAATACCATTAGATTACATATTGCATTTCACAGAAATACCTGAAAACTTTGACTCGAATAAGTAGGTTAGAATTGGGCGCCTTCGGGAGTTTCCGTAATCTAATGTTATTCATTCGTAAAATACGATTCTAATGATATTATCTATTGTTCGCTATTCTTTATTTGTACCAAAATCTGTACTGAAATTTGATATTTAACTTCTAAGCACATTCAAAATTCTATTTGAAAAAGTATGTTTAATTTCTTAATTTTTTTTTTTTTGCATTTATTTTTCTTTTCTTTTCATAATTCTTTTCAAGTCAGTGCACTTTTCGATTTAAAAAAAAAACACACTATACTTAGTATAGTATATTATTTTTATCAAATTGTTATCAAATTTATAGTATAGTAATAATTTTATATTTGATCGGCTACGCTTTGGATTAATAATATTTTTTTAAAGATTATTTATTGTTTTACATTAATTTGATTACATTATTTAATTTTTTTTTTTGCTTTGTAATATTCAATTGAAATTTAGCAAATAGTGTCATTTATATTTTATAAAAAATATAGTTAATCATTGAATTAAAATTCTTTACTATATCATTATTTGATGTCATTCCCTCTACTCTGACGAAGAAAATCCCTTACCTCCCACCAGGCCGGATTAAAATAAGATCTTTTTTACTTGGTGATTTTATGGGTCATCCTGCTAGGATCGAACTCGCTATTCAGTACTAAAAGATCTGCTAATGATTATTAAACCATGTTTTTTTCTCCTCAACACAGGCTTCGCCGGGTAGCCGCTGCTAGTCTTATTATAATGGAGATTCCGAGTCTATAACCAAAATTATGTCAGGAATTGTGTAAGTTCATTAATGATTATTTAATCTATAGCCAGACTTATTCATACATAGAGTAAGTCTTAGACCCATTGCAGGATTTTCAAAACACTAAAAACATGTGCTGTTTTAAAGCAAATCTATCTCATATATATATATATATATATATATATATGTGTGTGTGTGTGTGTGTGTGTGTGTGTGTGTGTACATGTTGTCATCATTTTCGGATAATTTCGTTAAATTCCAACCAGTAATTTGGATAGGATGGAATAGTATTGGCTTGTTAATAATTTGAAATGCAATATATATATATATATATATATATATATATATATTATAGAGAGAGAGAGAGAGAGAGAGAGAGAGAGAGATTCTATGATTAACATTTTCTATACTTATATACTTGAATTTATGTAACTTATTGAATAATCCCATTTATATTGTTGCAATTTTAATTTAAGTTCTATTTCACTGTAGTCCATGTTTGTATTGAACGATAGATTTTACTCATTTAAATTCTCTATACAGCCTTGATAAAATTCGATTTAGAATACCAGGCTACTTCTAAATTGAAGCATTATTAAACATTTTTTCCAACAGGTATCCGACAGTTTCACGGGTTGTATAGTATTAAAACCATTTCTTTCACGCCAACCAATATTTGCATTCAGAAAAATAAGGCTTATTAAATGTATATCAACCAGACCGGAATATGGTGGCATTTTTTTTACACATTTTACGTCATAGTATTTTCTGGTAAAAAATTGTGGACGTCAGTGTAGTTACGAAAAAAATGGAGGTAAAAAGAAAGAGAAAAATAACTGTCATTTTAAATGTAAAAAAAACCCCCTGAAATTCAAACTTTTGTGTTCATTTTAATGTCGTGGACAGTTCTCATATTTGTAACTTTTACAATCAGACTTTAGCTAGCTGCTATCGACACATTCCAGATTCGGTAATTTATCAAATTTCATCGGATGTGTCATTTGCTGTTTACTGTTGCCAATCGATGCTGCCATCACGTCAAAATGACGATAATTTAATCAAACCATCAGTTTTTATTTGAACACATTTTTTAATGAATTAATAATAGCAAGAAGGCTATGTCTTTCCTTTTCTTTTATTCATTTCTTTTAGTATTTCAAGTTGAAAAACTTCATTGAAGGAAGTAACTAAAAGACATGAGTGATCGATAAGCGAAAATGTATCGATCATTGGATTAAGCCATGTCACATGTTATTAGATTGTATTCCTCTGGCCCTCATTAGGTTTATTAGCAAGGAAAAATGGAAGCTTTTCCTTCCATCTCAAATGTGACCAATTATCTTTTACGTCATTGGAAATAGCAAAGTTCTAAAATGATCCAAATACGAATGTAATTTGGTGGGGCTAATAGAAGTAACAATGTGTAAAATCTCTTGAATAATCTAAACAATGGTTTTCATCATTTCTTATAAAAAATGTCTTTTTATATCAGCAGATATTTACACATACATTTTTAGGCTATATATCTTATATGTACAAGGGTGTGTCAGAAGGTAATGCCATTTTATTTAGGACAGGTATAATTATCAACATAGGAACATGTATGATACATCAAAATGAAGCTGGTCCTTTGTGGAGCACATCCTTACTTCTCCACATAGGTGAGTCAAAAGGTAATGCCCTTTTATTTAGGACAGGTATAATTATCAACACAGGAACATGTATCATGCTTCAAAATGAAGCTGGTCCTCTGTGGATCAGATCCCTACTTCTCCACATAGGTGAGTCAAAAGGTAATGCCATTTTATTTAGGACAGGTATAATTATCAACACAGGAACATGTATCATACATCAAAATGAAGCTGGTCCTTTGTGGAACACATCCTTACTTCTCCACATAGTCACTGTTTCTCTCAATAGCAATGTTCTACTTTTGAATGAGAGAATGTATCCCTGCCCCGTTAAAATTCTTCCACTTCTTCACTACAGATTTTACTTCGTTGTCACTGGAATAATGTTTGCTTCTCAAACCCTCTTTCATGAAGCCAAAGAGATTCAAACATTATTCCAGACCAGCTGGAAGAAAGCTAAAAAAAGACACATATTTTTGTAACCTAGTCCATTTAATTGAAAATTAATCTGGACTTTATAGTAGTGTGAGGTTTGTACAATCATTAGAAAAGTAATACTTTACTACGGTGACCCATAAAAGCGCCAAGCACTTTACAAAAAGGTAACTCTAGATCACCCAAAATGCGAACATTCTATTCGGTGTATCCAACACAAAAAATCTTACTGAAAATCCAATATTCACACTTTGCTAACATGTTTGTATTAAAAAATCAAAATTCATATTTTTTCTGAAGCCTTCTTTTCAGTTTTGGTTCTCATATCCTTTTTGAATCCCAGCTTTTCACATTGGAAAGGGATTGACCCATGATCTTTTGCCTGTCATTCAATGTTTTCCTCATATTACAGGTGTTTCCCTCGGGGTCATACCCGATCAGCTCATTACACCACGATATTATTTCAATTGAAAAATTTCTGAAACCCTTACAAAATAACTTCATAGAAAATTTAGAAAAAATTTAAGAAGAAAGCCTTATCAGTGATAGTGGGTGTGCCTATATATGTCTGTGTGCGTGAGAGGGTGTATGTGTGTGTGTTTATCTGTGTGTCTGTGTGCATATTTATTTGCGTTGGCGTGTTTTTGCAGTCACGTACGGGTGTAGAAATATTTTATTATTAGTGTGTTATGTATTGATTTGTGTCGGTGTGTGCGAATGTGTTCATTTGCATTAACGTGCATGCGTGTATGTGTGCGTATCTGTATGTGCGTATGTGTGTGCTGGTGTCTGTGTTTGTGCGTTTCGTTTTTGTATGTGTGTGTTTTCCCTGTTCCCGCGAGTGTCTGCGTGGCTTATTTATAATATATACAAATCGTTGCTATTGAAAAATGATTACTTTTGAAATGTTTTATTCCAGAATCGGAATAGATATTAAACACACACACACACACACACACACACACACACACACACACACACACACACACACACACACACACACACACACACACACACACACACACACACATATATATATTATATATATATATATATATATATATATAAACGAGATTTATCCAACAGATACGATAAATAAGTGTATTTCGAATATAACGATCCACATCTCACACAAAAAATATCTATATTTATTTTTTCATATGATCTCCATTCTTTAATACACACTTTCTATCATAAAACAAGCATCGATATCACTTCATCATAGAACAATTTTGAATAGAGGTTTTAGCCATTTGCTCACTGGGCTCTTCACTTGATCATCCCCTGAAAACTTTGATTATATTTTTGAACTTATAAAATCAGAGGAGACGGGGCTTGATCGAGATTGTAAGTTGGATATAAGAGTTTATTCCAACCTTACTGACTGATAGTTTCCACTGTTTTTGCTGCAATATGAGGAATTGTTCTGGTGATACCCGATGACAACTGACCTTAGAAAAGGCAAAGTTATCATGCACACATTTGAGTGATATACCACAGAATACCCCAGACATTCACATAAGTCCTCTTTTGTACCTCTTCATTCTTCCAAAATTAGCACACTCAATTCAAGCCCTTGTCGGCTGCGGCTGTAGAATAGAACTACTGCACCTCTGCAGAAGGGTAACCCACCAATGGAGTCACCTGGCGTTAAACTCTATCCGATGAAGTTCCAGTTCTGAAGCTCTGGGGAATGTGGAGCACCCCTTCATCACCATTGCTTCCTGGTTCACTCGGAATGTTTGGTACCTGTTAGGGTCTCATCTATGAGTTGAATAGAATAAACGTATCCATAAAAATTGAGTATTCATTAAGAATGAATTTATTTCAAAACCTTGTTGGCATTAAATAACCCACCTAGGTTAATATGTCGTAAAAAAAGAAAAACAAACACACAAATTAAATTCGCCATTGCATGTGCCCCGCCTGGGGTCCTACCTGACCAGTCTTCATATGGAATACTATTTCGATCTTCGATCAATTTAACCTACGGGTAAACATTTTATTTGACTAAATAATGTTTATCCGTATAAATCACACTGTGAATTCTACATAGTTTTCACTTATCAAACTACATAAGTTTGATGACAGGCGTCTTGTAGAAGCCTGGAGCACTCTGTTAGATTTGACGTCACCTAAAATACCCTTGAAGCAAATATTTTTTTCATTGAGTTAAATTTTGCAATAAAACAAATTAAAAAAAATGCGGAGTTTACATCTATAGATTAACAAATGCTTCCAAAATATATTATGTTGCTTTTTATACATACTAGATTAGAAACCATGCATTCTCAAATGATTACATAAATTATCACCATAATTATAGAAGGACGGGAGGATTTTAAAGTGGAAATAACCAGGTGTGCTATATAGATCAAAACACGTTTCAGGTGCATGATATATACGAAGTTCATATATTCATTGAATGAACTTCGTATATTTCACGCGCTTAAAACATGTTCTGATTTATATCACACACTTGGTTATCTCTACTTTAAATTCTTCACGTTCTTCTATTACTTTGGTGATAATTTTTTAAGAATTTGAAAATTTATGGTTTTTAAACTAGAATGTATTGTCCTATCCCTATTTATGAGCAGGATATGGCACAAGCTCAATTACTCTGAAGATTTAACAGGTTTGTATTCAGAATTTTACTTTTCCAATACCGGTTGCCATAGCAACATAAAAAAAACAGTCTGACATACAAATTACCCATATGGAGAGGGAAAATAGTTGGATTCATACCTTTCCCAACTGTATTAGCGCTATGGAAATGTAAACAGACTCTTCCAGGATTCGAACTTGTGTCACCGTGTCCATTTCCTACAACGATAATCATTGCAAACTGTAGTTTCCAATTACTAGAGTAAAGTAGATTGGATCAAACTGATTTTGGAAATGAGAATTTGACTCACTGATACATATGTAGGCAATGACAAATTATATGGAATAAAAATAACACTTTTGGTAGAATATTAAAATATACAAAGATCTATGTATACTTATATGTCATTCAAATAAAGCATGAAAAATGTGTTTACGTTTGGATCGTCCATTTTGATTTGATGTTTAATTTTCAAAGAAATCATACTTTCAAACTGACTGATTAAATAAACTCTATATTATACTTCTTTTGTTTATTATTATCTGTTTTCTATTTGTATCTTGAACATCTCACCTTATTACTAACTTCTCACATCAACCTAAAGAGGGAATTCATACATATACAATATTTAAAAATATGAGGAAGAATGAATAAAGAAAAGAAATAATAGAATGGATAATAAAAGATGAATTTAATCAATATCACTTACACATGTGTTTCGGTCAGTTCATCTGTGTGAAAATATTTCGCACACAGAGAAGATTCGACCTTCATCAGAATAAAATTTCACTCTGATGAAGGTCGAATCTTCTCTGTGTGCGAAATATTTTCACACAGATGAACTGACCGAAACACATGTGTAAGTGATATTGCTTAAATTCATCTTTTATTATCCACTCTATTCTTTCTTTTCTTTATTAATTCTTCCTCATGTTGTCGGATTCATTTCCAATTTCCATTTTTACATACAATATTAAAATATCTATATACAAATCAATTTCTGATATTCATCCGAGAGTTTACAAAAATGTACCCCCTTAAATTCTATTTCTCACATTTATTTCTAAAATCTTCCAATTCAATCTTTATTTTATTGGTAATTTATGAGGAAGTGCGTCCCGGTCCCCTGCCTCCGAAATTGCTGACCGGTGAATTTTAAAATAACGACCCCAGCTATCTCGTTTCAGCGGTGTTACTTGAAAGAAAACAACCAACTTAGGGCGCTAAATGTTTTTTTGTGGGTGGGGTGGGGGCTCTTTTTTGTCTTAATTCTCGTTTAATTATAGAAATTTGTCGTAATTCGTGTTTATTTATCGTAATTTGACATAATACTTGTTCATTTATAGTATATAGTCGTAATTCTTGTTTATTTAAGGTAATTTATCGTAATAAAAGAAAAGTAATAAAAGAATAGTATTTAATAGATTAATTCTTGTTTATTTATCGTAATTCATCGTAATAAAACTAAATCTGAGTATTTAATAGATAGATAGATAGATAGACATGAAGATGGATAGTTTTGAATAGACTGAGATAGATAGATAGATAAATAAACACGAATTACGACAAATTTCTATACTTAAACGAGAATTAAGACAAAAAAGAGACGCCCACCCCTAAAATACATTTAGCGCCCTGGGTTGGTTGTTTTCTTTCAAGTAACACCGCCGAAACGAGATAGCCGGGGTCGTTATTTTAAAATTCACAGGTCAGCAATTTCGGAGGCAGGGAACCGGGACGCACTTCCTCATAAATTACCATTTTATTTTTTACAGTATTGCTGTTTCTGATCTGATTAATCATTTTTTTCATACGTATATTACTCTATTAGCAAAAACATTTCAGTTGCGTCATATCCTTTTTATTACATCTGCCTTGAAAGTAAATTTCCAGTTCGAGGAGAAATATTAAAATTCAAGCACTAACTCATTTTCTCTTGTGTAAACACAAATATAGGTATTTTGCTTTGAATAAAGTCTAATTGAGAATGAGGATGTTCTTCGCGTCAGAAGGACGAAATATTTCTCTCCTACTTGGACTTATTTGAGTCATTGTTTTTGTTCACTCTTCCTTTTACCTCATCTCATATATATATATATATATATATATATATATATATATATATATATATAGGTGTGTGTATGCGTGCGTGTGTGTGTGTGTGTGTGCTGTCATTATAGTTATGGAGTCCACGTATTCTTCTTTGTTGGTACATCTGATTTTTTTCACACCCATGCTTCACAGAAAATCCCCTAAAATATATATTATAGACACACACACACACACACACACATATATATATATATATATATATATATATATATAGAGAGAGAGAGAGAGAGAGAGAGAGACAGACATACAGACAGACAGACAGACAGAGACAGACAGACAAACAGACTCTGTGTGTGTGTGTGTCTGTGTGTCTGTCCGTCTGTCTGTCTGTCTGTGTGTGTGTGTGTGTGTGTGTGTGTGTGTGTGTGTGTGTGTAACATTCTAAAATATGGCACAATTTCATTCAATGAAAACTGTCCTTTTTTGCCTGAAGCATTGATTCCTAAATTAACACGATGACAAGCTGATACAAAGTTGACAAAATCTTTCAGGTGTCATATAAAAACAACATATATATAACGTTCTGCTATTGTCAAAATAAACTAGATCCAATAATTTTCTTTATGATTATACTGGATGGTTTAATTCATTTAAAACACTAGGAGAACTACGGAGAACCAATCCTCGGCAGAAGCAATTGATTCAAAGAGCCCCTCTGCTGGAGTCTATAATCACTTCAGCAAACATGTCTGGTAACTAAGGGAACTGCCAGGAAAATACCTCGTCCGACAGTGCTGTGTCTTTTGTGTCTTCTTGTATGAACGTTTTTCTTGTATAAAAACCCGTTGCCAAGAAGCAGAACCAATATTCAGATTCCTCTTTGAAAAGTAGCATGTCTGTATTGACTAAAATTTGGCAAGAATGTTCTTTATCGATGAAGGTAAATTTAGATGGATTGACTCCAAAGGCAAGTTAAATGTCAGACGATATAAAGGTGAAAGGTTGCAACCCAAATAATGACAAGATATCAGTTAAATTCGGAGGTGGTACTCTATTGGTAGAGAGCAATATTTTCTGGTGTTGATGTTCGTTCCATAAGTCGGTTACATGAATATGTACATATTACAGTGTATATATATTTACCAATTAATTAATGGGCCGGTTAGCTCATAGAGCGTCGCTAGAAACCACAAGTTCCTAGTTCGATACCAGTCCTCGCTAACTCAGCGTATGAGTAGCACAGGGAATAGTGTGGCGCTCCACCTCAGACGCTAAAAATAATCTCCTTGTCTAGCGCAAGTGAAAAGGATAGACTTCCTCGCTGATTGGCTACTTTAGGCCGCCCCGACGACTTTACTTTTTAAAAAAATATTTACCAACCCCTCTCCCACGCACGAACAGGATGTGACACAGAGGTCAATTTCTTAAGCGGAATTTAACAGGTTTTGAATTCAGAGTTTTCATTCTCCTAGACCGGTTGCCTAACCAAAGTTAAAGAGCCCAGTCTGCCCTACTATTTATCCATAGCTGGAGGGAGAGTAGGATTCATACCAAGGTATTAGCGCTAAGCGAAATGCAATTACCACATCCAGGATTTAAACACGGGGCGACGAGTCCATTTCCCATGTCTTTAACCATTACACCACACGCTTCCCATATTACAGTGTATAAGAATGTAAGTTCGTTCTTTGAAAGCATATGTTGTTGGGCCTAAATTTACGCAAGATAATGTCTTTTGTGGTATGACAAAAAGGGTAAGAATTAATCGAACTCGAAAACGTCCAGGATATAGAATAGCCAATCCAAATTCTTGATCTTCATTCAGTTGGAAGATCAATGGCGAAAAGAATTAGGACAAGGAATTCGAGATACAAAAGTAATTAAAATTAATGTTTTGTATAAACTTATTAATATTTTGTATCAACAATAATTTTCGATTCAGCATTTTCGCCAGGGTGAAGTTTGAAACCTTCACCACTGATGAGAAGATTCTGCAATTTCAAGCCAGCGAGTTATTATTATAAGCTAATTTGTTTTCCGCAGATTAATCATGGTTATGCATATCGTATCATCCATGTTGAGCTCGTCTTCCATAAATCAAGAGCGCGGTTGAATTTTTTTTATCTTCTCATATATTATATATATATATATATATATATATATATATTTCTTCACAATTGCCATAGGTTTTGAGATTTTACTGCAATTTTTATCATGAATGAAACTATTAACTTGGAAACATTTCATTTGCAAACATTTATTCTCTTATATTGGACCTTGAGGAGGCGCGTGGGGTACTGTTTAAAGTCATGGGAAATAGACTCGTCACCCCGAGTTAAAATCCTGATGTGGTAATTGCATTTCACTTAGCGCCAATACCAATACCTATTGGATAAATAGTAGCGCAGACTGGGCTCTTTAACCTTGGTTAGGCAACCGGTCTAGGAGAAGGAAAACTCTGATTTCAAACCCGTTGAACTCTGCTTAAGAAATTGACCTTGTGTCACATCTGCTCGTGCGGAGGGGTTGGTATATATATATATATATTGGACCTGATATGTATACTCACACATTCTTACAAATAAAAACTTTTGAAAAAACTAAGGTCATTTTTAGTTTTTAAATAATATTTCTCAAGTCGAAAAAAATTATGATATTTTAAAATCTATTTTCAAATTTCGAAATTTTTAGAATCAAAAATATTTATGTTCGGTTTAGACATTTATTCTAAATTTAAAATGATTTATAACCAAATTGTCGTTTTATATCTTAAATGTTTTGTTCCTTTAAAAGAAATGCCAGGCAACGCCACATATATCTGTTAGACCAAATTAATCTTTACAATACGTGTAAGTAGTAAGGAACAAACTACCATTGTTGTTAAAATCAATGGTGTTTTGTCTGAAGTCTTTCTAATATTTTTATTTTATTTTCTCTGAGAGAGAAGTTTAGGTTGTTGATCACATTCAAAGATATGTTCGAGGAATTCTCCGCAGTGTATCTACAAATCATCGTACATTTCTGTCTGCTATATTTAAATTCCATTTCAAGTATGAATATATTTTTAAGAACAAGTGAATATGTTATTAATCGTTTAGTCTTGAAGGATATTGACATTGATTTTGATATTCATAAAACGGTCGAGAAATTATAATAATATGATCTTTATTAAAACGTTCTCTTAAATAACTGAACGCTTTATGTACGAGGGTTAGTCAAAAAGCAATGCCATTTTATTTAGGACAGGTATTATAACCAACACAGGAACATGTGAAGATTTCACTTCCTCGTCACTGGAATAATATTTGCCTCTCAAACCCTCTTTTATGAGTCCGTCATTGTAGTCCAAACAGTATGGAGGATGTGCTAAAGTTGTCCACCCGAATGAGATACTTGTATGCGGTGAACATTGTCATTCAGAAGGATTTTGATTGGCTAGTTGAGTCTTACTCGTGAGATTCTTCCTCAGAGCTTCGTTAGGGTCTTAATTTATGCCTGAGTTCATTGTTTTTCCTTTTCAAATAAAGAAAATGGGATTACATTTTTACTCAGCTTCGTATTTATCACTATCTCTGCGCATCAAGTCAAGTATACAAATTAACTTACTAGTTTAGCAATTTTCTCAAATTTCAAAGCCTTTTAACTGTTATATATTAAACCAATCACGAGGAGGATATAGCACAAGGTCATTTTTAAGCAGATTTGAATTTAGAGTTTTTCTTCGCTCGTTTACTAACTGGGGTTAAATGTTACATAGTCCCTCTTTAAAACGAGACGTATACTTATAAATATATTGTAGAGCATATATGTGGTTGTATACTCATCTTCTTTTATACTTAGCTTCTGTTTATTCTTCTATAGATCTGAGTAGCTATTATGATATATGCGTAGTTAGGTAGCTGTTATGATATATGCGTAGTTAGATCTGTCTGTTCGTTCTAATATCTACTATCTGTTATATATTGATTCGAGGCTGCTCGGTTGTTCTTCCGTTATCCTGGATTTGAACTGGATCTAATTTTTTGATCTTCTTCTGTATCTTGGTCCATTGTTTAATTCCTAGTAACGAACACAAGACTTTCTTTTTGTATTTCTTAAGAACTCTTTATGAGATTATCAGATCCATATTAACTCAAACGCTTGGAGGAGATTTTGCTTTCAACGAACAGATCACCAGAGCCATCAGCTCCCAGCCAAAATCTGATTTTTCTAAAAATAACTTTTTCACGTTCGCAGTGGCAAATTAGAGGAGGTCAATACAGGTTAAAGTCCGTGAATCAAATAACCTGTATATTTCCTCAAACTCCTAAGTTTAGATTACTACATTATCGTCCATAATTGATAGGCTACCGATCACGTATGCAAAATAAAGAGCCCATGCTATCCTACTATTTAACCATAGCTGAAGGGAGAGTAGTTGTATCCATATCTTACCCAAGTGTTTTAGCGGTATGTGAAATGCAAACAGCTTCGACAAGGATTTGAAATCGGGTTTCCTTCAAAAATAATTATAACATCATGCGTTATGGAAAATTAACGACGTCTCAAATGTTACTAAAGAAAATGTCCCATCTATGGGTTAAATAGAAAATGTATTTATAAAAAAATTGTATTACCCATTAAGAACTGATTTATTTCAAAACTTTATCGGCATTCAATGACCCACTGAGGTTGATATGCCGTTAAACAAAACAAACCAAACCAAATAAAGAAAATGGTATAACACTATAACATATATATATATATATATATATTAATATATATATATATAATATATATATTATATATATATATATATATATATATATAATAAGAGAGAGTTTCATAATTTGCTTGAAGCATTGTGTATGTATTGGTTATGATTTTTTTTTTGAAAATTACGTCATTTTCAAAAAAAAATCATTTGGGAAGAAATGCCATAGCTGTACTGCTTCAGTTCAATTCTTTTGATAAAGAGGTATTACCTCGAAAATTCAAGAAATAATAAAAATACAGGTCAACACAACACCATTGTTACTGTATTATTATTTTTTATTATTCCAATCTGCATTGTGATAGCCTTCTAATCAACCTCCTAACAATATATATATATATATATATATAATAATATATATATATGTATATATATATATATATATATATATATATATATATATATATATATAGGTCACAAAATCAATTCTAATTTTGACTATTTTCATAAGGTAATAGAAAATTTTTAAAATTGCTTCTATTTCTTCTAGGCTTTTCAACTGAGAAGGCATATATATTAATTAACAAGTTAGTTCCGCGGGGCTTTTCCCCTAGGCAGCCTCTGCACCCTCTCGTGAAGGGGATAAGTGCTGGGTATATTTTTTGATGTCTGGGGCGACCTTGAAGAGTAATGTCGACGAAATCAATACAATTTTTAAAACACCTCGCGGGTGACTTCCTTCCGATAGAGCACCCCATATTAAACCGGCCTTATGACGCATCTGCTGTCTTAAGAAGAAAGCTCCCCTAAAAATATATGTTTGAAGGACAATTTTTAAAAAATCCATTCTCAGGCACCTAGAACGCCATGCTATCCACCTATATTGTACACGGTCTCATTGATTCAGGTTAATTTTCTGATACGAAAAGCATATCTGAAAGAGAAATGATTATATAGTTGGGAAATGTATGAATCTTACTTTCCTTCCAGCTATGGGAAAATAGTAGGACTGACTGGGCTCTTTAACCTTGGTTAGGCAACCGGTCTAGGAGAAGGAAAACACTGAATTCAAACCTGTTGAACTCCGCTTAAGAAATTGACCTTGTGTCACATCCTGCTCATGCGGAGGAGTTGGTAAATATATATATTAAAGACACGTTTTTGTACCATTATAGTATGTGGCCTACCTTTTGTATTTGGCCTACGAAATCATGTTTCACTTATAGTATGTGGCCTACCTTTTGAATGTGGCAAGGTGGTCGGAGAGGCTCCTTCTGATCAATCGGGGGGTCACGACAAGCTCTAGCACCTATATGATGGTCCCAACCCAATTGACCATATGGCAGGCCCCGACCTATTTTATCATATATGTGCTAGAAGGCGGTGGCTGAGGGTTTGCATGTCCTGTGAATTATGTTAAACTCTACTTCTGGAGTTCTGGAATGTGGAGTACCCCTTTATCACCATTGCTTCCAGGTCAACTCTGACTCGGAGTGGTTGTACATGTTATAGTTAAATCTATGGGTTAAATAGGAAAAATGAAAACAGAATGTGTTTAAATATGAGTACCCAAGAAGAATGAATAAAACAAACGTCTTCGGCATAAAATAACCTAACCAGGGTTGACATGCTTTTAAACACAGAAAACCAACCAACACATGTTATCCGTTAAGGTCACCGAACGTAATCTTACCTTTTAACGAATCCTCGAGAGGAAGGGAATAAAAGTTATCGAATTCCAAACATTTAGGTGGAGAAATGCAAACTCTATCCCAAATCCAGTCATAAAGGGAGCGTACCCTGCGCTCGATCAATTTTATTGTATCGATGAAATGAAAATCAATAACCGATGTCAGAGTAGCCACTAAAATAATCCCAAGTCTCCCGGCAATATCTACAATTACCGACAGAAAATCACGACCTTTGTCGATTAACTGGCTGATTAATTTTAACAGTATGTCAACCCGTCTAGGATCATGCTATGTCGAGAAGTTAAGGAATCACGTTCATTGTACATTCATAATTATATTTTTTGTTTGTTTGTTTGTTTTGTTTTGTTTTACGGCATATCAACCTCAGTGGGTCATTTAATGCCGATAAAGTTTTGAAATAAATCAATTCTTAATGGATAAATACATTTTTCTATTTAACCCATATATGGGACCCTAACAGGTACTACCACTCTGGGTCAGAGTGGACCAGGGAGCAATGGTGATGAAGGGATGCTCCACATTCCCCAAACCTCCAAAACTGGAACCTCACCATCAGATAGAGTTTAACGTCATTCCCAGGACATGTAGACCCACAGCCACCGCCTTCTACACCATATGATAAAAAGGGGTTGTGGCTTGCCATGAGGGCAATATGGTTGGGAAAATCATATAGGTGCTAGGGCTTGACGTGACCAGCCGATTGATCAGAGGGGGCCTCTCCGACTGCCCGTCTAGCCCTATATTTTTTGTGCATTTTTCTTAGGGTTTGTTTTTTTTTTTTTGCATACAGTTATATGATATCAATTATGGGCCCCTCACGTGGTGTAATGGTTTGCATGCTCGCTTCGCAAGCTATTGTTCGCAAATTATTGTTCGCAAACTATTGTTAGTGAGTTCGATTCTCTTTGGGCGCCCCATATTACTGGCCTGGTGCTACATCAAAGCTAAGCTTAGTAAATAACTATATGATATCACATATTCGTATCTACTAAAAATAATTCTCACTCTTGTGTATTATTCATATTTAATAGTAGTAATTATTTATATTTAATAATAATCATTAATTAGCATATAGCTATTTAGTTTTAAATAACTAATATTAATACGTATTAAACAAATATGGCTTCCTGTAATTATTCATGTAATAAATCAACTCTTATATGATATCAATTATTTCAATCTGATAAAGATAATTTGAAGCATGGTTTCAAGTATTGTTGCATACCCCTTTACTTCTTTACTTACTTCTTACTTCTATTCTTCTTCTGTTCTTCTGACATCTTAAGTTCTTCTAGGTCTCTTCTAACATCTCTTCTTCGTCTGGACTTCTCTTGGGGACTTCGTGTCTGGTCTTTCATTGGGGATTTCTCTTTATCAGAAGCCCTGTGTCATTGGTAGTTTTTTTTTTTAAAAAGACACAAGACTTCGATTTACTTAGATCACATTTTATTTCGAAATCCCCACCAGACTACCTGCGGAGATCGAGCCGGAGCGTGTATAACACGACTCACCAACGTCGTGATTTCTCGCCGACTGACTAAAATCTATTTCTAATCTAAACCAGAAGAGGGTCTCCTCCACCGATTCTCACGGTATCCACCGGAAAGAATCAGGATGAGGTCAAGCCTTATCACTCATCCTTCAAGGCCGTGGGCTACAGCTTATAACAGCCATTTTGATTTCTACACTACTGTACATAAGCATTACGGTTTTAATAATTATATAACAGTATCTTATCTAATATTAATAATAATAAGGTTACATGTAATCATTTTTGTTTAATAATCTTTTGCCCATAGTTATATAATTTCAAGTAACTAATAATAATTCGCAATAAACAGTTATAACTAATACTATCTAAAGGAAAGGTAGTAACGTACAACTTCGCTTTCTCTCTGAATAATTTATATTTTTGGCAGTGACATTATGTCATTATGCTTTTCATCTTTGAATATTGTTTGAAAACAATTATGGCTTCCTGTAATTATTCTTAGTTAAATGATTTACAGTTATATGATATCAAATTGTCCAATCGAATAAAGGGAAATCAAAATATGGATTCAAGTATCTTATCTAACATTAATAATCATAAGGTTTCAAGTAATCATTCTTATTTAATAACAGTAATCTTTTGCACGTAGATACATAGTTTCAAGCAGCTAATGATAATTCCCAATAAACAGTAATCACTTCCTTTATTCAAATAACGTATGGGCTGCTTTAAACAAATTGTCAGTGATATGGAAATCCGATCTCCCTAAGCAGTTAAAGGGAAAATTCTTTCAAACCGTAGTTATACCAGTCTTACTGCACGGCTGCACTACTTGGGCCCTAACGAAGCGCCTGAAGAAAAAGCTAGATGGGAATTGCACAAGAATGCTGCTTGCAATCTTAAACAATACATGGAAAAAACACCCCATGAGAAAATAGCTGTATGGCCACCTGACACCTATCACACAAACAATCCCTGTGTGGCGAACAAGACACACTGCGAACTGCTGGAGAAACAAGGATGAACTCATAAGTGACGTTCTTCTGTAAAAGCCACCACAAGGTCACGCCAGAGTAGATAGTCTAGTAACGACGCGCATAGATTAATTCTGCGCTAATACTGGACCTCTTGAGGGCAATGAATGATAGGGAATGATGGTGAGAGATTGTCATGGATATCCGTGCTGCCAGCGCTACATGATGATGATGAGTTATAGGGTAATATCCAATCCTATCTGATGAAAATGTAGTAACATTCAACTGAGCTATCTTACTGAGTAATTTTTTATTTTTTTCAGTGGCATTACTACATTATGTCAATATGCTTTTCAACTTTAAATATTGCTTGAAATATTTCATCATTCTACAATTCAATGAGATTCTCCTGCAAACAGGTTTGGTTTGGGTTGTTTTGTTTTACGGCATATCTACCTCAGTGAGTCATTTAATGCCTATAAAGTTTTGAAATAAATCAATTCTTAATGGATAATACAATTTTGTTTATAAATACATATTTCTATTTAACCCATAGATGGGACCCTAACAGGTACTATCACTCCGGGTCAGAGTGGACCAGAGAGCAATGGTGATGAAGGGGTGCTCCACATTCCCCAAACCTCCAAAACTGGAACCTCACCATCAGATAGAGTTTAACGTCACCGCCTTCTAGCACCCATATGATAAAAAGGGGTTGGGGCTTGCCATAAGGGCAATAGGGTTGGGAAAATCATATAGGTGCTAGGGCTTGACGTGACTAGCCGATTGATCGCCCGTCTAGCCCAAGATAGGACCAAAGTGGAGTATTGCAAGTCATGAACTGCTCATCCACCTGGGTTCTATCCTTAAACTTCACGGGTCACCACCCACGGCCAACAGGTGGCCCCATTGGGGGAGTCTTACCCCTCTGCAGAGGTGCAGTCGGTGCATATTAACGCCCCAGCCGACAGGGCGGTATTTCCTTGTTGAGTAACATCATATTACAGGTTAACCCAGAAAAAACAGAACCAAAATTATTTATTTTCCCAATAAAATAACCCTAAACCCCAACCCCAATCCTAATCCTACCCCTCTAATTGAGTAACATAATATTACAGGGTGAACCATAAAAATCAGAACACACAAATTTTGTAATAAAACTGTTAATTCTAATTTTAATTTTTTTAAAAGTTTAATCCAACAAGGGTTAGGGTTTAGGGTTAGGGTCAAGTTTAGGGTTTAGGGTTAGTTTAATGGGGAAAATAAATAAATAATTTGGGTTCTATTTTTTCTGGGTCACTCATGCTACTCAACTAGGAAATAACCACTATTACATAAAAATATGTTGAACTACGTTTAAGCGAAAGAAATCAAATTATTTCATGCAATAAATACGTTCCATCATCATCATTCATCATTATGTCACGCTTGTAGCACGAATATCTATGACAATCTCTCGCCAACCATCCCTATCATTCATTGTCCATTGGAGGTTCTCGGCACAGCATCCAGTATCCGCGCAGAGCTAGTCTATGTACGTCTTTGTTGGACGGCCTACTCTGGCGTGGGATGGCTTCCATAGAAGAACGTTACTTATGAGAACATCATTGCTTCTCCAGTAGTGCCCAGCGTGCCTTGTTCGCAACACACGGATGGTTTGTATGATATGGGGTAAGTGGCCGTATAGCTGTTTTCCCGAAGTTGTATCAGCGCTATTGTACGGCTGCACTATTTGGACCCTAATGAAGCGCCTGGAGAATAAGCTAGATCCGAGATGCCCAACAATACTGAGCGCACTCTTAAACAAGACATGGAAACAAAACAAAAGCAAAAACAAAAACAACGTCCGAAACAACACTTAAAAAAAATACTATTTTGCTTCCGTCGAAACAAAAAAAAAATTATATGGACATCTACGGAGCATATATTCACCGGTAAATTATCCCAAATAGAATCCCAAATAGAATCATCCCTTACCAATCAACTGGATTAACCTACACACACACACACACACACACACACACATATACACGCACGCATGCACACACACACACACACACACACACACACACAATATATATATATATATATATATATATATATATATATATATATGAAAAATAGATGGAAATTGATCCGACAGTATGAAATTTAACATTTTTGAAAAAACAAATGATGTTTATAATTGCTGACAGAAATCTGTTTCGACCGCTTCAATTTTGATACTCATTATACACTTTTATATAATTTCACATCAAACTCTTTTGAGTTTTATTATGAACTATAATGCTTCTGATTTTTTAAAATAAAATAAAATTTATTTTAACACAGAACACGCTTTTTTTAAAAATTCCAGCATTGAATAATAGCGTTTGTTTGTACCCTGTCTTCTAACGGTTATTTTATCCCGTCTTTCTCTCATATGTTGCTCTTGAGGATGGCCGATCTATTGAAGAGGTCGAAACAGATTTCTGTCAGCAATTATAAACATCATTTTTTTTTTCAAAAATGTTAAATTTCATATATATATATATATATATATATATATATATATATATATATAATCCAAAAGTCCAGAGAAGAAATCTTCCTTACGACATAGGTTTTTTTTAAAACAATTTGTTGCAGTTTGAGAGCTCAATGAGTGCTCTTATTGTTAAAGTCACAGAGCAAATTTATAATTAAAGAATATAATAACAAAAGACTTAGAGAACTTGCATTATAGACTATTTCGGGGAGCTTAGACAAAATGTCTAATTCTTCCGACTCATCAGATGCGAATAATGAATTCTTTATTACTTTTAAAGGCATTTGAAAACAGATTTTATTTTTTAAGAGAGGGAAAAAATCTTTTTCAAATGCCTTAAAAGTAATAAAGAATTCATCATTCGCATCTGATGAGTCGGGAGAATTAGACATTTTGTCTAAGCTCCCCGAAATAGTCTATAATGCAAGATCTCTAAGTCTTTTGTTATTTCTTTAATTATATATATATATATAATATATATATATATATATATATATATGTGTGTGTGTGTGTGTGTGTGCGCGTGTGTGTGTGTGTGTGTGTGTGTGTGTGTGTGTGTATACTGGCATAGGGGTCAGGCAAAGTTTTAATGGCAAACAACAACAGTATTGATTTAGAGTGTTTTAGCATTACCTTACGATGGTTCGATATTTTGTAGCTTTTCCTGCTGCATTGTAGAAAACCAAGATAAATATCTAACATGTACTCTATTCAATGTACATGAGCCAAGTAACGAAACATAAATTCATTGATGTAAAATTTGAAAAATGAACGCAGGTATTACATAGGAAATATTCCCAATAAGACGAAAATAAGATGTAATTGCACAACAATATTTTTCAATTGCACGTAATATGTTACTGAAAAATGCCAGGTGTGTTTTGTCAAGAAAAGCCATTTTTAATTTAATCTCATTCAAACGTAATAATCGTTCTTTCTTTTTCTTCATGCATGTGTACAGTAATACTCCGTATTCCATAATATACTTTTGTCAAATCAAATTAGTCATCGAAAGAGAAGCTGAAAATAATTTTAATTCAAAACGAAAACATTGATGTCCATGACTTGTACGCTTTTTGGACCATCAATGTTTTCGTCTTGAATTCAAATTATTTTCAGCTTCTCTTACGATGAGTCCGGTTTAAAAACAAGCTCTGATGATGATTTTTGTAAATAAAAATATTGTTCAATATTAGCTATGAATATGATATAAAATATTTTCATTTTTCGTGGTAATGAGGATCATTCGATGTGTAGTTTAATCGTAGTGGTACAGGTAAACCTCAGTGAGAGCTCGTTGGGGCTAGTGCCAGTGAGGGGACGGACAGAGCAATATATTGAATAAATGAAGGAAAAAATTAAACTTCCTTCGTTGTAATAATTTATTTCAACTGCATCACTGCAGCATCACCACACTTGAGCAATGTGTAATAACCCTGTTTTTGTGCATGTCTGATGCTGTGACAGTAATGCAGTTGAAATAAATTATTACAATGAAGCAAGTGTTTTTCCCTTCATTTATATATACTAGCAAATATATGCACCCTCCGGGTGCAAGTATTTAAGTTTTGATATAATAAAATATCATATTAAATTAGAAAGGCTAATGAAACTGACTAAGAATGCAGATAAAAATATCTGCAACAGAGGGGGTATAATCGAAAAATAGAACAACTTTGAAACTAACTATTCCATCATTTTCCATTACTTCCCTGTTTCATTGGTAAATTTTCCTAATTTAACTATTTAGTTAAAATAGGAAGTAAAGGATAATATTACAGTTATTTCTTCTTGTAAATAAATTTCTTTTAAGATTTATCCACGAGATTTTTGTTTATATTTCTTAAGATAAAACCAAACAATTAGAAATCAATAATACCAAGCACATATGTATTAAAATAAAATTTTAAATATCAATATGCAAATTAGCCTTCTCGTTCAAACTGTAAACCGCTATTTTGTTGTATATATAAATACAATTGCATGTTATTAGTACGTAGATATGATCAACAGTATTCATAATGTAAA
>CM042144.1:20384483-20396983 GCA_023376005.1 Doryteuthis pealeii
TCAGATCATTGTTTCTTTACTTCATTTGCATTTTATTAAACCTACAAATGTGTCAGATCATTTTGCATGACCCTGTATTTTCAAATGTATAAGCCCAATATTCGTGAACTTATCAAAAGTCATTAGCTTCACGCATCACATTAGGACATGTGCTTCTTTGGTAAGTTATTAAGTTAGTATTAAATATTTGCAGCTCTTTTTTACATGTTATGCTTACTTTACTGTTTATTTTACAGTTATTTTACTATTAATAGTTTTACATCAATGTTTGTGCAGAATTTATTATTTACATAGCTGGGATATATCAGGTGGGTGTCCATGATTGGTCAATCAAAATTTTGTCTACGGACTTAAAAGTTTGAGAACCCTTGATCTACACATCAAGATTTGTTGTGAATTTTTTTTAGATAGTCGAGAATAACAGACTGAAAGCCTTAATAATAATCCTCAATTGTTTTTATACCAACTGATAATCGGGATTGAGAATATATCTTTTGAAATCGCCCATTTATTTTGTTGTATCAATTTAACGAACGCACACAGACATGTATATACATATAATACACACCAACCATACCGCGACACACCCTACACGTGCACAACCACATACACGCGCATATATATATATATATATATATATATATATATATATATATATATATATATGATATAATGGAGAATGAATGGGAATACTTTTAGCATATGTTTTAGCATATGTTTTTTAGATTTAATTTTAGGTGCACAATGCTAATATATTAGAGCATATTTAAAATCAGAGATGAAATATTATGGTGTTAATTTTCCGTAACTATATTTTCATGCATATATATATATATATATATATATATATATATATATATATATATATATATATATATATATATATATGTGTGTGTGTGTGAGGTATCCAGAACTTGGTAGCAAGGGATGATTCTATATGTGATTTCTATGACACACTGTGTTATTATTGGATGATCCAGTATGTATAGATACAGTGAATCTTTAAATAACTACAGAGAGCTCTTTAAAGATATATATATATATATATATATATATATATATATATATATATATATATATATATATATTTATTTATTTATTTATTTATTTATGTATTCATATGAATAAATAAATAAATACAGCTTTTACAGAAGTAATTGAGCCCTCTATAATCATTTCTCCAATAATGATAATAAAAATTAAACCTATACTAGTAAATATATGCACCCTCCGGGTGCAAGTATTTTAGTTAAATTTTATAATAAAATATGATATTAAATTAGAAAGGCTAATGAAGCTGAATAAGAATGTAGATAAAAAGATTTTGAACAGAGGGTGTATGATTGAAAAATAGAACAACTTTGAAACTAACTCTTCCATCATTTTCCGTTACTCCCGTCTTTCATTGGTAAATGTTCCTAATTAAACTGTTTAGTTAAAATAGGAAGTAAAGAATAATATTACAGTTATTTCTTCTTGTTAAGGGATTTCTTTTAGGATTTATTGAAGATATTTTTGCTCATATTCAATAAGATAAAACCAAACAATTAGAAATCAATAATACTAGCATATATTTATCAAAAATCAATTTTTTAAGATCAATATGCAAATTAGCCTTCCCATTCACACTGTAAACCTCTATTTTGTTGTATATATAAATACAATTGCATGTTATTAGTATGTAGATATGGTCAACAGTGTAAGTAATGTAAAACAATTTTTATTAATAATTGAGGTTTAAATAAAATAAAATCATGGAGAATATGATGTAAATAACTAAAGGAATTGTGACTTGTATAGTAATATAGTTTCGGTTACAGACAGACAAACCCACAATCTCCACATATATATATATATATATATATATATATATATATATATATATATATATGTATGTATGTGTATATATATATACATATATATATATATATAAGTTTTGGAAAAGACTTAACGTAAAGAAAGAAAAAGTTTAATTGTTTTATTCGACCATCTTTACGATAGAATCAAAATTTAACAAAATGCATATGTATTTGTTATTGAATATGAACTCACCTGAGGATGGAAAGTGTGTAAACTCTGAGTTGAGTTTTTATTCCGTTTTATATCGATGATCTTTTTTATATTTGAAATATATTGTGATATTGAACTACATTCTGTATCATTCTGTGTCATTTTACTTATTAGAACACTTTTAGCGTTAAATATTAATCCTAATCTTAACAGGGTGTTTTAGAAAAAAAGTATATCATTTGGTTTTCGGTACATGTAGCGAGCATCTAAAAATGGAATAATAGCAATTTTTCTTAACCACCCTAAACCAAATCATTCGAATGAAAGAACAAGTATTCATAAATATATAAAAATAAATATATATCATATGAATATTTGTTTTTTTTATTTCACAAGTTAGCAATATGACACGGCACACGTAGCGAGCATCTAAAAAGAGAATATTACCAACTTTTCCTAAACACCATATATATATATATATATATATATATATATATATATATATATATATATATATATATAAAGAATAAAATCAGATTTAAAATATGCGTGGGATTAAAGTCGTGTAAAATAAAGAAGTTTATCTCATCGATAAAATGATTATGCTGTTGTCATATTATACGCTATTATACCGATTTAAAATGATTGTGTTCAAAACATAAGAATAATGGATAGAAGACAATCTATGAAATTTAAAGAATAAATAAAATATTCGCTAAATAACATAAATGTCACTTTTTATTTCCCTTATCTTAATTCCTTGCATTCGCTTCGATATTTATCACATTGTGACGTAAATAAAAGGTAATTCTTTTACTGCAGTTCCCTCAGTTTATGTTCCCTAAGTTTTATCTAGATTCGTACATGTGTAGGTAAAAGTGTTTCATTTTAAGTCATTTTCTTTTACCTTTGTTGTTTTGTTTTAACGGCGGTTTATTTAATGCGGGATTTTAACTATTATGCCTTGTTATGTCCAATAGTAAAAGTAAGGGCCGGGTTAGCCCAGTCGGTAGTGCGTTGGCTAGAAACCACATGGTTTCTAGTTCGATTCCGGTCCTCGCCAACTCAGCATATGAGTAGCACAGGGATCTGTGCGGTAAAGTAAGGAGATGATGGTAGGTGTGGCGCTCCACCTCAGATGCTAAAATAATCTCCATGGTCTAGCGCTACTTAAAAGGTGATAGACTCCCTTGCTGCATGGCTGATAGCGACATTAGGCCGCCCCGACGACTTTTATGTTTATGTCCAATAGAGCCTATATGATAAAGACTATACGATTGTCTCTTACTATAAAATAAAGAAAATGTAAATGTTTGTAATCCTTCCAGCAAGAAAGGTCATAATTTTTCAAACATATGAATTATATTTGTTTGGTTTGGTTTTGTTTGTTTTATGGAATATCAACCATGATGGGTCATTTAATGGTGGTAATTGTGAAAGATTCGTAGTGATGGTTTGGAAGAAAAAATGTTAAACTCATTTTTTTTTTTTGGTAAACAATCAGTGCGTGAGTAGCACAGGGATCTGTGCAGTAAAGTAAGGAGCTGATAGCAGGTGTGGCCTTACACCTCAGACGCAAAATCAATCTCCTTGGTCTAGCGCTAATGAAAAAGGGAAAAACTCCTTCGCTGTCTGGCTGATACCGACATTAGGCCACCGCAACGACTATCCATTTTTGTAATCTATAGATAGGACCCTAACGGGTAGTACCACTCCAGGTCAGAGTGAACCTGGGAGTAATGGCGAAGAAGGGGTACTCCACACAACAGAATTTGACAAATCTGTTTTGGCATTAAATTTCCACTTCAAGGAGATGGGTCGGTTGCTTGGTTGGGTTTTACGGTATGTCAACCCAGTGGGTCATTTTATGTTTAAGATGTTTTTGTTTTATCCATTCTTGATAGTACTAATTTGTTTTAAACACATTTTTTCTATTCAACCCATAGATGGTACCCTAACAGTTACTACCACTCCAGGTCAGAGTGTACACGGAAACAAATAGGAAGAAAGGGTACTCCACATTCCCCAGACCTCTAGAACTGGAACCTCATCATCAGTTAGAGTTTAACGTCATTCCCAGGACATAAAAACATTCAGCCACCCCCTTCTAGCGCATATATGATAAAATGGGTTGGGATTTGCCATAAGGGCTATAGGGAAATTATGTTTGTGTTCTTAAAGAAACCAAGATATGTTATAATCTAGCGTTTTTTGAAACATCATTCCCAGGACCTGTCTCTTTTCATTTCTTCTTTCTTTCATTTCTCTGTCTTTTTTTCTTTCCTTAATTTAATTCCTTTTATGTTCTCTCGCTTTTCTTTTTCATTTTCTGTTTTAAATTTTCTATTTAAATTGACTTATAATATCCTCTGTGCCTCCAAGAGAAAACTTGATGATTGTAAATCAAATCATAAAAGATACAGATATTCAAAAAGACGTTCAGTTATGCATAGTGTCTTGGTCCTTTGGAAATCAAAATCTGATTTTTTCGGACTGTTGGACAAAAAACAGTTGACTTCAATATATTATACGTACACGCAACACGAAGGCGCTGATTGCGTAACGGTTATTGGCGTGGAAAATAGACTCGGCAACCGGAGTTGACACCCAAGATGAAAGTATAGCATTAATACATGATCCCATCTCCACCTCTGATTAAGCAGTAGACAAGTCTGGACGTATTTATATTCGCATCGATAACCGCAAAATGAAAAGGAGCATTGTGAATTTAAAGTGTACCCCGCTTGGAAATGACATTATGTCTCATTCTTCTCGGATTAAAGGGGTTAGCTGCATGCGTGGTGTAATGGTTAACAAGCTATACTGGCAGATAATTTCTAGTGAGTTCAACTATTTCAGGATGACTCGTGTTTTTGGCATTGTGCCATAACCATTAAATAGATAACTACACTGTATATAATGGGACATGTCACGTGGTAAGATCGGTCCACTGCATTCTAACAAGTATGGTAATGCAATGGTGGCAAAAACAGAATTTAATATGATTTGTACTTCGAAAACTTTAAACTATATATGTTTTATTTAATAATTCTAATTTGCACTTGGTGTAAGATAACTGTCCCCAGTTTAAAGAGGATATATATATATATAAAAGGGTTTTGTAATTTGCTTGAAGCATTGTGTATATATTGGTTTGTTGGTTGGTTTTGAAGGCTGTCACAATGCGAGTGTAAAGAAAAAAGAAGGTAACTATGATATACTGGAACTGAAGTTGTCCTAGCGGCTGCTAGATTCGTTCTGTCTTGGTTCTTCCAAATTCTGTGTGTGTATGTGTATGGTTGGGGTGCTTGCTTATGTGTGTGTTTGTGTGTATAAGTGTGTGTGTGCGCGTGCTTGTGTGTGTAAATGTAAGCGTATGTGTGTGTGCGTGGTGCTTATGTCTGAGTGTCTGATCATTTCTTTTTATTGTATTTTAATTATTATTCCAGATTTGATTCGCCTCTAAGCAAGGTTTTATTTTTATTTTATTTTATTTATTTATTTTTGTTTGTTTGCTTATTAACAGGATCAACATCAAATCTGGAATAATAATTAAAATAAAATAAAAAGAAATGATCAGACACACAGACATAAGCACCACGCACACACACATACGCTTACATTTACACACACAAGCACGCGCACACACACACTTATACACACAAACACACACATAAGCAAGCACCCCAACCATACACATACACACACAGAATTTGGAAGAACCAAGACAGAACGAATCTAGCAGCCGCTAGGACAACTTCAGTTCCAGTATTCTTCTGAGGATGGGAATTTCTTCCCGAAATATTGAGAAATAAATGACAGGTTAACAAAAAACATCATAGTTACCTTCTTTTTTCTTTACACTCGCATTGTGACAGCCTTCAAAACCAACCAACAAACCAATATATATATATATATATATATATATATATATATATATATATATATATATATTCATTAGTATTACTTATCTACTTCTTTTCATTTTACTTATCTGTTGAGCTGGGACCGTAGTTCGGACTTTTTGAAACCTCTTACGCCTTGGGATGTATTGTCTTGTGCCGTTTCCTAAGTTTAATTAACGAACACAATACTTTATTTTCCAGACCCAAGTTACCCATCAATAAATGGCCTCGGAGTACAGACCGCATCAAACAAACAGCCAAATCTCTCCGTCTGTCTCTTAACTGATTCTTATCTGACTATTAAGTACGCATAGTGTTTTACTCCATGTGACAACATGCAATAATAATTTGTGGTACGGATTTTAAAAAATGGATGACCAATAGTGGTTGAAATGGATGTGGCTCTTTTTCTTAAAAGGGAATAGAATGTAGAGGCTGGGACATAGACACTGGACATTTACTGGCAGATTATGGTGCGTTCCATAAGTCGACGTTGTCGTAGATTTCTACTCTCTCAGTTGCAATGGATGTATTTTCAGATGGCTGATAAGACCGATCTTTACGTGGAAAGCGATGGGATAATGCGCCATGGAATAGATGCTAGGTAGGTATACCAGCCTCTTTCTTGCATGCCCTTCTCCTGTTTCTCATGTTTGTTTATTTATTGCAGTAACGTTTAGTTTGTCCTTGAAATAGTAATTTTAGGAGAGTTTTGAGGCTCTACAGGGACGTTTTCCTTCAGCAATCTCGCTGTATAGAATCTACAATGGCAGTCTTGATGGTCCCATGTGCCAAACGGGACACATCCATCAGTCGATAAATGGTCAGTGTATTTATTGAAAGTGGTGGATTTCACTTGAGGTTAATGCTGAAAAGATAGGCCCCAAATTTGGTTCATACGGATGAAGAGATTCAATCGTAAAATAATTATTCCCTGTGGATTTACTTGAAAAATAAATTTGAAGAAAAATATCGTAGCAGAGGGAATATATTAGATTGATTGGATTTAATGGCATGGCAACTCGTCAAGGGATATTTTATAACTAAAGATTAGGGAATTCCGTTCATTGTGCGTTCATATCAACATTGTTTGTTTCGTTCTTTTTTAAAAAATTTTTTTTAGCGTTGTTTCATACAGTTATACGATATCAAGTTTTCCTAATTCACATAATTTGCACACATATGTATCATTTAAAGTATTCCTCTCTAATAAAAATAATAATTGTATTGCAAGTAATTATTTTTATTTAATGATAGTAATTAAATTTCACACAATTATATTGTTTTAAGTAACTAATAATTCTTAGTTATAGATTAAAATAACAATACTTAATACAATAGATTTATACTTATATGATATCAAGTATTTCCATCTAATACGCATATATTTGTACACGGCCAGTTGAATACTAATCATTTGTAAACATAACTACTAACTTACCCTAACACTTACTACTACACTGGATCAGATTGGACCAGGAAGTATTGGCAATGAAGTGGTATTCCACACTTCATAGATCAAAAGAACTTGAACCTCATACATCAGATATAGTTTAGTGTCATCCACCGGATACCACGTATTTGAAGCGTCTTACCTTTATGCAGAAACACAAACATAGCATTTTAGGTCCAACGACGATATATTTTGTTGTCTTTACTTTTTCTTTCTCAGTCGTGGTGAAATGAAACAACTGTTAGAAAATGAAATTCTCCAGACTGTTAAAAATCATTATGGCTTAAAAAACATACTCGCTCTTCTCGTATTTATATTTCATATTTTTCTGGTTTATATATGTTTTTGTTTAATGTTCTTCGATAAACCTTTTCTCTTGTAGGAAAGTAAACATCCTTAAACATCATCATCACTGCCGAAGCAATATTCTAATTACCATCAAATTGCCTGATTATCTGCTTGGTTTCTGTAGGGTTAAAGTGCTTGATAAATAATCTACCATTCTGCCGAAAGGCTTGCTACAATACAAGATCCGTATTCAGTTACAACTTGCTTGTTTCCTAGTCTGACAATTCGACGGTAACTGGAATATTGCTTCTGCAGTGAGTATGATGCTTATCCTACAAGAATATTACTTCTCCTAGACCAGTTCCCATAACAAGGTTAAAGAGTCCAGCCTGCTTTACTATTTACCCATAACTGGAGGGAGAATAGTTGAATGTACACCTATGCCAAGGGTATTAGTGTTATGTGAAATGCAAACAGCATTATCCAGTATTTGAACCACAATAACGATTACACAAATTTATTAAATAAGTCTTAAAACTTTCGGATGGAAAGACAAATAAAATGGGCTGAACTTGCACAAAGGTGTCAAAATTAGGGTGACCCAGAAAAATAGAAGCTACAAATTTTTAATAAAACTGTTAATTTTAACTATGGGGTCTAGGGTTAGGATTAGGGTTAGGGTTAGTTTAATGGGAAAATGAATAAAGATTTGGGTTCTGTTTTTTCTGGGTCATCCTGTATACCGGTGACCCAGAGTAAACTGAACCCACAAATGTAATAAAACTGTTAATTTTAACTAGGGGGTAGAGCTAGAGTTAGGGGTTAGGCTTAGGCTTAGGGTTAGGGTTGGGGTTGGGGTTTAAGGTTAGTTTAATGGGAATATAAATAAATAATTTGGGTTCTGTTTTTTCTGGGTCATCCTAATTTGCCGGTAATCCTTCACTATTTCCTCGTAAATTCCTACCATAAAATAAAATGAACCCTCATTTATGTCCGTGTTTTTGCAATAGATGTTTTATTTTTCTTGCACCCGTTATTTTACAATACTAAATATATCTTATTTATTTATTTATTCTAATATTCACTCCAATTTGTATATTCTAAAAGTTTTTATTTTGCGAGAATGGTTAGTTTTAAGGTGGGGGCTCATTTTGTTGTTGTTATTTCTTTTCATGTTCTTGTTCTTTTTTTTTTTTTTGGCTTTGGTACTCTAAAATAAAAACGTCAGATTTTAATTATCGGCAACGAAATGACAAAATTACGGCCATAAAAGAAGGATCCAATTCATGACTAAATTGTAAAACGAGCCCCCACTTTAAAACTAACCATTCTCACAAAATAAAAACTTTTAGAATATACACATTGAAGTGAATATTAAAATAAATAGATAGAATATATTTAGTATTGTAAAATAAGTGCAGAAAAAATAAAACATTTATTTCAAAAACACGGACATAAAATGAGGGTTCAGTTTATTTTATGGTAGGAATTTACGAGGAAATAGTTAAAGATTACCCTTTTGATACCTTTGTGCGAGTTCAACCATAAAATGATTGCCTTCTTTATCTTTTATAAGAAGGTCAGCAAAAGAAAACAGCAGTGGGTAATACTGTATCAGAGATTATACTTACATTCGGCACAATTACTCCAATTTTGCTTCTTTATTCAACGAGTCTTTTTTCTAAGATAACCAAGTTCGTTTGACTCTGATTAGCACTCACCATAACACATCCATCCTTAAAGCTACAGATGATTAATTTGTAGATGTCTTTAAGTACAAATGTTGCATATCGCCTTCTTCACTGGCACTAAATAATTATAATGTTGCATACCTCTTTCTTTAATTCTATTTCTTGGCCGTCTTTAGTATTCTGATCGTATTTGGTATTTCTTCTATCATCTTGACTTGGTCTGGAATCGTCTAAGGTCTGGACTTTCTTTTGCTATGTTCTTGCTGGCTGGTCGTCCTGGATTCTTTCTTAGTCTTGTTACCAAGACATTCATCAACCACAAGAACATATTACTTATACAAACTTTTATTTCTTTAACTATACATTTCATGTAACTAAATATCTGACTAACATAGCGCGCGTGAGTTCCAGTTTTAGGCAGGACCTAAAATGGCCGACTGCTCTGCCTGACGTCTAACTGCAAACTGGCGACCGAACAGGTCCCGCGTGACTTCACGTATTTTGGCGGGCTTCTGTAATTTTCCATGGAAGGACCCGGCCCTGGTATGAAAAGGGTCATCCCCTCAAAATTACAGAGGATTGAAAATAATCTTATGCAACCGCATAGATTATGTAACACAAAGTCGATTCAATGATATAACAGACGAGATTCCAAGATGTGTCTTAACACTTATGACTGGTTCTATGTAAAATAGGACTCTGTTTATGATGTTCAGCTTCCTTATTGTCCATGGTTACATGATTCAGTTTTTAGCCAATATTAACTTCCTCATTTCGAATGACAACCAGTATTCCTCTTGTGATGGTCTCATTTCCTTAATGAGAAAAAATAATTAAAACCTTCAAAATTAGATTAGTGTTTCTCGTTTCCGCTGTTACAAATTAAAACGGAAAGTGGGGTATCAGAGAGAGAGATAGAGCGAGATAGATAGATAGAGAGAGAGAGAGAGAGAGAGAGAGAGAGAGAGAGAGAGTGAGTGTGTGTGTGTGAGCGAGAGAGTAGACATGATAGAGGGCGGAAAATACATCAAATAACAAGTTTACTTTCACAATAAAATACAATGGTAACTTGACTTATAACTTAACATGATAGAGAGAGAGATAGAGAGAGAGAGAGAGAGAGAGAGAGAGAGAGAGAGGGGAGAGAGGGGGGTAGACATGATAGAGGGCGGAAAATACATAAAATAACAAGTTTACTTTCACAATAAAATGCAACGGTAACTTGACTTACGTATTTTATTCGTTCTGCTCTTAACTTAATTTCCTCGTATTTCAAAACAATTTTTCCCATGGAAATAAACTGAAATGTCATTTATCTGTTCCGTCACCCAGCCAAAATAAATAAATAAATAAATAAACATTTTGAAAAATCCCTAATTTTTTTAAATTAAAAAATAGCACTTTATTTTAGAAAAACATAATAAAATACAATGGAATTTAATATGTTTTAATGGTTATTTTTTTATAATATTTTTCTTGGCCATAATAAATTTGGAAACATGAATGTCTTTAGTGAACTTATTAACATAGGATACATAAAACTAGCTTTACACGGCTATGAAATTGAACCTTGTATCACATACAGCAAGTGGCATAGGGACTGGCTACTTATATTCTCTATATATTTTGTATGCGAAAAAGTTAGAAACAAATCATTTTTAAATTATAAATAATGCTGTGGTAGTGTTCTTGACGACAGATGCACTTAGACTCTTTTTTAGGGAATTTTCATCCCGGAGTGAAAGCATGTCTAGAAAGTAACCATTTATCTACCTGGAGCACAAATGACAAAGATGTTGCAACAAACGGATTTGGAAACTAAATATTATAATTTGGTGCTTCTCGGCTTCTTTTCTTAATGGCATATCAATTTTGTGGGTTATTTAATGACAAAATCCTCTTCGTGGAACAGTAATGGTAATAGTTAACCCTATATGGAAGATAAGTGATTTCATATATGTGTCAAGTGTTCTAGTCTGTAAGGGAACCTAATAGCGCGGCTTGTGTTTGAACTCGGTTACAACAATGTCACAGTCCAGCACGTTAACATCCACGCCATATCTTGTATCTTTTGCATGCCAGAATATTAGAAAGAACATCTTACTTAAATATAAGCTAAAGCGACACAACTTCCAAGCGGTGGTTATATTAGTATTGCTGTATGGCTGCACCACTTTGACCCTAACGAGGCGCCTTGAGAATAAGCTGGACGGGAGCTGCACAAGAATGCTGCGTGTAGACTTGAACAAATCGTGGAAGCAGCACCCCACGAGGAAACAGCTATACTCCCCCGCCAACCATCTCACAAACCATTCGAGTGAGACGGACAAGGCATGCCGGGCACGGCTGGAGAAGCAAGGACGAGCTCATAAGCGACGTTCTCCTGTGAGCCAACACACGGAAATGCTAGTCTGGGCCGCCCATCAAGGACCTACATTGACCAACTAAGCAAAGATGCAGGATGCTGCGCAGAGGACATTCCCGGGAAAATGAATGATAGAGAAGGTTGGCGAGAGATTGTCATGGATATCCGTGCTACAAGCGCGAGATGATGATGATGAACAAAAAAAAAGATCTTAGTTTTTCTGTCAGCATATGTAGCCGAACTCTGTAAGACCCGTAATATCTTAAAACGCAAACCTTTACTTTTACCTTGTAAAGTAAATTTGACGGACATTTTCATCGGGTGGGTTGAGTAATATCGATGTACTTGAATATTTCTGGTCAGTTAATGGGATTGAATGGAGTTGACAGTCAATTACAACCATTTGGCGTGAGTATCCCTCACAATATTTCAGAAGAATATTAGGAACAAGTGAACAAAAGACAGAAGTAATTGATATTGCAGGATGGACAAATTGGATAAGAAAAGAAGCCAGTTAAATCCTACTCCAATTTCCCCGCAAACGAGTTGTTCTCAATCTGTTTGCATCCATGATCAAAATCCCCTTTAAATACTTCCTAAAACCACCAGAAGGGCACTGAAAAGTTATAGGTCCACCGAAGAAGAGAAGAACACTTTAAAAGATTAATTGAATATTTTTGGAACGGTAATAAATGACTGTGGTACGTACACATAATCACTCATAGATAAGTACACGCCAACCACAGTTTTTTCCCCAAAATTTTATGTTAAAAACAAATCGGACCAGG
>CM042144.1:20401983-20446983 GCA_023376005.1 Doryteuthis pealeii
CGCCGAAGAGAAATAAAGAAGTGTCCTATTTTTGTATATACGCATCTGTTGTTTATTGAAGTCCAGTAGTCGGTAGTAAACGACTACTACATATATCGCTTTTGGTACTGTGACAATATCTCAACGTAACATACACGATTTAAACAGCAAGAAGCATTGACCTCTATGTGAACTCTGATAAAACAGATTTCATGTTATTTCTTTGAATTCTTTTGATGAGGCTTGATAATTTGGATTATTTGGGTTATTCGGACTATTGTCTTCATCTTTATTGTTATCTGTACAACGTTTCGGCCTATGTGCCCTCCAGTCTTCTTCAGGCATTTCTAGGTGGACTCGGGAGCCTTCTCGAGATCGGGAACCTTCTTTTCCCGAGTTCGAAAAGAAGGTTCCTGAGTTCAAGAAGGCTCCCGATTCTGACAAGAAATGCCAGAAGAAGGCCGGAGGGGACATAGGTCGAAATGTTGTACAGATAACAATAGATGATTAAGATAATAATCCGAATAATCCAAATAATACAGATTTCATGTGTTTTAAACAAAATTGCAATTTTCTGTAATTAATATACCATTTCACATACCGAACTAGGAACATCTCATCTACAGAAAGTGATATATACGCATAAGAACGCCAAGGCCTAAAATTAATAGGTTTAACGATCATATGGAAATCTACTATATCTGATAGGATAAATCAGCAATTCTTCCTAGCTGTAGCCTTATCAGGACTACTGTATCGTTGCACCATTTGGAATTTAATTAAATGTTTGGAGAATAGGCTAGGTGGGAACTACACAAGGATGTCGCATGCTGTTTTGAACAAATCCCGGAAACAACACTCCACAAAAAGCCACTGCACGGCCACTTAGCACTTATCACACAAACCATGTAAGTAAGAGGAAAACGACATGCAGAACACTGCTGAAGAAGTATGGACGAACTCATATGTGACGTTCTCTTGTGGAAAACTATACATAGAGACACATGTGTTGGCTGACAATCAAAAAACATACATGTAACAGTTATATACGACACTGGATGCCGTGCTAAGAAGGTATCAGATTGATGAGCGATATACGGATTGTGAGAGATAGAGAGGGAGGGAAAGAGGTAGAGAGGGAAAGAATGAGAGAGAGAGAGAGAGAGAGAGAGAGAGTCAGACAGACAGACAGACAGACAGACAGAAGGAGAGAAAGATTGAAAAAAAGAGAGAGAGACAGACAGACAGACAGACAGAAGGAGAGAAAGACTAAGAGGGAGAGAGAGAGAGAGAGAGAGAGAGAGAGAGAGAGAGTCAGACTGACAGATAGACAGAGAGAGAGAGAGAGGAGAGAGAGAGAGAGAGAGTCAGACTGACAGATGGAGAGAAAGACTGAGAGAGAGGGGAGAGAGAGAACGTCAGACTGACAGACAGACAGACAGACAGAAGGAGAGAAAGATTGAGAGAGAGACAGACAGACAAACAGACAGTCAGTCAGACAGACAGACAGACAGACAGAGACAGAGACAGAGACAAGGGAATATGTGCATAATAATTATGATTATCGCAATCGAAAAAGAAAATGAGTTCTTTAAAAATTTAGTAACTCAGCAGTAACATCTATTCTTCTCTAAATTACAAATTTTGTTAAACCAAGTTAAGCTATTCTTATTAATTTAACTAGTACAAAATAAAAAACACCCTCCGAGCGATGTAAAAATAGATTTTTGAAACATATTGCCTGAGGGGTGGGAGTAAAAAAAATCAATGTCAGCAAGTTTGTACCCTAAGTAAGTAAAATCATCAAATTCATTAAAGGATTAAAAAGATAAAACAATTTGAAATGTAAACTTTAAATATGTATTAAAATAAAACAAAGTACATATAGATATATAATACCCGTCATGTATTCATTAAAACTTGTTTTTAAAAAAAATGAGGGCTGTCTAATGTTGCATGTTCAAATTTTCAGTGTATTTATTCTATGTTCTGACGATTTTGGGTAATGTGACGTAGGCAGTGACGTAATTTTTGTTACAGACAAAAACCGGAAGCGAATCTCCATTATTAATAATGGTTAAGGGATTAATTCGGATTAACGCAAGTGGAGCAAATATTGTCTGGCAAAAAAAAAAAACAAACAAAAAAACGGTACAATTGAAAATATCAATATACTCATTATTTTATAAATTAAATATTTCCGAAGCATCCGCCGAGGAACCACAACCTAAGCAACTTAGTATATATATCCCAGCTTGGATATGGTTGGTAAATTGGAGTGCTGATGGTTGGTATGTCGCTCCACCGCAGACATTAAAGAATCTCCCTGGTTTAGTGTAAATGAAAAAGAGATAGATCCCTTCACTGTCCGGCTTATACCAACAATATGCCACTTAGCCGACTTTACTTTTTACTTACTATTTTTAATGTATAACATCTGCCTAGAAACCAACTTAGCACATATATAGCACAGCTTGTAACTTTGTGGTAAAGTGTGGAACTAAAGGTAGATTTAGTGTTCCACCTCAGATACAAAAACAATTGCCCTATTCCAGCGCTTGTAAAAAGGGTATAGACGCCCTCGCTGTGATACCGACATTAAGCCACCCAGCCGACTTTATTTTCAAAGGGAAAAAATATATACATCATAGTACATTTAATTAAAACAACAGCTTTAGCTTCCTCTATTTCACCATGGATTAGTTTTTGACCTCTCTGAAGTGACACGGTGTAATCGATTTCTATTTTTCTTCAGATTATGTCATTTGCAGTGGTGTGCAGTACTATGATCTATTTTCGAAGTGTATGATGGAATTTGTTTGTCCTTGAAAAATATTGCGTCATCTATGATTGCATCATTTCTTATCACACCTATACGCTAATATCTCGACTGTCGATTATTTGCCCTAGGGCCATTGAATGCAATGAACGTTACTCCAAGTGCGCAGTATAATAGCTCGATGCATATGAATACAGACTGAAGCACTGACATTTTTTTATTGCAAATTGGATTTAGAAGGAGTTGAAATTGTTATTACAGCGAGTTGTCTCCCTGAACTGAAATTTTTAACAAGATCGTAGAATCTTTATTGTTTTTAGCGATCTGTACGTGCACCTTCAAGATAGAGTTCTGAAACTTTGCCATTGAACAACAATAAAATCAATAGATCAGTTTGTCACAAAAGAATGATGAAAAGAAACAATGCTATATTAATAATAAGAATAAGAATAGTAATAAGAATAAGAGGAATGAGAATAAGAATAAGAAGAATAAGAAGAATAGAGTAGAAGAATAAGAAGAATACGTTTAAGAATAAGAATAAGAATTAGAAGAATACGAATAAGAACATTTTGTCACAAAAGAATGATGAAAAGAAACAATGCTATATCAATAATAATAATAATAATAATAATAATAATAATAATAATAATAATAATAATAATAATAAATAAGAAGAAGAAGAAGAAGAAGAAGAAGAAGAAGAAGAAGAAGAAGAAGAAGAAGAAGAAGAAATTATAACCGAGTGAGCGAACGTCCAGGAAGTTAATAATAATAATAATAATAATAATAATAAGAAGAAGAAGAAGAAGAAGAAGAAGAAGAAATTATAACCGAGTGAGCGAACGCCCAGGAAGTTAATGACAGTGTATAGGGATCTACATTGCAGAAAAAAGAAAAAAGAAAACAGAGAATACTCTATAATCAAAAGAAAAAAAGGAATAAGGATGAATGTAACGTTAGATTATCAAAGAGTGTGTTCAGTCAGCTGTAAAGGGATTTGCGAAATACGCAAAACAAAGCAGAGAAATAATCATAATAATCAGAACACAAGAATAAAGCGAGCTTGTAAAAACAAAAATACAAAAGTGAAATGTGTAGGGAACGGAACAAGGAGAGAATATATAAAAAGCGGTACAGAGGATCTCAAAAGTCAATAGAAATGATTGCGAGAATACTAGTGTTTAAAAAAAAAATGTCTAAATCTTAAAAATAAAATACTATCAGTAAGTTTTAAAAACATGTATTTAAAAAAGTTAAATAAATAAAAATACAAATACTGCTGTGAGTGAATATATATATATATATATATATATATATATATATATATATATATATATTGATAAAGGGTAAAGGTAACACAAATAATGAAAGCCTGGACAAAACAATGGTTAATTATTGGATCATTGTTGTTCTAGTTTTTGCTTCCTGATATTACTAAAAACGTTCACAAGAATAAAAAAAAATGATACACAAATACATTTACACACACACACACACACAGACACACACACACACTCTCTCAGTCACACACACACAAACACACACACACACTCACTCACACACACACAAAAACACACACACACTCACTCACACACACACTCACTAACACACAAACACTCACTCACACACACACTCACTAACACACAAACACACACACAAACACACACACACACAGAGAAAAACACACACACACAAACACACTCACACCCACAAACATATATATATTTGTTTGTTGGTTGGTTTTGAAGGCTGTCACAATGCGAGTGTAAAGAAAAAAGAAGGTAACTATGATGTTTTTTGTTAACCTGTCATTTATTTCTCAATATTTCGGGAAGAGATTCCCATCCTCAGAAGAATACTGGAACTGAAGTTGTCTTAGCGGCTGCTACATTCGTTCTGCCTTGGGTCTTCTAAATTCAGTGTGTGCGCACACACACACTTACACACACAAACACACACACACTTACACACACACACACACATAAGCAAGCACCCCAACCATACACATACACACACACCCAAGGCAGAACGAATGTAGCAGCCGCACAACTTCAGTTCCAGTATTCTTCTGAGGATGGGAACGAAATATTGAGAAATAAATGACAGGTTAACAAAAAACATCATAGTTACCTTCTTTTTTCTTTACACTCACATTGTGACAGCCTTCAAAACCAACCAACACACCAATATATATGCTTCAAGCAAATTACAAAATATATATATTTATATATATAATATATATATATATAAATAAAATTTTGGCACATTGCCAGTTGAAAATACACATCCCCTGATTTTGCATTTCCATATCACTTTCTATCTAATATATATATATATATATATATATATATATATATATATATATATGGGTGCGTGTGTATGCTTGCAACAGTCTGTGTGTATGTGTGTACGCGCATGCCTGTGTGTGTGTACGTATAGAAAAATAAAGAACAAAACAAATATTCATGATATACATATGCATAAATAGTTCAGCTTTCATTCGAATTACAAAAGAATTATAAAGATAGATAACTTAAAAACAAGAATGTATTAAAAATAAAAGATATCTTTAAAATATCTTAAAATACGTATTTTGTATTAGTTTAATTTATTTGGATAAAATAATTATGTTTAACTATTTGAATTCCGGCGAACCCGGCTATTCTGCTTGTGTATATTACTTTCTAGTTTTTATCAGAGGGAAACAACACCAATAAACCTCATCCATATTTGTTCTTAATGCTTAAAATCAGCTTTTCCCATAGAAAGCACGGTACAAATTAGACCATCCAATTTCAGCAGCAATGAGCCTATTCAATAGATAATTGGATTAAAACTTAAGTAACGGTAGGTATTGTAAGCAACCCGAGTTCTTATTTTATCAAATTGACTTGTTCAGCATTAAATGACCCAAAGAGAGTTGATAACCTTTAACTCGTTGCCTTCCAATTTTTCACTACTTCTGTACCAAATATTTTATGTATCTTTTTTACCTGTAGGATGGGACATTTCAAAGTTCACAATCTATTCACTTCAAAACCCATTCTATTTAAATTAAGACGTCGGGGTGGCCTAATGTCAGCATCACCCAGACAGCGAAGAAATCTATCCCCTCTTCATTAGCGCTAGACCAAGGAGATTGTTTTGGTGTCTGAGACGAAGTACCACGCCTACCACCAGGTCTTTACTTTACCGTACAGACCACTGTGCTACTCATATGCTGAGTTGGGGAGGACCGGTAACGAACTCAGAACCTTGACGTTCTAGTCCTATTATTATTGTAATCTGGGTCCTTATGTTCAAGTATAATGAACTAACCATCTATTCTTATACTTTGCTCACGGTAGGAACACAGTGGTGGGAGAGCCGCTGTGATCAGCTTAAATAGGAAAAAAAGTTTAATTAAAAATAATCAACAGCTAATCGACCGATTTTAAAACTTTGTATCTGTTCTTCGACTTCTATTTTAATATGAATTCTGGTCAGGCAAACATCAATTACGGTCAAGTCACGCTGAAAGCACCTGTTCCTGCTAGATCACCATTGTCAAACAGCTATGAGCCTGTTCAATACTTAATTGAGCAACTAATTAATCAACAGCAGGTAGTGTAAGAAAACCGTGTCTTTTCTTATTAAAATGACCACGGAAATGTTTTTAGCATGGATTACGTGTAGATTAGAATGGAAATGTTTGAGGATGACTCATCATAAGACCACATGCATTGTTTTTATTGGTCGAAAAGTGAGATCTGGCGAAGTGGGAGAGAGGAAGAGTTAGAGGTAAGAGTGTAGTGGAGTCTGGCACTATTCATTGAAAGAGCCTTTGAGCAGTTGTGACTTGGGGGAGATCTCATGAGAAAAAAAGGTGGGGTTGAGTTATTACTAGAAACTCTAAATGGCACTAGGCAAGATGTCCCCCAGCACCCCAAGTTGGTTTCCAGACTCTAAACATCAAGAATTGCCAGTCAACTCAGCATTGGCCCAGCAGACGGATTCAAGCCTCTCCAAATTAGTACCCGTCCTGAGATAAGTATACAACTAATTATTTTACAATCACTCCATTCGACAGGAGAGACATAACGTAACATGAGGTACTTTCTTTGGATTGGTTATAGTCTTACGTACATCGAGTCATCATTTGTAAATGAATATTAAGTGTTCAGTAAACTTGTGAATTGATTTAATTGTTGCTGTTATAATAATTTTCAAAGCTTTCGTTGAACAGAAAAAGATCTGTGATCAAATTGCCGCCAACCGTATTGGATAGAATAATCTGAAGTAGAATTAAAACTTTCGATAATTTTGAATATCTCATTAATTTCAAAATCAAAGAGTATTTCATACAATTATAAACAATTTCAGAGAATCTTTTCTGAAGCACATTGCTTCAGAAAAAGATTCTCTGAAATTGTTTATAATTGTATGATCTTTTTCTCGGACGAGATGCAGAAACGGCAACTAAAAAAAAATAAAAAAAAAAAAAAAAAAGAAAAAAAAAAAAAAACAGAAAATAGATATCTCATTTGAATCTGAAATTCCTTATTTGGTATTTAATAAGATTTATTTGATATTTATTAAAAAAAGATGAGGATCATTTTAAATTTTTCAGTAATATGAATAACGAGAAGTTGCTGCTAATCAGGAATAAATATTTCCTTCGTGTACTAGTACGAGGGTGAGTCAAGAAGTAATGACATTTTCTTTAAGACAGGTATAATAACCAACATAGGAGCATGTATCATACATCAAAATGAAGCGTGTCCTCTGTGAATCAGATCCCTACTTCTCCATATAGTCACAGTTTCTTTCAATAGCAATGTTCCATCTTTGAATGTTAGCATATATACCTGCCCGTAAAATGTTGTTGATTGTCATTGGAATAATGTTTGCCTCTCAAACCTTCTTTCATGGATCCAAAAAGATGAATCCAAAAAGAGACAAACACGATTCCAGTGAGGAGGGAGTGGCGTATTATACAAAGAGCATATTACACATTAAAACGATGTTGTTGAATATTGAAATAATTTAAGTGTAATACAATTAATGGGTTGCCTATTAATTACAAACGGTAAGTGTAGATTTGTTTTATTTTACGTTGTCATCCCTTTTTTTTTGGGGGGGGGGTATTTTATGCCGAAGACGTTTTGTTTTATTCTTGGCAGGTAGTCAACATTTCTATTTAAACTCAATGTTTTAAATAATATTTTTAACTCATTTGTGTTTCTGTGTCTGTGTGTGTGTGTGTGTGTGTGTGTTGTGTGTGTGTGTGGTGTGTGTGTGTGTTTGTGTGTGTGTTGTGTGTTTGTGTGTTGTGTGTGTGTGTGTTTGTTTGTTTGTGTGTGTGAGCGAGTTTGAGTATTTGTTTGTGTGTGTGTTTGTTTGTGTGTGTGTTTGTTTGTGTGTGACTGTGTGTGTGTGTGTAAATTTATTTGTGTATTATTTTTTTTATTCTTGTGAATGTTTTTAGTAATATCAGGAAGCAAAAACTAGAACAACAGTGATCCAATAATTAACCATTGTTTTGTCCAGGTTCGCTTTCATTATTTCGTGTTACCTTCACCCTTTATCAAAGTATATATAATATATATATATATATATATATATATATATATATATATATTATATATATATATTTATAAAATAATAAAATTCGAAGGCAATACAATGCGTAAAAAATAAAGACAAAAAGATGTTTATATGTCTAATCGATTTCAAAGCGAAGCTTTATCGTCAGAGACTGATTTCAGAAATGACGTGCTTATGTTTTTTTTTATTTGTGTGGTTATAATTTCTCTTCTTATTTCCTTTTCCTCTCCTTTTTTCCTCTCTTTCTTCTTCTCCTCTTTATGAATGGGCGAATAACTGTAATTTCTTATTTCTCTCTTCTTTTTTTTCTTTCTTAAAAGTTTGTTGAGAACAAGGCTGACATCCGGTAAGATGTTGCAATGTTGCAATGTGTAGCAATGTGTAGCAACGGTGTGAGCGTGTCATAATTTCAAAAACAAAAGTGAACAAATGAATAAAAACCGTTAATAGAAAATTTTTTTTTTTTTTTAACATACTTAGCTTTTGTTTCGCTTTCACCTTTCATTTCTTATTCTTTCTCCCTCTCTTTTTTTTTGTGTTATTTCTCTTCTTTTTTTTTTTTTTTTTCCCCTTTATCCCCTTTGTTCTCTAATTTAAATTATTTTTTTATAGTAAATAAGTAAATAAAAGATTATCTTAAATTATGTATTAGTATTGATAGAAAAAATAAATGATTCTTTTTTATTATTTTTTTTTTTTTTTTTTAAGAAAATATCTTTTATGAGTACTTTTTTCTCTTTTTCTTTTAAACTTAAATAGATTAAATATTATATTAATTATATATTAAAATATCATATAATAATTACATATTAGGATTGATGTAAAATTCAAAACAATAAAAATAAAACAAACCATTCCCCCTTAAATTTCAGATAGATTAAATATCATAAATCAAATATTTGAATTACAAAAGGCATAATGTACTGCTTCAATTATATATTTTATTTAACTATTTTTTTTTTCATTCTTTTGTTGTTATTATTTATTCTTATTTTTATTTTTTTTTTTCCCCACTTTTCCTTAAATATTTATTAATAGTTCTAGACTGACCGTAATCCTAAGAGGGTATTATGGTTTAAAGAAATAGTGTCATGGTTTAAAGAAATAATGTCATGTAAAGGAGTTAATAAGTATGTCAATATTGTTAAATTAATCGTAATTAATTTTTTTTTATATTTCTCTATTATCTTCTTTTCATTCTCAATCATCCCATCACTATATATATATATATATATATTTAATTTTAATTAAAAAAAAAAAAAAAAAAAAAAAAGGCTATATATGAAACGTGTAAATTTAGTTAATCGTGTATTCTGAGTTTAATTCTAATCTATTGATAGTTGGTAGGTTTAAAATTTATGATAGGGAAAATTATATATATATGAGAGAACATGTGTACTAAATAAACTAAAACCTATATATGGAACGTGTAAATTTAGTTAATTATGTATTCTGTGTTTAATTCTAATCTATTGTTTATATTAGGACCTAATTTAGCTATTAATAAACTTTCTCTAATTCTGAGATTACCAACGTAGATTAGAGAATACATAATTAACTAAATTTACACGTTCCATATATAGGTTTTAGTTTATTTAGTACACATGTTCTCTCATATATATAATTTTCCCTATCATAAATTTTAAACCTACCAACTATCAATAGATTAGAATTAAACTCAGAATACACGATTAACTAAATTTACACGTTTCATATATAGCCTTTTTTTTTTTTTTTTTTTTTTTTTAATTAAAATTAAATATATATATATATATATATATATATAGTGATGGGATGATTGAGAATGAAAAGAAGATAATAGAGAAATATAAAAAAAATTAATTACGATTAATTTAACAATATTGACATACTTATTAACTCCTTTACATGACATTATTTCTTTAAACCATGACACTATTTCTTTAAACCATAATACCCTCTTAGGATTACGGTCAGTCTAGAACTATTAATAAATATTTAAGGAAAAGTGGGGGAAAAAAAAAAAAAAGAATAAATAATAACAACAAAAGAATGAAAAAAAAAATAGTTAAATAAAATATATAATTGAAGCAGTACATTATGCCTTTTGTAATTCAAATATTTGATTTATGATATTTAATCTATCTGAAATTTAAGGGGGAATGGTTTGTTTTATTTTTATTGTTTTGAATTTTACATCAATCCTAATATGTAATTATTATATGATATTTTAATATATAATTAATATAATATTTAATCTATTTAAGTTTAAAAGAAAAAGAGAAAAAAGTACTCATAAAAGATATTTTCTTAAAAAAAAAAAAAAAATAATAAAAAAGAATCATTTATTTTTTCTATCAATACTAATACATAATTTAAGATAATCTTTTATTTACTTATTTACTATAAAAAAATAATTTAAATTAGAGAACAAAGGGGATAAAGGGAAAAAAAAAAAAAAAAAAAAAAAGAAAAAGAAGAGAAATAACACAAAAAAAAGAAAGAGAGGGAGAAAGAATAAGAAATGAAAGGTGAAAGCGAAACAAAAGCTAAGTATGTTAAAAAAAAAAAAAATTTTCTATTAACGGTTTTTATTCATTTGTTCACTTTTGTTTTTGAAATTATGACACGCTCACACCGTTGCTACACATTGCTACACATTGCAACATTGCAACATCTTACCGGATGTCAGCCTTGTTCTCAACAAACTTTTAAGAAAGAAAAAAAAAGAAAGAGAGAAATAAGAAATTACAGTTATTCGCCCATTCATAAAAGAGGAGAAGAAGAAGAGAGGAAAAAAAGGAGAGGAAAAGGAAATAAGAAGAGAAATTATAACCACACAAATAAAAAAAAAACATAAGCACGTCATTTCTGAAATCAGTCTCTGACGATAAAGCTTCGCTTTGAAATCGATTAGACATATAAACATCTTTTTGTCTTTATTTTTTACGCATTGTATTGCCTTCGAATTTTATTATTTTATAACATACTTAACAATGCTTCAAGCAAATTACCAATTACTTTTATATATATATATATATATATTCACTCATAGCAGTATTTGCATTTTTATTTATTTAACTTATTTTAATACATGTTTTTAAAACTTACTGATAGTATTTTATTTTTAAGATTTAGACATGTTTTTTTTTAAACGAGTATTCTCGCAATCATTTCTATTGAATTTTGAGATCCTCTGTACCGCTTTTTATATATTCTCTCCTTGTTCCGTTCCCTACACATTCCACTTTTGTATTTTTGTTTTTACAAGCTCGCTTTATTCTTGTGTTCTGATTATTATGATTATTTCTCTGCTTTGTTTTATTTAATTTAATACATTTATTTAATTCTCTTACATTCTTTTTTTTGCAAACGAATTACAATTGTCTTCGTCATATTATGTTAACATTCCATTAAGGTACCTTCAAAAATAAAGAATCTATTCAAGTTCAAAATCCATTAGTGAATTCTTGGCCACCCTGCACAAGGACCGAACGCAACTCATTTTATAGAGAAAAATTAGTGGAGACCAGCAAAAACAAAATTTCTATAAAATCTACACGCAAATTTACGGTAACGAAGACATGAAGTCAAAAACGCTTGGTAACTGAGATATTCTAGCCTGTGTGATTTTTAAACAACTTGTTTAAATGTGATTTTATCTCCCCTTAGTTTGAAAATCGCATTGCTGAGAAACTATCAGTTACTAAGCGCCATTGATTTCATTTCATTGCTTCTCGACTACCGTATTTATCAAACAAATCCAACAACCCAAAACCGAGGAAGTGAAAAAGCTCAGTCGACTAAAAAGTTAAATAAAATCCAAACCCTATTTTTGTCAAAAAAACATTTTACCCCTCGTGTACATATAAAAGTAGATCGAGTAGTGTTACATACTTGTTAGTACCCTAACACTTATTTACAGTAGTGTAGCAACCAAAATGACTGTTATAATTTGCAGCCGGCGGTCTTGAAGGATTGAGTGACTCGGCTTGACCTCAGTCTGATCCTGCTTCGGGAGGATACCGTGAGAATCGGTGGAGAAGACCCTCTTCCGGTTTAGATTAGAAAGAGAGTTTTAGTTCAGTATCGGCCAGACCACGAAAGTGGTAAGTCGGGTTAAGCGCACTGCCGTACTCAATCTGCGCAGTTAGTCTGGTGGGGATCTCGGAATAAAATATGATCTAAAGCAAATCGAAGTCTTGGGTTATTATCTAAAAACTACCAATGACACAGGGCTTCTGATAAAGAGAAATCCCCAATGGAAGACCAGACACGAAGTCCCCAAGACGAAGTCCAGAAGAAGAACGTAAGATACCAAAAATGAGCAGAAGGATAATAGAAGTAAATAGAGTATACAACAGTAGTAATGGCGATGAAGGGGTATCCAAACTACCCAGAGCTCTAGAAATGGGTATTCCAATCGTTCAATGGATCAAATAGGTCTTATTAAAAAAATATTCGTATTCGATAAGAATTCTTGAAACAATATGTCTCTAAATTATTTATTTTTCATACTTACTTAAAGTTATGACTGCCCAGTCGGCTGAGACTGAAGTATTCCTTGACTACACCTCTGCAGAAGAGTAAAATTCCTCCAATGGAGCCACCTGCTGGCCGTAGGCGGAAACCTGTTAGGCTTAAGGATAGAACTCTGGAGGTTGAGCACTCAATTACATACAACACTCAACTTTGGCCCTTACTTAGACTAGACAGGTGGTCAGAGAGGACCCTAGAATCAATCGGCTGGTCATATAAAGCCCTAGTATGTATCTGCTTCTTCTGACCATATTGTCCCTATGGAAAACAACAAACCTTTCTATTATATATGTGCTAGAGGGAGCAGGCTAAGGGACCTAGTGTCCTGAGTATGACGTTAAACCGCATTTAATGGTTGTTCCAGTTTCGGAGCTCTGGGCAGTGTAGAGTACCTCTTCATCGCCAGTAATACCTGGTCCACTCTGACCCAGAGTGATAGTACCTGTTAGGATCTCATCTAAGGTTTAAATAGAAAAATAACTCTAAAATAATGTACAGTATACCCATCAGGAGCGATGACGATAAGGAAGGATAGCGCGCGCGCGTGTGCGGGCAAGAGAGAAGAGAGAGAAGAGAGAGAGAGAGAGAGAGAAGAGAGTGAGAGGGAGGGGATAGAGTTATGGCAATCCTGCTCTCGGTACGACATGACGATGTTGATGATCATTGTTCACAAATAATTATTATCAGGTCCTTGACACCATATCACTTTATAAAAACGAATGACTATTAGCAAATAGAAATATTTACGTAAAATCTTCTAATTATTAGTATTAGATAGGAATACTAGAAACTATACAAGTGTTTGCAAATTATTGGTATTAGATAGTGATAATTGATATAAATGTGTGCAAAATACTCTTTGATAACAAATGTAGATATAAATGTATGATGATCGTGATTTCATAACATCTCGGCATGACATAAACTTAGACGCATTGATATGCCGTTAAAATCAATTAATTGAGCAATGGAATTTGATTCTCACTCGTAGACCAAAAACTACCAGAGCTACAAACAAACATACATACAGATATGCAGAATATTTATTACGAACACACACACACACACACACACACACACACACCACACACATATATATATATATATATATATATATATATATATATATATATATATGTGTGTATTTTGGCAGCAAATTAATTTTCAGGCATGTGTTATTGAATAACACGGAGTAGTTCTTCATTATTTTGATCTGTATTTTTCCAGTCGTCTGGCGATCTTTCTGGTGTTGGATCGAATTGAAGAGGATATTTCCCATACTGTTAATGCGAGCGCTAAAAAAACAACAAAAAAAAAAAACAAAACAAACAGACAAAACAACATAGATAAAAGACCCAAAAAGTCGAACTAAAACCAACTCATATTACCCCATGAGGATGACTGAGGAAGCAGTCGAAAGCGCTCAGGCTTTCAGTATGGGAAATACCCTATTGTAATTGGATCCTAACACCAGAACGATCGCCAGACGACTGGAAAAGACACATATTCAAATAAGGAAGAAGTACTCGGTGTTATTCAATAACACATGCCTGATATATATATATATATATATATATATATATATATATATATATATATATATATATATATATATATATATATATATATATAAACTTTAGACATTCACAAGTGTGCCCGCTATGATCATCCAGCTATTGAGACAACATGAGAGTTAGTGGAATTTCTTTCCAACTCGCTCTCTCTTTTTTATGGCCCCCTAAGATGCTTAACAAAAAAAAAAGTTTATAATATTCTAACCTGAATGAAAGGAAATCGAAATAGTGATAATAGAATTGATTTCAATATTTCAATTTTGTCTGGATGTGAATATTATCAGACTGACGAAAAAATGGTTAACTATTCAAAACTAAATTGGATTTTCGAAAATATCCATTTCAAAGCAAAACTAGGTAACACTGTCTCCACTGTTATCGTAGAAGAAATCAATATACATATTAAACGTGAAAAACCATTCAGATCGAGCGCAATTGTTTGCTTAATATACATACAGCTGATAGAATTTATCTTTCAAAAAAAAAAAATGTACAAGGAAAAATGAATTTAAAGTTGTAATAAAAACAACAACAACAAAAAAAAATAAGTTTAAGACAACATAATCAAACCTGAATAATTCTTAAGAAAATAATGTCCGTTTATGTGAATTAACTTAGAACAAATAGTGACAAAATGGTGAATCAAAAATGGTAATTTCATTGCATAATGTTCGATGGCTGTCAGCGATGTTTACCACATAATGGTGTACGTTTAGAAAGGAGGAGGATTCTGTTGGAATATCGGTATACGTTGAGAAAAAATACGTTCATTGTATCAGCATGTATATATATATATATATATATATATATGATATATATATATATATATATATATATATATATATATATATATATATATATATATATATATATATATATAACAGCATATATATATATATATATAATATATATATATATATATATTATATATATATATCTTTAACAGCATTGTGTGATGTTTTCATTCCACCTTTTTTTACCTATATATATATATATATATATATATATATATATATATATATATACGATGAGGAAATTAATCCGACAATATGTTTTCAAAAATATAACAGACACAAGATGATATGATCAAAGGAAAAAATTATATGTCTATACTTAAGTATTTCAGTTTATCATCAGGACAATGCAAGATGAATTTTTGTAAGGGAGAAATGATCACGTCATCAGCTTTCATATATAAACGCACATAAAAAAATAACGGTAAACATTATATTCACACATTCACCATACACTCAATATTTTCATTTTTCTCCTTTACAAAAATGTATCTTTCATTGTCCTGATGATGGTTTATCATAAACCGAAATACTTAAGTATAGACATATAAATTTTTTCCTAACCCAATTAACGACCAACATCAGGAATTATGAATTCAGAGTTATCCCTCTCCTAGACTGGTTACCTACACAAAGCTGAAGAGCCCAGTCTGCCCTACTATTTAACCCATAGCTGGAAAAAATATATGGATTCATATCTTTCCCAAGGGTATTAGGGCTATGTGAATATATATATATATATATATATATATATATATATATATATATATATATATATATATATATATATATATATATAACTAAATAGTTAAATAAAAAAATAGCAATGGAAGACGGGAATTATGGAAGAGTAAGTTTCGGTTGTTCTATTTTTCGATTATACCCCCTCTGTTTCAAATCTTTTTATCTGTATTCTTATTTAATTAGCCTTTCTAATTTAGTACAATATTTTATTTAATTAAAACTGAAATACTTGCACCTGGAGGGTGCATATATTTGCTAGTATATTTAACATTTTTTTTCCCCCTTAGATTTTGTTTGTTTTATTTTACGGCATATCAACCTCGGTGGGTCATTTAATGCCGATTAAGTTTTGAAATAAATCAATTCTTAATGGAAATACAATTTTTTTTAAACAAATTTTTCTATTTGACTCATAGATGGGACCCTACCAGGTACTACCACTCCAGGTCAGAGTGGACCAGAGAGAAATTGTGATGAAGGGGTGTTCCACATTCCCCAAACCTCCAAAACTGGAACCTCACCATCAGATAGAGTTTAACGTCATTCCCAGGACATGTAGACCCGCAGCCACCGCCTTCTAGCACCCATATGATAAAAAGGGGTTGGGGCTTGCCATAAGGACAATAGGGTTGGGGAAATCATATAGGTGCTAGGGCTTGACGTGATCAGCCGATTGATCGGTTGGTTGCCCTCTTAGAGTTGTACACTGGGTAATTTGGACTCTAATCATCACTATATCTAATAGGATGTTACGCATTATTTTCACCATACATATTGGTCCTTGCAATAAGACATATAACATATAACTTAGATATGAACAACGTTCATTTTAACTAATATTTGGTTGCACAACCTTATACAAACGCTGCATGCCTCCAAAAGTTGCTCGTAGGGATTTAGATGCTTCTTGCACCTGCCAGCTGGTACTTTCCTCCGTTCTTTGGAATTTCTTCAATCTATTGAATAACGTAGGATTCATTTCCCCAGCGGCAGATTTCAGCTCAACGTATTTTCAATGTTATTGAGAAAGCATTCATTGCTGGCCAGCGGGAGAGTCCCGTTGGCATAGTGGCTAATGTGCTCGACTACGACGTCGTAGAAAGCGAATTCGAACTCCATTCGCGCAATTACTATCAATTTCAGACTAATACCCTTGGGAAAGGTTTGAAATCCCTCTTGACTCAGCTATGAGTTAAATAGTATCACTACTATTTGGGCCAGTGATTATTATACTAATAACTGGACAAAACGTGACCATTTTGGTCACCCATTGAGCTCTAAGTAGATAATTTGGATTAAGGAAAAGTGAGATTGCAAAGCGAATTAATTAAAAAATAAATAAATACGGCTGGAGAATTTAAAAAAATAACCACATTAACATCATTTTGTATGATTTCTAAGAAAGGGAAAGTTTGACCTAATTTAAGCTACGGTATGTTGCTTATGAAATTTAACATACAAGTACATTTCAAATTCTCCCACATCTCTCTCTCTCTCTCTCTCTCTCTCTCTCTCTCTCTCTCTCTCTCTCTCTCTCTCTCCATTCCCAGAGAAACTAACATATATAACGAGGAGGTAATTAAGAGACACACAGAGATGGGGAAAGTGATAGGCAGAATGTTAAAGTAAGAGACGAGTCAGTTTTTGGTTTAATTGCAAATTACGACTAATTAAAACCAATTAATGGATGTTTGAAACATTACTCAATCCTAAAAATTAAGGAATAATTTAGTATAAATTGTGTGTCAAGAAAAGTTTATTCGCTCTGCTTTAATAGAATGATATAATAATCATTCTAACTACAATTATAATCATACCACACGTACTACATAGCCATATTCGCGATCTTAATATTCACCGAGGCGTATTAGTTTAGGTACTGAACTGAGACATCATAATGAGCTAATTCGATCTCCAGTCGCCTTAATACGTTCACTTTTTGACTAATACTCATGGTAAAAAGAATACCTCATCCTTCGAGCTATTGGCTAAATAGTATTGCTATGTACAATAGGGTAGGTCGATTTTGGAACTGTGATGTCTTCCATGTGGCAAAAGTTTCAAATTATTACTACATAAAATATTTTTCATCAAAACTTTGCCTTCCTTTCAGGAAATAGATATCACTCTTTTAAAATGTTATAATTGTTACAGCTTAATTATTAGGTAAAAAGAAACATATTAGAAGGTGTTGGTGGAGATGAGGAGCGTACTTTCAATTTGAATTCTAGTTAACTTATTTTATTCATTTCGTTTAAAATGGAAGTCTTTTCCGTTTTAGATATTGAAATTGCTAAATTGTCTAATCAATTTCTCGGCTAGATGTTGCGAAAACGAGGAATTTTGGTACATTTTAGCAGAGGGTTTTTGGTGCGATTTTATTTTTCAAATAATAGTGCAAGTAAGAGATCTAATTTTTGGAATCATCGTTTATTATACCAATACAAATTTTCGCTGTTTTAGAGAATTTGATATTCAAAAAAGGTTAAAAATTGACCTACCCTAATGTACAAGGATAACTGTTGCATTAAATAACCCTGGATTGTTGACATACCATCAAACAATGGAACCAATCTATGCCAAACAGTTATTAGAATACATCGACTGCACCTCTGCAGAGGGGCAAGACCCTCCCCGATGGGACTACCGGTTGGCCGAGGGTGGTGAGCTGTGATGCTTGAGTACGAAATCCTGGTGGTTGAGCTATCAATGACATACAACACTCCACTTACATAGGCTTGACGGTCGGTCGGAAATGCCCCCTCCGATCAATCGGTTGGTCATGTCTAGTCCTAGCACCTATATGATTGTCCCAACCCTGTTGCTCTTATGGCAAGCCCCAATCCTTTTTATCATATATATATTTACCAACCCCTCCGCACGAGCAGGATGCGACCCAAGGTCAATTTCTTAAGCCGAGTTCAACAGGTTTTGAATTCAGAGTTTTCCTTCTCCTAGACCGGTAGCCTAACCAAGTTAAAGAGCCCAGTCTGCCATACTATTTACCCATAGCTGGAGGGAAAGTAGGATTCATACCTTTCCCAAGGGCATTAGCGGTAAGTTAAATGCAATTACCACGTCCAGGATTTGAACTCGGGGCGACAAGTCCATTTCCCATGACTTTAACCATTACACCACGCGCTCCTTTTTATCATATATGTGCTAGAAGGCGGAGGCTGAGGATTTCCTGTCCTGGGTATGACGTTAAACTCTATCTGATGGTGAGGTTCCAGTTCTGGAGGTCTGGGGAATGTGGAGCACCCCTTCATCACGATTGCTCCCACGTTCACTCTGACCCGGAGTTCTAGTTACTGTTAGGGTCCATTCTAATTATTAAATAGAAAAATCGTTTCCAAAAATGTGAGTTTAAAGATTTTGCTTCCACACTATCGCTACGAATCTTTCGAAACTTTGCCGGCATTAAATAAACCCACTGAGGTTGATAGGCCGTAAAACAAAACAAAACCAAAAGCAATCTTGTGTATAATTTTCAATTGAAATCAGTTATAATGATGAATATAATTGGAATCTTTTTACATGCATTCTTATTTAGTTTCCTTAGACTTTCTATTTTAATATATCTTATTGCATTAAAATTTAAATATTTAAATACACATATTTGCCAGTAATATCAAGGAATAGTTATGACAAACTATTATCTGTAACCTACGTGATTGTGACTGCCATTTTGAAAAACAGAAATAAAGCTTTATTATTTGTTTAATTGAAAACAAAAATATTTCGAACATTCATCACAAACTATCGTCATTTTCATAACACTAATTAGTCTGTTCATATAATTTATTTCCACGCTGTCGATCCATAAATATTTAACATCGTCTCTCGACAAGTTGCTAATAATTGCCACGTCTTATTTATAAGAATGATAGATCACCTAAAACCATGTGGAAACAAAACAAAAGTTAAAGAGCGCACTAGTTAAAAGATCAGCAAAAGACTGTATTAATGATATTCATTATATTCCGACCAAGGGGAGCAAGGTGTTCCCCACAATTCCCTAGCCCGGACAGCTGGGGCTTTACAATACTCCGACTGCACCACTGCATGTCGGCCGTGGGTGGTGACACATAATGCTTAGGGGTGGAACCCTGATGGCTGCACAGTCCATGACACTTATAAAGACTTCGTTTAGACTCTTACTTAGGCTAGACGGGCAATCGGTTGGTCACGTCAATCCCTAGCACCTATATGATTGTACCGCCCCTATTACCCTTATAGCAAGACCCAACCCTTTATATCATATATGAGCTAGAAGGTGGTGGCTGAAGGTCTTAATGTCCTGGGAATGACGTTAAACTCTATCTGATTGTGAGTTTCCAGTTCTGGGGTCTGGGGAATGTGGAGCACACCTTCATCGACATTTCTCCCTGGTCCACTCTAATCCAGAGGTGTAGTAGTTGTAGTAGGGTTCCATCTATATGTTAAATAATAAAATGTGTTAATAAAAAATTGAGTATCCATTAGCAATGAATTTATTTCAAAACTTTGTCGGCATTAAATGACCCACCGTGGTTGATATGCCGTAAAACAAAACAAAACAAACAAACACAAAATTGCCTAATCAGATTTAACTTCCTTCTTCTCCTCAGGATATAAACCTATATATATTTTTAAGTATATATTTTCCCTCATTTTACCTACTGTATTCCGTTTGATATTCAAACTGATATTTTACCCGCTCGTTTTTGTTGGTCACATTTATGAAACCCTTTCTTTGTATTCTGTAAGATAGTTTGGATCTTAAAAACAAAGAGTAATTTATTTTCTTTTTAAGAATAGAATCTTTTTTTTTTCATAATAGTTGCCTAGATGTTTGAAATGAATCACATGCCCATTTCCCTGCATATCACTATTTGAAAGAATTTTAATGACTGTAAAATTTTATGAATATTCAGAATGTTCGTGCTTCTCAGCCTCTATCGGGACATTTCATTTCATTTTTTTTTTTGTTGTAGCCATCCAATTTTATTGTTTTGTCGTATTTGTTTTCGACATCTTTTATTTCGTCCGTTCTTCTCATCCACACTAGCAAAACGGAAACTGCAAAAGAAGCAGAGGATGTTTGTGTGTATGTATGTGTGTTTGTGTTACTTTTGCTGCTGCTGCTGCTGCTGTTGTTGCTGCTACTGCTGGTGCTTCTGTTGCTGATGTTCCCGTTGTTTATTGCTTTTGTTCTTTTTGTTCTTTTGCTGCTACTGATTTGATGATATTGCTGCAGTTGTTGCTGCTGCTACAACTACTACTGCTACCGTTTCCAACTACATTCTTCTTCTTCTTCTTCTTCTTCTTCTTCTTCTTCTTCTTCTTCTTCTTCTTCTTCTTCTTCTTCTTCAGCTGCTGTTATTTTCCCCTTCTACTATTCTTTATGATAGTGTTTCTGCTGGTGCATTATTTTCTCTACCCCTCTTTTACTTCTTTAACCATCTTTTTTTTCTTTTTCTTCTGCTGGCCTTACTCTTCTCTTGTGTTGATTTTAGCTGGTTGCCTATTCCAACCTGTACCTCTACTTTTTATTCCTGTTCTTGTCTTGTTTGATCCTATTTTTTCTTTCTTTGTCCACCACTACCAAATATTATTATTATTATTATTATTATTATTATTATTATTATTATTATTTAAAATATTCCAGAATAAATAATGTTATTAAATTCGAACAGTAAAAATATCCTTATTGCACATCATTTTTTTCATGCAGAGCTCTTAGTTCCGTATAATTATATCACTTATTTTAAAAAGCAATACCAAAACTGAGATATTTAAAGCTAACTAAATTCAACATAAAACATTTCTTCATTATGTATGTTTAACGACAGTCATTTAAGAACTTATTATTTGATTTCAAATTATGAGTACGTTGTACATCTTTAATCTGCCTTTGGTACTTTATTCCAACATTAAACATTTTCACAATAAATCTTTAGGATTCTGTAGGTACTTTCCTTGTTACTACCCTAATAATGCAGAGAAAAAACAATTAATCTTTAATAATATGTTAATTATAAGAATGACAATGTTGGTGATTGCGAAATATTTCTTTTTTTCTGTTGTCATGTAAGCGTGTATCCATATCATACTGCAATATTTATTCATGTGATGAACCTGGGAATGCTGCTATTTTGAGTTTGTTCAATGCACTTTTTAAAGACATTTAAAGTTTTGCAATTAGAATAAAATCATAACTTTAAAATTTTCCCAATGAATAGTTGCACAAATTCTGAAGTTTTCTGATCTTCATTTAAAAGTTGATCACTTTTTATATTCAAACCTTGACAGATGTACAAAGATCTTTTCAAGCTTTAGAATTTTGTTGGCTTTTTGTTTGGATATTTTAAAAGAAGCAATTTTCTTCTAATTAAATTCAAATCGATTTACTATAGAAATGCATTAGAAATTGATTTACTATAGAAATGAATTGGAAATTGATTTACTATAGAAATTTATTGGAAATTGATTTACTATAGAAAATAATTGGAAATTGATTTACTATGGAAATGCATTGGGAATTGATTTACTATGGAAATGCATTGGAAATTGATTTACTATAGAAAAGAATTGAAAATTGATTTACTATGGAAATGCAGTGGAAATTCATTTTCTATAGAAATGCATTGGAAATTGATTTACTATAGAAAATAATTGGAAATTGATTTACTATGGAAATGCATTGGAAATTGATTTACTATAGAAATGAATTGGAAATTGATTTACTATAGAAAAGAATTGGAAATTGATTTACTATAGAAATGAATTTGAAATTGACTTACTATGGAAATGCATTGGAAATTGATTTACTATAGAAATTTATTGGGAATTGATTTACTATAGAAATGAATTGGAAATTGATTTACTATGGAAATGAATTGGATATTGATTTACTATAGAAAGTTATTGGAAATTGATTTGCTATAGAAATGAATTGGAAATTGATTTACTATAGAAATTTATTGGAAATTGATTTACTATAGAAAGTTATTGGAAATTGATTTACTATAGAAATGAATTGGAAATTGATTTACTATAGAAATTTATTGGAAATTGATTTACTATATAAATACATTGGAAATTGATTTACTATGGAAATGCATTGGAAATTGGTTTACTATGGAAATGCATTGGAAATTCATTTTCTATAGAAATGAATTGGATATTGATTTACTATAGAAATGCATCATATTGTTATCATATTGCAGGAAGTGTTTACTAAACGTTGTCAATTAAAATGTGTTATCCTTAAAACTTATCAAAAAAATCTAACTGAAAACGACACAATTTTATTTTGTATATCTGATGTGTATAGTATTTCAGTTGGCAAGTAATTGGTCTCGCATTGCATACCAGTTTTTATTATGATGTTTACGTTCTGTTGTACGATGTATCTCTCTATCTAACATGAATTATTTTAACATGGTTAACTAGTCTGAATTTTGCATTAAAATTCTACCAGGACTACAGACTATATCAATATTTATAATTATCCAACTAGACAAGGAAAACGTTATGGAATTAGCACACTTGGAGGATTTTTGCTTAGTTTTTGTTCTCATTTAGCAGTAAATAAATAATGTCATATAAGATGAAAAATATTTATATTTAATAGCATTATATGGTGCCTCCATAAAGATATACATTACACAGACATGACTGAATTATTTAAATTGATGGTAAAATAGATTTCCAGCCATATAGAAGAAAGGATAATGAAATAACCAAATGTTGAAGAAAGAATTTTGTAGTTCATTGACGATTAATTAGAATTCATACGTAGTTGTTCTTCCTCGAGTATTTACGGAAACCTTAGACTTTCAGGCAAGAGTTTATCTAATTTAAGTCAATATTCATTATCAAATGCTTCCACATTTCCCCAATAGGAATTTGTATATCTTATTTGGTGGATAGAGACTACTTAATTTTTTTTTTTTTTTTTAATTTTCACCAGAAATTTACGCTAGACAAGTCATCGATTCTATATGCTTTGCTGAATAAAATATCCATTATCATTATGAAAAAGGATTTCACCATCACCAAACCAATTTTCTATCGATGAAAGCGTAAAGATATCTAATATTTCAATGTACACCTGTTTATTGATAGTTTAGGATTGATTGCTACATCCTCTGGCAAAGTAGGAAGCGCGTGGTGTAATGGTTAAAGTCATTAGAAATGGACTCGTCGCCCTGAGTTCAAATCCTGGACGTGGTAATTACATTTCACTTATCGAAAGCTATGAATCCTACTCTCCCTCCAGGTATGGGTAAATAGTAGGGCAGACTGGGCTCTTTAACCTTGGTTAGGCAATCGGTCAAGGAGATGGAAAACTCTGAATTCAAACCTGTTGAACTCCGCTTAAGAAATCGACCTTGTGTCGCATCCTGCTCGTGCGGAGGGTTTGGTAAACATATATATCCTCTGGCATCTTAAATTACATGCAATATCCTGAAGGGTTCATGAAATATATTTTTCCTCAAATCTTCATAAGTATTTGCCCAATTCTTCCACAGGACCAAGATTGCGACACTAGATAAATTTTAAAGCTGGCTTAACGGATTTAAATTTCTTTCTGTTATAGTGGTTGCCTTACCCGGGTTAAAGAGCCTGGTCCGCCCTATTATTTATTCATATCCGAAGAGAGAATAGTTGGATTCATACATTTCCCAAGTCATCTCAGATTTGAAATCGGATCTTCGAGTCAATTTTCTACGATAATAACGATTGGTGTAAGCAGTCATCTAAATATATGTTATTTGAATGGCACACAGTTCCAACATCATCACCTGGATTAATGCACATTCTTGATTGTAATTAGATGCATTATTGTTCTAAAAAATAGCATAACAATTATATTACCAAATATAACAATAAATAAATTAAATCATTAAAACAGACTGGATCAACAACTTCGATGTGTGTGCTACTTCCATAATTTTTATTTACTTAGCAGAATTATTTCCTTGGTCTGTATGTATGTATTTACCCAAAACCTTAGTATAAAAATATACACCATCATTTTTTAAATGGAGTTTAACATTAAGAGTTTTCCTTCACCTTGACAAGTTGCTGTACCAAGGTGAAAGAGTCTGGTCTGTCCTACTATGAACCCATAGCTGGACAGAGAACAGTTGGGTTCATAGCTTTTCCAAGTATATTAGCGCTATATGAAATGCAAACAGCGTAGTATAGGGTTTGAACTCGGGTTTTCATAGTTCCTTATCAAGATCATTGATGCCATGCTGTGACTCGGGCATAAGTTGAAGGCAAACAGACAGAGGAAAAAAACGCGCAAACATAATAGAATTTTTTGCTCCGACAATTCTGAGGGTCAGTTTTATTAATTGACCGCACCGACGTGGGTGGTCTAGAGACTTTCTGATGAATACCGAAAAGGTATATGAAATTCAAGATCACAGAATTACTTCCATACAACATATATATATATATATATATATATATATATATATATATATATTATAGTAATGTATATTTATATTTATTCTTATATATCTAATAGCTCTGGCACTGATAGTGAGCACTCCATTAATAATACCGCAAAACCTTGGCTCACCACCAACATACCAAGAATTACAACCCTAAGTAACACGGGTGTCCATTTATGGCCAACAGGCGGCACCAATGGAGGCTTTTTATCCCTACAGATGTGCTTTGGTTTGGTTTGTTTTGTTTTACGGCATATCAACCTCAGTGGGTCATTTAATGCCGATAAAGTTTTGAAATAAATCAATTCCTAATGGATAATACAATTTTTTTTATAAATACATTTTTCTACTTAACCCATAGATGGGATCCTAACAGATACTACTACTCCGGGTCAGAGTGGACCAGGGAGCAATGGTGATGAATGGGTGCTCCACATTCCCCAAACATCCAAAACTGGAACCTCACCATCAGATAGAGTTTAACGTCATTCCCAGGACATGTAGACCCGCAGTCACTGCCTTCTAGCACCCATATGATAAAAAGGGGTTGGGGCTTGCCATAAGGGCAATAGGGTTGAGGCAATCATATAGGTGCTAGGGCTTGACATGACCAGCCGATTGATCGGAGGGGGCCTCTCCGACCGCCCGTCTAGCCCAAGATAGGGCCAAAGTGGAGTATTGCAAGTCATGAACTGCTCATCCCCCTGAGTTCTATCCTTAAGCATCACGGGTCGCCACCCACGGCCAACAGATGTCCCCATTGGGGGAGTCTTTACCCTCTGCAGAGGTGCAGACAGATACAGAGGTGCATTCGGTGTATTCTAGTGATACCAGCTACCAGGACAAGAAGCTTTTCTCAGTGACTGACTGAAATATTCCACGAGAAAAAAGATAATCACGACGGTTTATATTACACAAATAGAAATCGATTTCAAAATTTTGATCAATATTTGAAAAAATTCAGGTGAAGATGTCAAGAAGATTGAATAAATTCTCTGGTACTGAGTGGAATGTGTAATTTTGGTATTCAGCTAAACAAATATATGTTGATTTTAAAGACAATAATTTCTGCGTAAAAAATAATTATGTAACTACTTACGAATAACAGCAGTAAAATTCCATTTATAAAAACAACTGAGCGTTACGAAGGAGGCAACCATTAAAAAAACTATCAAGCCTCGAAAGATTTTATTCAAATGTATATGTAGATTTATTGAAATGTGTATTATGTAAATTTTATCCTTTCATCTTTCTTTCTTTCTTCTTTCTCTCTTCCCCGCCTTCTCTCACTGTCTTGTCTATTATGTATCTCTTTCTTCTGTCTCTCTGTCTCTGTCTCTCTGTCTCTCTCAATCTCTCTCTCAATCTCTTCTTCTCTCTCTCTCTCTCTCTCTCTCTCTCTTATATATATATATATATATATATATAATTATATATAATATGACACAACGAATAAAGAAAGAAAGTATAGGATATGAAAAAAAAGTTTTCAAAATAATGATTTACTCTGATGAATGGCTGAAATTTCTTGTGTGCGAACATTTCTAAATTATTATTACTTTTCCATTTCATTTTGATTATTTAAAAATAATAATAGTTTGAATAATGTACACATGGATAAACTTCTGACTGAAAACAGTGTATAAGTAAATATTGGAGTAAAAATATCCTATATTATCCATTTCTATACTTTTCTTTCCTTTATTCACTTTTTAACATACCGTTCGGATCACTTCCAGTTTCATTTTACACAACACACACCAACACACACACACACACACACACAACACACAACACACACATATATATATTATATAATATATATTATATATATATAATATTATATATATTAAGAGTTTTTAGAATTTGCTTGAAGTATGTTGTTTATTTTGGTTTGGTGGTTGGTTTTTGTAGGCTCATTACAATGCAAGTGTAAAAAAATATAAGGCAACCATGATGTTGTTCGTTTATCCTTTGATTTGTTCTTAATATTTCGGGATTAAAGATCCCCTCTTCAGAAGATTTCTGAAAGCTAAAATTCTGGAGATGTATATTTGTTGATAGGATTTGTCCATTCTGTTGTATGCCTGGTGATTTATTCTTCCAAATTCTTATGTCTGTCTGTCTCTGTCTGTCTCGCTCTGTCCTCGTCTCAATTCTTAGTCTTTTTGTCTCTGTCTCTTGAATATATATATAAATATATATATATATAATATATATTATATAGATATATATATATATATTAATGTGTAAATATATATATATATTGATAAAGGATAAATAACACTTTAAAATGAGTTTAAATATTTTATTTCATTCTATTTCATCTATCTAAAATTAAAAACTATAAAATATTTTCTTAAATCAATTCATCAATTTAAATCTACATAAATAACCTATATATGTTTTAATGAATAATTGAAGATAGTCTCTTTTATTTATTTATTTTACAAGTGGATTAAAATTTTCCAGTTGACCGATTTTATCTTAAATTCAAATATGAATTAAGTTACAATATATACCGCAAATGAAACAGACAACATTAACTACTATAAAGAATTCGAATAATTTCTCAACAGAACTTCACAAAGTAAGACTTCTATTTTATTATTTAAAAAAATTCTAAATCTTTGTATCCTAAATGCTTTTTTTTCTGTTTAGATTTAGTTCACATTCTGCCTATCATTTTATACCTCTTTATGTATATCTTGATTCTCTCCTCGTAATATATGTTAATTTCCCATTGATATGAGGAAGTGAGAGATTGGAGTCTGCGAAAAGAATTTGTATGTCAAATTTCATAAGCAGCGAGCCAGTAGCTTCAAGATCTTGGCTCTAAATAAATTTGAATTAGGTCAAACTTTCTACTTCTTAGAAATCTACAAAAGGTTTTTTTTTAATTTAAATTTTATTTTTTATTTCAAACATTAATTTAAAAAAATATCTTAGCAATCTTATTTTCCTTAATGCCAGCTATCTACCCATATTTCAATGGGTGACCCAACGGGTCAGGTTTTGTCTAGTATATATATATATATATATATATATATATATGTGTGTGTGGTGTGTGTGTGTGTGTGTGTGTGTGTGTGTGTGTGTGAAGAGATAGTGGAAGCGAATCCGACAGTATGTAATATAGTGAAAAATTGAAAAACACAAGTTCATAAAGTTCACACACACACACACACACACACACACACACACCACATATATATATATATATTATATATATATATAATATATTATATACCATTTTGCTCACCATTTAGCCCCACCATTTTGCCCTACCATTTTATATTATCTCCCTCTTCACCCAATCATATACAATGTGACTTTTAAACGATCTTCCGGTCGTTACTTTTTAAAATACCGTTGAAAGGGCCCTTAATTTCTCATTTTTTTCTTTCGCTCCCTTTTCTTTTTACTATTCAAAATTGCTGATCAATAAAGTATGTTATTTTTTAAAATTATATATATATATATATATATTATATATATATATATATTATATATATATATATATATACGATAGGACCTGCAGCAAGGTAGCAGCACATGTGAGATAAGAACGAAGAGGAATATGACAGAGAAAAAAAAACAATATGACTGCTTGAACATGTATGAGTGTACAGTTATTGTCTATTTCAATCCTCCTACCATCGTCCGTAGGAATGAAAACAAATAAGTTATATATTATTGTTTTTTTTTATCCTAACATAGTTATTCATATTCACATACACGCCCGCCCGTACACACACACACACACACAGGTGCGTGGTGTAGGTCGTAGAAAATGGACTCGTCGCCCCGAGTTCGAATCCTGAACAATGCTGTTTGCATTTGACAAAGAGCTAATACACACGGGAAAGGTATGCATCTAACCACTCTCTCTCCAACCATGGTTTAATGGCAAGCCAGACTGGACTCTTAACATTAGCTAGGTAACCAGTCTAGGAGAAGGAAAACTCTGAATTCAAACCTGTTAAACTCTACGTAAGAAAATTACCTTGTATCGCATCCTGCTCGTGCGCAGGGTTGTATATATATATATATATATATATATATATATATATATATATATATATATATATATATATATATATAACCGCTTTTAAACATTATGACACATACAATTGTAAGACAGCTGCATCCTAGTAAATAGATAAACACAAATCGATTCTAACTTACTGTTTACTTTTTGAATCCGACAAAAAATCCACATCCGGTGTGAGACATTTTTTAATCGAAAGTCAGCGTTCTTTCGCAACGAACATTTTAATGCAATGACCACACACGTGAAATCAACTGCTATTAATCGGTGTCTCAATTAATTGTGGATTTAACCCTGAAGATCCTTATGGTGAAACTAGAGTATGTTATCTCTTGTACCCATTTTTTAATTATATATATATATATATATATTCATTCCCTTAACCTTCTCTAGATGTCCGTCTCGATCGGTCATCACTGTTCGTGTGTGGTTTAAACGGAATCCAGCGCTGATGAATGTAAGTTTTATTTGTCGGATAGGACCGTGGTGACCCTGTCTATGATTCCATAGGAGAAAATCGCTTATGAATTCGTCTTTTCTTCTTGATTAGTGTCCAGCATATCTAATTCGTTGTAATTAGATAGTTTATGAGATATGAGGTAAATGAGACTATTACAACTGCTTTTTTATAGGGTGATTGCTTCCCTGAATTATCTAAAACAGCGCGTACCATTCTTGCGAGATGAAATCACACAATATCGAGTCGATATGAAACTTAAGTGCGCACAGTTGAGTAACTCATAGAATAACTCACCTGACCCATGTCCGTACTAGATTTTACTGTTCCTATCAGTCATCGCCCCTTGGAGCTCCTCCGTGCAGCATCTAGAATCCGCTTAATGCAGGTTTTTGCTCGTCGGCTAAGACTGGGACATCCATATGTAGGTGTCTACTGGAGAACGTCACATATGAATTCGTCGTTGCTTCTCTAGCAATGCCTATTGTGCCTTGTTTGCTTTTCACTAATGCTTTGTGTCATAAGGGGCAAGTAATCGTTCAGCTGTTTACTTGTGGGGAGCTGCTCCCTAGATTTGTTTAAGACAGCGCGAGATATCCTTGTGTAGCTCCCATCTGCCTTTTTCTATAAGCGCTTCGTTAGAGTTCAAGTGGTGCAATCATGCCCTAGCACTAATACGGCTACTTAGGATGAAATATCTGATAATTTTTTTCTAATGAATATGTGAAAATGTATTGCACAACATCAAAGCTGTTGCATATAATTACCCATCGCATGCCACATAACTAAAATTTTTCCAACCAACAGAGTCTATTAATATTGTGGACTCAATCCATCCATCTAAACCGTTCACTATGGAAAAAGAACAAGACAAAAAATTGTCCTTCCTAGATGTGTTAATATCTCGCACAGAGCAAGGATTCAGTTCATCCGTGTATCGTAAGCCTACCTTCACTGGGCAGTATCTCAACTTCAATTCCCACCATCCATATAATGTAAAGAAAGGTATCGTCCGTTGCTTACAACATCGAGCAAAAGCCATCAGCAGTGATGAAGTATACCAGAAGGAAATGGACAGCTTAAGAGAGACCCTCCGTCGTAACAATTATCCTGAGAGCATAACATCAGCTATGAGAAATCTGGATCGCAGGACAGAGGATGATACCCGAAAACTCACCACAGTCTGTCTGCCCTATGTGAAAGGCTTGGCTGAAAAGATTCAAAAAATATGTAATCCCTATGACATCAGGACAACATTCAGGAGTGACTCAACTCTTCGTAAACATCTCGTCCGAGTCAAGCCCTCAACAGAATATAACATGACCAAAGATTGTGTGTATTCCATCCTATGCAGCTGTGGCAAAGAATACAAAGGTGACACATGCCGCCCACTGGAAGTAAGACTAGAAGAACATCGTAAAGCAGTGGTCCGAGGAGAAATAGAAAAGTCGGGTATGGCTGACCATATATGGAATGAAAACGGAAACCATCTGCCCTTATGGGATGAAGTTAGAATAATAGATAGAGAAGAACATTGGAAGAGAAGACAATGGGGATAATAGTCCAATAACGCAGATAATACTAATATTGTGGGATACAGCTGTAGCGTCCTGGATGGGGGATCATGATATCCTTACCCCAATCGTAAAATTCTAATAAAGCTGACATTCGAGAATTACATGGAATACGATGACACAACACCATACCATATCAAAAGAGAAATTCCAATTATAGAAGCAAAATAAAGTCGTCGGGGTAGCCTAAAATCGGTATCAGACAGACAGTTAATGAGTGTATCCACTTTTCACTTGCGCTATACCAAGGAGGTTGTTTTTTGCGTCTGAGGTGGAGGGCCATGCCTACCATCAGCTCCGTACTTTACCGCATAGATCCCTGTGCTACTCATACGCTGAGTTGGCGTTTCAATAATACTTCTATGGAATAAGTATGTTGAATGCCAAATAGGCGATTTTAAAGAAATTAACCTAACATTAAATATTAATCTATTTTTGTAATAAGTAAAGTTGGAATCTTTATAGTTTTTTTTTACCTATACTTCGGCCGCATAACAAACCACATTTGCAACTAAGATTTCAGAATTTCACGATGTTGGAATATTTTGGTGATATAAGCCAATACGTTCAATACACCATTTAAATTCATAGACTAAGCGAGGTCCCGTGGTTTAAATCTCAGCCTATCAACAGCCCTAATACGTAACTGGTTAACTATTTAATCGCTGTTACTGAAAGACGTCCATTTGCAATCACTGCAAGACTGAGGAGCACCAAGGAACAACAAAAGGATTCTTTACTAAAGATCATGCTCTGCTTAACACAAAGGATCTCCGCTGGACAAGCGCTCTTGCTTGAAGCCTAAAGGATGGCCACAAAAATCGTAATACACGATATTATCAGACAATTTTGAATCCTGAATAATATAAAAACGATGCATTTGATCATCATCATCATCATCATCATCATCATCATCATCATCATCATCATTTCGTGCTCTTAACATGTATTCCATTGACTCTCTCACTCTATCTCTCTCTGTCTCACTCTCTGTCTCACTCTCTCTGTCTCTGTCTCACGGTCCGTCTCTATGGTCATTGCTTTTGACAGGTGCTTCATACAACGTCCAGTGTCTAGACTGAGCTGATGTATAACTTATTGTTGATCGGCCAACACTAGTGTGCCCAACGGTAGAATCCCACGGGCGGAAGTAGCAAATGAGTTCGTTTTAACTACTCCAGCAGTGGCCAGCATGCCCCGTTCATCTTATTAGGATAATGAGTGAGATAAAACGTACGTGACTGTATAGTAGCTGTTCTGTGAGGTGCTGGTTCCAGGAATTATACAAAACAACTCCCAGCATCCGTGTATAGTTCGCATCGATAATTCTTCCAACCATTTATTAAGCGTCTACGTGTAATACAGTAATATTGACACAAACACAACCTAGAAGAATTCCTGCTTTAATTTATCATACGGCACAGCCTAATATATGATCGATAAGATAGAGTATACACGTTTCCTAAATGTGTTAGCATTATGATAATCATACCAACGGCTTGCCATTACTATCGAAATTGGAAGGCATTAAGTCAACGGCACTTGATAACAGTCAGTTTCTCGTCTATGCTATTTAAAACTCACTTTTAAAATCGCATTGGCTAGAAACTGACAGTTACCTAGTGTTTTATGTCTTTCCTACTCTCTCTCTCTCTCTCTCTCTCTCTATATATATATATATATATATATATATATATATAATGGACTCTCCCGTCGATTTTCGACGTATAAGGGTCCATACACGCAATGAACTCCCACACAGGGATTTCTTTATAGTGGTGAAGGCTTGTGTTGGACCATCCACACATTTTGGCACAGTCGATAGGAAATAATTGGTGCATCAAGGGTTGCCACAAACCCAATCAACGACCGACCTCAGGAATTTTGAATTCAGAGTTATCCCTCTCCTAGACTGGTTACCTACTCAAGGCTGAAGAGTCCAGTCTGCCCTACTATTTAACCCATAGCTGGAGGGAGAATATATGGATTCATACCTTTCCCATATATATATATATATATATATATATATATTCTGGGTTCGATACCGACCCTTGCCAACTCAGGGTATGAGTAACACATGGATCTGTGCCATAAAATGAGGAGCTGATTGTTGGTGTGGTGCTCCATTTCAGACACCAAAGACAATCTCCTTGGTCTAGCGCTAGTTAAAAGGGGATATAATCCCTCGCAGTCTGGCTTATACCGACTTTAGGCCACCCCGACGACTTTACTTACCCCTCCGCACCGGCAATGTCAACATTTCAAGCGGAGTTTAAGAGGTTTAAATTCAGATTTTTTTCCTTCTCCTAGACCGGTTGCCATGTGAAGGATTAACAAAAAAACATCCTTCCCAAGGGCTTTAGCGGTATGAGAAATATAAAAGATCTTCGTCGTGGATTTGAAATCACGTCATCGCATCTGTTTCCTTCGACGATACCCATTACACAGGCACTTGTGGTCCAGTTTATTTGTCGGTCTCATTTTTACGTGCACTATCTCGGGTACTTTGGATCGACATCGCTCCCTGTCAAGAATAACAGGTGAATAGTTAGAATACAATTTTCTAATATTGATCATCGTAGATATTGTATCGATTGTAGGTTATTTGGCTTTGCGAAATGTACTTTTCAGTTGTATGTAGTCTCTTTTAACAATTCACTTTCACAAAAGAGTTTGGTATTTTCTCCATCTTGCTGACGGATGCTGTTTTTTTTTCTTTTCTTCTTCTTCTCTGCAATGTATTGCCAGATTGCATGTTTGTCAGATAGATGTCAAGTTAATGTAAGGGACAGGGTTGAGGGTTTCTACATAATATAGGTTTGTCTTTGTTACTATCAGAGATAAAACCTCCTAATGGACATCTAAATTAACTAAAGAAAAAAAAAAGAAACCATTTGTCTAATGTATCGTTTTTTTAGGTGATGTATTCTTAAAAGAGATATCTTAAAAATCATGAGTAGTGGATTTAAAATGCCTTTAACCCTTGGGAAATCAATAACATGATCAACACAGGATACAATATACGGTTGTTTATTATTATTATTATTATTATTATTATTATTATTATTATTATTATTACATGCCCTCAATAATCTCACAATATTGGATTTGAATGCTTAATCTTCTTTCTTTGCACAGATCAATTTCAGTTGAAAATACACAGGATCTCTAACACTGTCATTTAGGCTTAGAATACGCTGACTGTTACATAATGGATATGCATAGCCTAACATTTTTAGTAGGTAGGGTAGAGTAGTTAAGAAAATAATGGTTAACAGTGGAAAATTACCCATAGTTTGATTGACAGGTCTTGAACTCACGTTCGTCGGGAACGGTTCTCTCATTGGCTTAGAAACTCATGTAACAAAGTGACACGGGGAAGGTAGGGTGATAATTTAATGGAGTCAAGATGAAGCTGTCCTTTTTAGGCTGCCGCCCCCTCTCTGTCTCTGTCTCTGTCTCTGTCTCTCTCTGTCTCTCTGTCTCTGTCTCTGTCTCTCTGTCTCTGTCTGTCTGTCTGTCTGTCTGTCTCTCTCTCTCTCTCTTCTGCTTCCCCGAGCTCGTGCGCGTTAAAGATTCATGGGGGGGGGCAAATATGTGCACACAAGAAAATATCTCCGTGTTTTCTGATTATCGAACAGAACATGAAACACAGGGAGAGTCATCCGCCTGCAGAAGAAAAAGCATATGTCCAACATGATACGAAGAAGAATCCCCGATCCGAAAGAGAAGTAGAAACCTAATATTTAAGAAGAAGACTATGCAACAACTGAATAACATGCGTAAGTTTAAGACAATCTTAAAAAAGTATGTCGGGTGTATACACTAAACTGCATATTTTGGTAGGGTTCCAATTCAAGATTATCTGAGGAATGTGTTGTAAACCTTTGACATTACTCCTAGGTCCGGAGTGGTTGTACCTGGTAGCCAGCCTATGAATGGATCATAGAGTCAGAACGTTAAGAGAATGAACATATATATATATATATTAAATATTTTATATTTTTGCTTGAATGCAATTACAATGCGAATATCGCATAGATTCGATAATTATAGAAGATAACAATGACAAGTGAATTTCGCAAAGAATTACTCGGTGTGTAGAATATCGTACAGACTGTTTCAACTTTATTAAGTCTGTACGATATTCTACACACCGAGTAATTCTTTGCGAAATTCACTTGTCATTGTTATCTTTTATAATTATCGAATTTATGCGATATTCGCATTGTAATTGCCTTCAAGCAAAAATATAAACTATTTAATATATATACTTTATTCAGCAATGCTTCTAAAAGAATAAACATACATAAAAACAATCATATATATATATATATATATATATATATATATATATATATATATAATATATATATATATACCAACCTCTCCGCACGAGCAGGATACGACACCAGGTCAATTTCTTAAGCGGAGTTTAAACAGGTTTGATTTCAGAGTGTTCCTTCTCCTAGACTGATTACCTATACATGGTTAAAGACCCCAGTCTGCCCTGCTATTTACCCATAGCTGGAGGGAGAATTAGATTCATACCTTTACCAAGGGTATTGGCACCATGTGAAATGCCAACAGCTTTATCCAGGAATTGAACTCGGGTTGATGAGTCCATTTTCTACGGCTCTAACCATAACACCACGCGTCTCTCTCTCTCTCTCTCTCTCTATATATATATATATATATATATATATGTATATATATATATATATATATGTGTGGTGTGTGTGTGTTGTGTGTGGTGTGTTTGTGTGTGTGTCTGTGTGTGTGTGTCTGTGTGTGAGTCTGTGTATATGAGTATGTGAATGTATATTTTGGCTGCAAGTTATTTTCTAGGCATGTGCTATTGAACAATACGGAGTATTCTTTCTTCATTTTTTGGATTTTATTTTTTCCAGTCTTCTTCGGATATCTCTTGAGTCTGGCTCCAATTGGTATATAATATTTCCCATACTAATATCCCGAGCGCTTTCGACTGTTTCGCCCGGCACTCTAAAACTAATTATCTACTACACCAAATTCAAAACATCCAACCTCCTCATTAAAAATAACACAAACTCTCCTAAAAATCCCGAAGGCCAAACGAATGTAGTATATATATTCATTTGCCCATTCCGAGAGTGCCTCTCAGAAAATAAACTATACACTAATAGCTACATTGGCCATACAACAGCACTGTCCCGCCGTCTCACATACCATCTCTCCGACACAAGCTCCATAAAACAACACTTAATTAAAAAAACACCCAGAAAAATCCACCTCCCCTGATATTAGGAAAATCTTCAACGAAAATATTAAAATTATCTACAAAAATAATAATAAGAAACGCCTACAGATCCTAGAAGCCATATGCATAAAAAATAAAAAACCTAACATCAACAAAATAGCATTTAAAGTCGGAGAAAACGTATTACATATCTTTAATAACTAACACTTAACTTACACCCCCTTCTAAAAAAATAATAGACTTCCAAATTTGATAAAAACATAGATAAAATAACTAAAAGAAAATGAACTAAAAAAATATCTGCTCCATGATGACGACTGGCGAAACAGTCGAAAGCGCTCGGAATATAAGTACGGGAAATTATATATATATATATATATATATATATATATATATATATATATATATATATATATATAAACGAATCGTATTCAAATTCGTGCAAAGGACTAAAACAATTTTTTTTAAATATCTTACCACAATATATATATATATATATATATATATATATATATATATATATATATATATATATATATATGAACGTACAATAAATGCTATTCCCTAACTCCTTGGCATAAAATAGCGTCTTAGCAAGAAAAGTTGTATTAGTTGCACGAATCAAACCAGGGTCATTGGTGGTGTTATATAATTGCTGCATTTATAGATAAGTTCCGGTATCTTGGTAGAAGCCTGGGAATAATAACATGGATGACCGACAGTTACTTATGAAGCAGATATACATCCTTCGTGAAAATTGTAAGATGCAACACAACTAGGTTTCATTCATGCCAGTTAATATGATATCACACTGCCTTGTGGATTGCAGCCCGTATGTTATATACCCAAAAATATATCTTGTTCATCTCGGGTATATAATGGAGAGAGAGAGAAAGAGAGACAGACAGACAGACAGACATACAGAAGATACGATGAGATGAAGATTCTTATTTGTTACTCTCTGCTTACTGGTTCCTGCTAACTCGGCTGCCATATTCTCTTGTTGGGTGGATCTAGTGGGCTTCCTGTTGGGGGTTGATTCTTCTTTTCTGGGCTGTCATCTCTTGTTTATTAACTGAAGAAACAAAACTGGTTGTTTTTCTGATAGAGCTTTATTAAACAACCCCAGTCTAGAATTCCGCAGCGTAGGAGAAGCAACTCGCAAAGCGAGCGATGTTCGAGTCTGTTCGCTCCGAATCTCTGGACGCATCTGAATTTAAACTATCTCACGTCTGTAATCGCGTGCTACCGGAAGGTCAGGCTGAATGTCACCGTTGTCAATCACCGGCTATAGTAACTTTATACAGTATCCCCGACCTTCTGACACTAACGAACTTTATTCAAATATTCTTACTTCAAATATTCTTACTACAGGTACGTACATTATTCGTAAGCTGCCTATGAATTGTGTCACACATACTTTTGCCATTCCACTGCAGCAAGTTACTCTGCTTTCTTTTTAGTGATTTATTTCAGTTTCCCTTATAGACTGGTGGCCTTTATCTAAGTTCAGTCTACCCTGCTATTTAAACCATATCTGTAGGTAAGCAAATTTGAATTCAGACCATTCTAAAAAGCATTCTCACGAAATTGAACGTAAGTAACTTCATCCAGGATTTGAATCTGGCTTAGAAGGGTTATTGAGGTCAGTTAGCCTACTGTTGGTTTGAATAACAGCAGCTAAGTACCCCTCCAGCAGTGTCCAGACAGTTGGTATAAATAGGACTCAAGAATGATCCATCCATGAATCTGGGTGGCTTGGGTGATTCCATTCCTTGAGTTCTGCTTGGCTGCTTGACTGATTGATTTGAATGACATTGTGGAGTCTTATATATACTCTGTCATTTTGTAGTGGACTTTGTGGCTTTCGGGATTGTATTGAGTTACAACCGTTTGCTGCCTTGTCTTCCCAGTTCGACGGTAATTGGACTTTAATTATTCTTCAAGGGTTAATTTTCTTTATAGATTACTCTTATAAAGTTGATATATATCAATCAAGCAATCTGAATTTTTAGAACACTGGACATTATGATTCTATACATCGATAAACATGTTTTTTCTATATCAAGACAGAAAATTGAGCGACTGGAGAAGTGTGATATGATATACGATGGAAATACCAATTGTAATATCTCCGAAATATTTAGAAATCTCAGAAACGTTTACAGTTTATCGTCAATGATGTTCACATCATTATTATGTTTGAACATCTATCTATTATTTTACAGAATCAGTATTTCGGTCGATACCTTTTTATAGGCTCTGTAGAGTTCTTGTATGCCCCTGTCATCCTTACTCGCCTCCATGTAGTTGAAAACAAGTTAGGACTCGTCGTCATTGGAAACCCCCTACACCAGTTACGGACATTTTTGAAATCCCTGTACGCTTCGCCGTACATTTCATTTTCGTCAATATCGTATTACATAATGTGTTCGATCTCTTTAATAAAACACATATACAAGAGTAATTGCTGCCTAAATAATATACACGTGTATCATTACAGGATTATTAAACAAAGTTCTCGGTAGTTTTGAAATAATGATAAATACGCATTTAATTGATATAACAGCAAGAAAAAGAACAATTGAAGATTAAATAAGATTAAATTTTACAAAGCATAAAATTAAATACTAGAAATGAATGCGTTATTTGTTTGAGTGACATGTTTGAGTGTGGGCTATGCAAAATTCCTCAGCAACAAAGTAATCATCATTAATTTTACAAAGCATAAGATAAAAATACTAGAAATGAATACGTTAAAAAAGAATAAAATCACTGAAGTAATATTTTCGATTATTTGATAGACTGAGAGAAAAAAAAGTAAAATATCTTTAGCCAGAAAATATTTGATTTTCAATTAATATATTCGAGATGATGAACGAAATAAATGTGTTAGATTTATTGATATTTGATTGATTTATTCGTTTTCATCAATGGAAATAGGATTTGTTGAGATTTCACTGAATTTAAGAATTCCTAGCAAAATGGCCATCTGGTTCTGAATTCAGTTTGGAATGTTTTCTTATTCGTGGCAATAAATTTCCCAATTCTTATTATTGGCCAATGGAAGCGACATCGATAATGTTTTCATTGAAATGCTTATTAGTCATAAACTGTGAAGATATTTCATGTAATAAATAATTATGAGAAGAATATATTACACATTCAAATCAATTGTCAGGCATCTATGGGTCAGAAGCTATTATTACGTTGTTATTAGATTCGTTTAAGATGATATTGGATACAAGATAACACTTTCTTACATTATTGTGAAAAAATAATTGTTTTAGTGACACGTTGTGCGCAATGCAAAATTCATGAGTATCAGAGGGATCAACATTAAACTTATATCGTTTTTTTTTAAATAGGTTTCAAATTTATGCATGCAAACCGCTTCGTCGTGAGCATATTTACAATTGTAAATTAAACAATTTTAAAAATTGCGCACCAAGTATCTGAAAACAAACACTCATTTTGATATAATCTGGGAATGTCAATATCTAGAATATATCTGAAGCGGTCTACGAATGTATGTCTATATATTTCTATTTCTCTCTATTTATGTTTATATATATATATATTTATGTGCAGAGTGTTCGGCTAGAAACCATAAGGTTCCTAGTTCGATACAGGTCCTCGCCAACTCAGCGTTGAGTAGCACAGGGATCTGTGCGGTAAAGTAAGGAGATGATGGTAGGTGTGGCGCTCCACCTCAGATGATAAAACAATCTCCTTGGTCTAGTGCTAGTGAAAAGGGGATACACTCCCTCGATGTATGGCTGATACAGACTTTAGGCTGCCCCGTCGACTTTACTTTTTTACTTATATATATATATATATATATATATATATATATATATATACGTGTGTGTGTGTGTGTGTGTGTGTGTGTGTGTGAGGGTAGTGCAGAAATATTGTCGGGGTGTTGCGTATCTCTCAGTTTTTCGTCTCTGCCTCTACGTTACCCTTAGATATATATGCCCTATCAAAGACAGTTATCACTCTTTACTTATAAATATAGCCAAGTATACATACAAACACACACACGCACAGACACAACAACACACACACACACACACACACACATATATATATATATATATACATATATGTATATACATACCTATATGCATATATATATATATTATATATATATATATATTATATAGATATAGATAGTGTTGTATCCCGAGAGGTAGGATATACAGAATTGATAATAAAAAACAGGGAATATGTTAACAATAACAATATTTGTTTTATTTATTCTCACTGACAGGGAATACAGTGGGATGGTTTTGGATTCAGTTCGGTTTAATGTAGGATACGCGTGTGTCACGTACCGTGCTCTGTTCTTGTCCCTGACTGTGAGTATTTTGACCTCCTCCTTTTCGGAGAGTTTCCGGTTCGAATCGTTAGGGGGAGAAACTCTCCCTAACAGATGGATATACATATGTGTTTTGTGTGTGTGTGTAGAGAGAGAGAGAGAGAGAGAGAGAGAGAGAGAGAGAGAGAGAGAGAGAGAGAGAGTATGTGTGTGTGTGTGTGTGTGTGTGTCTCTGTGTAGAGAGAGAGGGGGAGATAGAGAGCGAGAGAGATAGAGAGAGAGAGAAAGAGAGAGAAGGGAGAGGGAGAGATGAATTATACATGATTATGAAAGTAGTATTTATGTAGTTTGGAGTTAAGTCATTCACCATTATATAAATGAGTGAGAAAATTTTGAGTTACTGATTTGTGAGACACAGACGGAAAAGTTCCATGTCTATTCAGTAACGTTCTCATTGGACTCTCTTTTATTTCAGTTATATCTATATTGTGTTGTGTGTTAGCTATTTTTCCGTCACTCCAATTCAATACACTCTTTGACATTTCACCAATATGAAGCTATAAATCTTTCATGTGATATAATACACTCTCTTTATCCAGTCTTTTATAACAGAAACTTTTCAGAAATCTGGTTTTGTCCTTAATCCGCGATGAATGACGATTGATTTGTTCTTGAAAGCTGAAAAATAATCAAACTTTATTTGCTTAAAGCAAAAATAATTAATCTATCTGTGAAACGTTACGTTTCACAGAGAGTAGCTCTAACATCACAGTAGCTCTAACATCACAGAGTGTATTCAAATACAATCTGAAGTAAAATAAAACGTGTACACTTATCTTAACCCGAATACAAAACTTATTTCACACATAGTGACTACTCATTACAATGAAACAATTATTTTCTTTTAACGGAATTTCAACTTGTCTAAGTTTATTCAATGTCTAGATTTTAGTGACTTACATTCATTGTAGCCTTGTATTTATATTTTTGTGTAGATGTTTCTTAAGAGCTTTTTTTGCACAAGATCCAATCGAATATGTATACTTTAAAAACTGACCCATAGATGATACTCTAGCAATTAATATGATTCTGAATCAATGTGAAACCGGGGGTAATGACAATGAAGCATTACTCTACATTCCCCAGATCTCCAGAACTGGAGCCTTGTTGAAATATTTTGCAATATAGATTCTGCTGAAGGTCACAACTTAAATGTATAGACTCTTCGTGGCCGCGTGGATTGAATGGGCCAATCAACACGCTCGAATACGTGCTTGGTTAACTATTTAAAGGCCTTGGTGGAAAGGCGTTCGGTTACTCGTGCTTAACACGGACGAACGGACCAACAAACAAATATTCTGTTTACCTCAGAGGAATACAAGGATCCTAGGATTCAAGATACACGGACCAACATAGAAGAATTGCAGGATACTACACAACACGGAAGAAACTTAATGCCACAAGGGGTCTCCGCCGAAAAGTGCTTTCACCTGCAGCCTCAAAATGCCCACAAGAATCTTAATATCATTTGCAGTTTAATTTCATACATAGAGCACTTTCATTTTTAGAGTGTCTTACTCAATTGCAGAGGGTATGCATTCAGTGTAATCTAAAACCCGACAACAGAGCTAACAATTCTTTGCGTGTTTGTTTTACGAATTCTTCAACCTTGACATGCCTTGTGAATAAGCAGCTAGAATACAGAAACTAATAAATTAATGTGTAAAGGCAATCACATAGGACTGATTTAGAACTAATTATGGTAATGAGATAAATCGAATCCTACGCATCTATCGAGCAAAAGAAAAAGATAAATCTGTTTTTGTTTTGTATAAGTGAATGCCGAAGAATGGTTGGGCAATAGATATATAATCAGTAAATATATGATAGATAAATGATTGATTGAGTTTATCAACAGAACAAACGTCAAGTTTATTCTATATCTAGAGATTTAGAAAATGTGTTTCTTTAACTTGACTTACCATTTCAATGTAGTTATTTCTTAGGTTTGATTGATTTAACGGCATGTCAACCTATCTAGGGTTATTCGATGACTGGGGATTAGGAAAAAGTGTTCCCTGAACATTTAGACCTACCTTTTCTATGGAGTAGTTTCCCCGGATTAATTTTTTTGATTTTAACGGCATGTCAAACCGTCTAGGTTTATTATACGACGAGAGGTTAGGAAAAGGTTTTCCCTGAATATTTAGACTTACCTTTTCCATGTAGTTGTTTATCAGGTGTGATTGTATTTAACGGGTTCCAACCGATCTAGGGTTCTTTTAAATTTAAACCTTATGGATCTGCGTTCATTGTACGTTTATAGTCATATTTGTGTGTGTTACGTGATTTGTGGGTAGCTGACGAATTATGTCTGTAAGTGTAGTTTGATTTAGAATTAAAATTCGTTAAAATTCAAATTTGGAGGGGGTTATGTTATTGATGGGTAATGACCCCCAGGTTTCCACCAATGGGAGAGCGGAAGTTAAGTTTAGTTAGTTAGATTTGGGCCGTTAGTCAAAAGGAGCAGAAATAAGGATCGTTGGCTCCTAAGATGCCAACTTCTTATCGCGCGGTTGAAAACATTTATGGGCTTAGGGTTTTTAATAAAGAATAGACATCTGGAAAAACAACAAAGTTTTGCTTAATTATTACCAACCCTTTTACCAACAAAGAAATAAGCACAGACGACCGGGCCCAGCAGAAGGAAGAAAGCTCAGAAGAAGATGACTGCTGCAGACGAAGTAGAACCAGTAAGTACCCATCTCCTTTCCTCTCTCCTCATTATATTTCCGAGTAAAAAAGTAAAGTCGGTATCAGCCTATCACTTGCGCTAGACCAAGGAGATTATTTTAGCGTCTGAGGTGGAGCGCCACACCTACCATCAGCTCCTTACTTTACCGCACAGATCCCTGTGCTACTCATACGCTGAGTTGGCGAGGACCGGTATCGAACTAGGAACCTTGTGGTTTTTAGCCGAACGCTCTACAGACTGAGCTAACCCGGCCCGTATATAACATGTGTATTCGTTCGTTTTACATTAATTCGAACCAATTTTCTCACAGTTGTAGGGTTTCAAGTATTCCTACCTGACACTTATAATCATATGGTTTACTGTAATTATTTTGATTCAGTGACAGACATTTGTTTTCATAGTTATATAGTGTTTCATGTAGCTAATAACAATCACTAGTACATATTGATAGCTTCAAGTATCTATTCTTAATACAAATGATTTACAGAAATATTGCGTCAAGTATTCCTAATACGAATTATATTAAACATATCTATTTTACAGATCCAGTGTGGCAATACATTTTTCCTCCATTCAGTGAGTGATGTTGTTTGATTTATTGATTGATGAATGGTTTGATTTAACGACAGGTTGATTCGTCTAGGGTTATTTTTTGCCTAAAGGTTAGGAATCGCGCTAATGGTACGTGTATTTTTACATTTTTTGCGTATGTTTTTCTTAGATGTTTTTTTGCACATTGTTATATGATATTTAATATTTCTACTAAATGCAAATATTTTGCAGTAGTTGTTTCTGAAGAGCTCTTTTTTACACGATCAAATACGATAAATTTTTAAATTAATTTTTTATCTATTTGACTCATACATGGGGCCCTAATAGGTAATGTGACTCCCGGTCAGATTGCATCTGGAAGCAAAGACAATGAACTAGCTCTCCATTCGATATTACCAGAACTGGTACCTCACTACCATATACAGTTTTGATTCATATTCAAGACGTACCTTTTTCAGATATAAAATGTTATATCAGTAAGCAATTACTGATAAGAACCAAATAAAGGGTTATACCCCTTGTTTTTGTGTACGTGACTTGGGGTCAATGGTAGTTGAATAAAAGTTGTAAACCCGTCAACACGTGTTTGGTCGTCACCTCCTGCTTTTGCCTGCTCGTC
>CM042144.1:20451983-20476983 GCA_023376005.1 Doryteuthis pealeii
CATATATAATATATATTATATATATATATTATGTATGTATATTATGTATATATGTATGTATATATATATGTATGTATATGTATATTTATGATTATATATTTATATATGCATATATATATATATATATATGCATATATATATATGTATATGCATATATATATAATTATATATGTGTGTGTGTGTGGTGTGTGTGTGTGTGTGTGTGTGTTGTGTGTGTGAAATAAAAGGAAATTAATCCGACACTGTGAATTTGATATATTGAAAAAACAAATGATGTTTACGAATGCTTGGGATCATCAGGAGAGAATGTTTTTCAATATATCAAATTCATAATATTATATATGTATACTTACAATATATATAATATATATATATATATATATATATATATATATATATATATATATAAATTATATATATATATGCACCTCAGTTAGTTCAAAATCATGTTTATTGAAAGAAACAAAACATTGTATTGCTATATGATTAAGGTGAGCTTAGCATTTGCTTAGTATTATGTAGAAATGCTTGTGGAAAATACCCGAAACTCGTGACAGTTATTATACTTATCCAAGAAATCGATCTATGCTGAGTGCCATATGAATGATTTATGTTACTTTCACTGACACACGCACGCACAAGCACAGACACTGAGACTCTATCACAGCACACACACACAGAAACACACGCAAACACACACACACACACACACTATATATATATAATATATTATATATATATAATATATATATAATATATTATATATATATATGACTAATTTGGTATAATTCATGTCAACAAGAAACTGTTGACATGTTGGCAAAGTAAATTACCGGTCGATATCAACAGAGATCTACCATATAAGGAAAAACAGTTATTTCCAAAATTACACGAAACGTGACTAAATCTTTCATACCTAAACACCACACATACACTCACACGCACACACACACACACACATACACACATACACACATAGACATAAACATAAACATACCCACTTTTAAGTAACTTTTTTGGAAACGATTTATTTTTATTTATTGTGTAATGTATATAATAGCTACACGTGTTTTTCGGGTAACTAACCACATTTTTTTAGTGATTAAAATATTGTTTATGCGTCGAAATTAGATGGAGAGAGAGAGAGAGAGAGAGAGAGAGAGAGAGAGAGAGAGAGAGAGAGAGAGAGAGAGAGAGAGAGAGATTGATGATTTATTCATAGGTAGATAGATAGATAGATAGAGAGAAAAAGAGAGAGATAAATGAATGATAGTAAACATCTGTTATATATTTGATTCTCTAAAACTACGTACTGAGTACTTTTTGACATTTTTTATTGAAACTTTTCATTTACATTGTCCTTTGCCAACTTAGTCAGTATCTCTACTAATCTTAATTAAATCTCAAGACGAATTGGGAGAGAGGACAAGAATTATACTGGTTAATTATGGTTAATTCGACAATAACCCTCTGTGGCAGTCTGCTTACTGTTTTATTAATTACTCATTTGTCCTTTTTTTCACTCCTGTCCTCTCCTAATATTGTTGTATAACCGACTGCTTCTGGACTTCAATGAACAACAGACACGTATATATAAAAATATGACCCGTCTTTATTTTCTTCGGCTTGTGGGTGGTGAGAGGTGTAGAGCTTCACAATGAATATGCCGGGTGGCTAGCGAAGGCGGCGAGTGTTCACAATGGGTGTTTGCTGACGGGAGACGCGCGGTTGTCCTCTTGGCTGCTGACTGGGGTCTGCCTGTCGGCTCGAATTCTCTGACCGTTATATCGATAAATACGCCTACGCATCTTTATATTTTGATCTGATCTTTACATCCGCTAAATATGCCTACGCATTTTTTTTATCTTTTGATCTGATAACGGACATGTATATTTCTTTATCTTTCTTTTCACCGGAAAACTCAGCTTCCGTTTTCCTTTTTTTCTTTCATCTATTTCTTCATCTTCTACCCCCTTTTCTTTAGATATATATTTTTATCTTTCTCTTTGTCTTTTTGCCGGAAGCTTCAACTTCCGGGCGACGATAATACAGCAGTATCTAGTTCGTGATTATGCGTATTTTTGTTTACATTTTTAATGTGTTTTGTGTAAGGGAATCAATTCGATGTGTGTATTATTTTCTTGTGTTCGAGTTCGTTTTTAATTGCTGTGTATGTCTTTCTATGGGTAAGGATTGTGTGTTATGTGTTCACGCAGATATACAAGTTATACACTTCTGGACCACAGCACACACACACACACACACACACACACACATATATAATATATATATATATATATATACTATATATTATACTATATAATATATATATAATATATATATATAATATAAATATATATATATATATATTATATGTGTGTGTGTGTGTGTGTGGCTATTAAAAATCGAGCCACACTGATGAGAAAAAACTTCGAAGAACGTTGTCTGTGGCTGACTGATATTTAGGCTCCCAACTACCATGGTAGAGCACTGTAAGGGGGACATTAATTGAAATTTCACCGTTTAGCGTAATCCGTTACCCGCCTGTCACTTTTTACAGACTTGAGTTCTCTGGTGATTGTAAAAACATACATCGGGATGTATCAATTAATTGTTCACCGCAGACTGAGAGCTACTGATGGCCGCAAGGGTTAGGAACTTGGGAGACGTAAATTCTGTCGGGTTTCGTTCCCGGTACCTCTTAAACAGTCGAGCCGCACTGATGAGAAGTAAATTTGGAAACACGTGTCTGTGGATGACTTATATATATATATAAACAATGACGGATTTTTTCTTTTTTAAATGAAACAAGAGATGAGAAAATATTCAAAAAAAGATGTAATATTTTTCGTTTGCCGAACTCAGTTAACTTACAGTTCCTGTTGTTGCTTAAATAATCATCCCATTAAGTATTAGAAAGAAAGAAAGAAAGAAAGAAAGAAATATATATGTACAGATAGAATTACAACTAAATTCATGAATATTAGTATATTACATCCATAAAAATTAGTATTACATTAATGAAAAAATTGTATATTACATTCATGAAAAGGTAGTGTAATTACATTCATGAAAATTAGTATATTACATTTGTTAGGTGGAGCTCTCTAAGTAGTTTAACTATCGAGAAGAGAGCCCCTTAAAGTTCAAAAATAAAAAATTAAAAAAATTTCTAATAATAAACAAATTAACTTAAATAGCAATTTAATATGTGTAATATTTCAAATCACAAAAAAAGAGATAGTAGCAAATACTGTAATAATAATTACTTTAATTAGAACAGACTCATCGCTGCTTAACTTCAGTGATGTAGCGGGAACCAATTCTTTCATCATGACTTGGGTATTTATATATGGATAGCGGCCGACGTATTGTAAGTAAAGAATTCGTTTCAAAACAGGCAAATCATCACAAAAGGGTCAGTAGGTGCGTTATGTGTACGAGCAAAATAAAAAAAAACGCCCTCTGCGCAACGTAAAATAGATATTGCCTGAGGGGATGGGAATTGAAAATCTAATATCAGAGAGTTTGTATCATAAATAAAGTAAAATCATCAAATTTATTAAAGGAGTAAAAAATAAAAAAATTGAAATGGAAACTTAGTTCTAATAACTTTAAATATACTAGCAAATATATGCACCCTCTGGGTGCAAGTATTTAAGTTTTAATGTAATAAAATATTGTATTAAATTAGAAAGGCTAATGAAACTAAATAAGAATACAGATAAAAAGATTTGAAACAGAGGGAGTGTAATAAAAGATTTGAAACAGAGGGAGTATAATAAAAAATCGAACAACTGAAACTTACTCTTCCATCACTCTCGTCTTTCATTGTTATTTTTTCTAATTTTAAGTATTTAGTTATAAGAGGAAGTAAGGAATAAAATGACAATTATTTATCTTGTTAATGGATTTTCATTTAAGATTAATTGAAGAGACTTTTGCTTATATTCATTAAAATAAAACCAAACAGTTAGAAATCAATAATACTAAGCACATATTTATTAAATTCGATTTTTTAATATTAATATGCAAATTAGCCTTCCCGTTCACATTGTAAAGCGCTATTTTGTTGTATATATAAATATAATTGGATGTTGTTAGTATGTAGACATAGTTAACAATATTAATAATGTAAGACAATTTTATTAATAATTGAGTTTTAGATAAAAATAAAATCATTGAGAATGTGATGTCCATAACTAAGAGAATTGTGACTTGAGTAGGAATATAGTTTCGGTTACAGACAGACAAACCCACAATCTCCATTATAATAAGATATTAAAATAAAACAAACTATATATAGATAGATAATACCAGTTATGTATTTATTAAAACTTGTTAAAAAAAAACAAACAATGAGGACTGTCTAACATTGCATGCTCAAATTATGAGTGTATTTATTCTATGTTATGACGTTTTAGGTAGTGTGACGTAAGCAGTGACGTAGTTTTTGTTACAGACAGAAACCGGAAGCGAATCTCCATCATTAATAGATAACACCTTAGATTTTCCAAATCCTGTAAACAATGTAATGCAAACAATCCGATGGAAAACATTAGAAACGAGTGATGGATATATTTGGCAAGGAGGTATTTGACAACATGAACAAATATATGAATACCTTGCGGCATTTTTTGGTTCATGCGCGTTCCTTATCGTGACACTGTAATTCTTAAAACCAATCGATAACCAGAACAGATTATAAGAAAAAGTGACGCTCCCGAACTATTTCTATGTAAGACGGAAAGTCATAGCGTCTAAGAAGAGAACTGTTATTTTCTACAGAGTTCAGCTCGGATTGACTCGAGTTTAAGCGGATTAGTACATAAACAGGCGATAAAAGAATGGACGTAAGTGGAAAGCCAGAAGACATTGTTTCAAACGGGATGGAGGCCCACATAAAAATGTCCTTGTGTCACGCCCTCATAAGTGGGATGAGAGACAAATACCTTGCCTCAAACGGGATGGTGTATTACATAATTGAAATTCGCCTATAGATAATGTACGATAGAGCAAAATAAAAGTAAAGAGTTCGGGGTGGCCTAAAGTCGGTATCAGCCAGTCAGCGAGGGAGTCTATCCCCTTTTCACTAGCGCTAGACCAAGGAGATTGTTTTGCGTCTAAGGTGGAGCGGCACACCTACCATCAGCTCCTTACTTTACCGCACAGATCCCCGTGCTACTCATACGCTGAGTTGGCGAGGGCCGGTATTGAACTAGGAACATTGTGGTTTCTAGCCGAATGCTCTACCGACTGAGCTAACCCGGGCCTTAAAAATAGCGGTCATTCTGAATCATGGGAAAAGTCGAAAAAGTAAATTAACAGGACTTTTCTTTCGTTGACCTTGTGGTTGTTCTCTGGTTAGTGAGGTGTAGACTTGGAATTTGGAGAGTTTAGCTGTGGTTTTCGACAGAGACTGTTGTGTTTGCAAAATGGCGATTTCTCTTGCGCGTGATAGTTAACTTGGGCTATCCAAATCTTTGTGTTCGTTACTAAGAACAACATCAGATACAAAGATTTGTATATCTATTTACCTACCCCTCTGCACCAGCAGGATGTGACACAAGGTCAATTTCTTAAGCGGGGTTCAACAGGTTTGAATTCAGAGTTTTCCTTCTCCTAGACCGGTTGCCTAACCAAGGTTAAAGAGCCCTGTCTGCCCTACTATTTACCCAAAGCTGGATGGAGAGTAGGATTCATACCTTTCCCAAGGGTATTAGCGCTAAGTGAAATGCAATTAGCACGTCCATGATTTGAACTCGGGGTGACGAATCCATTTCCCATGACTAACCATTACACAACGCGCTTCCATCTTCATCGCATTATACAAAGATTTGTAAAAGGGAATCAATTGGATGTGTGTATATTTTCTTGTATTCGACTGCATTTTTGTAACTCTCTCTCTCTCTCTCTCTCTCTCTCTCTTTTTCTTGTCTTGCTGATAATAATATAGTATATATATTATATATATTATAATATATATATATATATATATATATATATATATATATAGAGAGAGAGAGTATGTGTGTGTGTGTGTGTGTGTGTGCGTGTGACTCCCGATGTTCATTACAAGAAAGAGTAATTATGTTCCATATGAAATCTAAGCATGAGAGTCGTCAGATGGCTTAATGTCGGTATTAGCCACACAGCGAGGGAGACTACCCCCTTTTCACTAGGGCTAGACCAATGAGATTTTTGAGCGTCTGAGACGGAGTATCACACCTACCACCAGCTTTTCACTTTACCGCACAGATTCCTGTGCTACTCATACGCTGAGTTGATGTGGGCCAGTATCGAACTAGGAACCTTGAGGTCGCCAACCGAACACTCCGACTGAAGAGAAGTAAACAAACAAATAATATGTTTTGATATGGCTTTTTTAGCCGACAATTTTTGGGAGAATATGTGCTTAATTGAAGTCGTACCAAATTTTAATAATTAATGAATATATATATATATATATATATATATATATATATATATATATATATATAACATGGGAGAAATAAGTAGAAATTAATCCGACAGTATGTGGAGAAAGGTAGACAAAATCGAGATTTTGCAGAAAATGGATGTTTATTGTAGGTAGGGATATCGACGTTGTAACATTTCGGTCTGTTAGACCTTCTTCAGGACGGTGGACTGAGTTCTCGCTTGAAAATGTTCACCATTGAAGCAAGAACTCAATCCAACGTCCTGAAGAAGGTCCAACAGACCGAAACGTTACAACGCGACATCACTACCGACAATAAGCATCCATTTTCTACAACATCCCGTGTTTGTCTACCTTTCTCCATATATATATATATATATATATATATATATATATATATATATATATATGTGTGTGTGTGTGTGTGTGTGTGTGTATTTGGGCAGCATTTTTTTCATTTATGCATGTTCAATTGAAAAAAAGACACATCTACTCTTTAACAATTTTATTTGTGATCTTTTCAAGTTTTCTGGCCAACTTTCCCATCAATTCTTCTCCTTCCAGCCTCCATATCCATTAATATAATTTGAAAAACTGGAACACATCACCCCTGATGATGGCACTTCGAAGTGCCGAAAGTACTCGGGACCTGAACTTTGGTGGACTAATCCACGAATTCCACCCAAATATTAAAAAGTTGGCCAGTAAACTTGAAAAGATCACAAATAAAATTGTTAAACAGGGGATGTGTCTTTTGTTTAATTCAACATGCATATATATATATATATATATATATTATATATATAATATATATATATATATGATTTTGGGATGTTTGTATATTTTTAGAAGCATTGATGAATAAAGTATATATTAATAGTTATATTTTTGCTTGAAGGCAATTACAATGCGCATATCGCATAAAATTCGATAATTATAGAAGATAAATAATATTGACAAGTGAATCTCGCAAAGAATTACTCGGCGTGTAGAACATCGTACAGAGAACATCGTTGTTCACTTAGTGTTCCCTTGCCTCATATGTTAGAGACGTCCCAGTAACAGTGACAAGTTAATTTCACAGGAATTTCTCGGTGCTGTATCGATGACCGAGGCAGTATAGTTTCTGACAATCCTGCTGAAGTCCCGGTTTCGATTTTTGTCGGAGGGAGATCGTTAGTATACATCGCTGATGAGACTTAATAAAGTCGAAACAGCTGCTGTACGATGTTCTACACGCCGAGTAATTATTTGCGAGATTCACTTGTCAATATTATTAATCTTCTATAATTATCTAATTTTATGCGATATGTGCATTGTAATTGCCTTCAAGCAAACATATAAATATTAATATATACTTTATTCACCAATGCTTCAAGCAAAAATATAAATATTAATATATAATAATATATATATATATATGTGTGTGTGTGTGTGTGTGTGTGTGTGTGTGTGTGTGTGTGTGTGTGCGTCTGGTCCCTGTGAGATTAAAAACATCAGTATTTATCTCTATATAACATGCCAAACTCAGCATATTTCACATTGCTGTTATCATATATTCATTAATATTGTTTGCACATATAGATTATGACAAGTTTTGTTCGTTGCCTAATTCTGTATTTCAAATTGTTCCCAGCAACGTAAGCAACATTCAGAACTGGTTCATTAGCACCACACGTGCAGTTTCATTTGTTTGCCACTGGCTAATTTTACAAACCTCTAACAATGTAGCTCTCTGTCGTCTTTTTAGCGGTGGGGAATATGCAGATAAATTATTAAAATCACCCTTGTAAGCGCTCTTTACAAATCAATATCATAATTAAGGTACCTGTAAGGGCGAAAATGGGCTGTTCTGTAGGTACACGTATACCAGTTAATATTTGTAATCGTTTATATGGAAATCACACTTACATCGATATGTACATTGCATATACGCCCATTTGTTTGTATTCATGAGAACAAAAATATTTTGTATATTAATTTCATTACGTGTATGCTGACAGTTTGCTTGTATAAAAATGTGTTTAGATACGTAAAAGTGAGCACACACACACACACACACACACACTATATATATATATATATATATTATATATATATATATATATATATATACGTATACATGGATAAGATATAAAATGGAAAGATGGAGAGAGAGAGAGAGAGAGAGAGAGAGAGAGAGAGAGAGAGAGAGACAGAAAAAAAGGAGGAATCAAAGAGAAAAAATAAAGTCATCATTGAAACACACACACACACACACAAACACACACATATATATTATATATATATATATATATAATATATATATTATTATATATATATATATAAAGTAAGGTTTGCGTGTACATGGAGTCATGGTGCTTGTTACTGAGAGTTTCTCGCCTACCTTACGTATAAATAGAGCACCCATATTATCTATATTAACAATATATATATATAAATATATAATATATATATATATATATATATATATATATTATATATATATATATATATACGCACACAGACTTACACACAAACATACATACACATATATTTAGAGTGTTGCTATGCGTACAACGGGAGAAAATTAAATATTTGAAAAAATAGTCCGCAAAATGAATTTTGCTTTTCAAAGACTTAGAGATTTTTTCTTACAGCAACACGGGTTTGGTATCTTCTAGTATCTACTTCAGGTTTCTTTTTATAATAATATATATATATATATATATATATATATATATATATAATATTAATATCGAGGAGAGAGAGAGAGAGAGAGAGAGAGAGAGAGAGAGAGAGGTATCTTCTAGTATCTACTTCAGGTTTCTTTTTATAATATATATATATATATATATATATCGAGAGAGAGAAGAGAGAGAGGAGAGAGAGAGAGAGAGAGAGAGAGAGAGAGAGAGAGGAGGGGAGGGAGAGACAGACAGACAGACAGACAGAGAAAGGAAAAGAGAAAATGGTGTGAAAGATATATGTCAACTCAAACCTAAAAATTATAGCACCCATATTATCTACAATATATATATATTATATATATATATATATATATATATATATATTATATATATATATATATATATAAAGAAGAGAGAGAGAGAGAGAGAGAGAGAGAGAGAGAGAGCGGAGGGAGCGAGAGACATATAAAGAGAAAGGAAATAGGGAGTAGAGAAGGAAATACGAAAATATTCTATCGATTTCAATTTAGTGCATGTTGAAAAGTGTTCAACGTATAAAAATGTATTAAGATCTGTATAACTTAATACGAACACACACACACAAACACATACACATATAACCACACCCAAACATAACACCCATCTCTCTCTCTCTATATATATATATATAATATATATATATATATTATACTTATATGTTGAGAGAGACAGAGACAGGACAGACAGAGACAGAGACAGCAGAGGACGGGGGGTGTCAGAAAAAAATCAAATTGAAAATAATAAGAAATAATCATTAGAAAGAAAAAAACTCATAAAAAACCAGGACAATGGCATGTCTTCTTTTTCTTTTTTCTGAATGCCAATTAGACCAGTCCTCATTATTGGGATTTATGGCAATGTTTTGTGATGCAATGCAGTGCGTGTTGGTACAAATTTCAACCCCGTCATATTGAATGCCGCTGCAAATGAGAGAACGATTGTTCATTTCATGTACTTTCGATTTACTTTCAGAAAAAAAAGAAAGAACGAAAAGAAGACAGAATACTACTTACATGAAACCTACTTATTTACCACAATACACATGCGAGGTGCCGTTCTGTAATGGTAAAGTCGGTAGGAAATGGACCAATGAAACCAAGTATACATCCTAGACGAGGCTGTCTATCATTTTACATATCGCTAATACCCTTGGCGAAAAGTATGCATCCACTTGCTCTCCACCAGCTAGGGGCAAATAGCAGGTCAGACTGGCTCTTTAACCTTGGTTAGGCAACCAGCCTAAGAGAAGGAAAACTCTGAATTCAAACCTGTTAAACTCCACCTAAAAATAATGGCCTTGTGTCACATCCTGTTCGTACGGAGGGGTTGGTCAATATGTAAGTAAAAAAAGTAAAGTCGTCGGGGTGGCCTAAAGTCGGTATCAGCCAATCAGTGAGGGCGTCTATCCCCTTTTTACTAGCGCTAGGCCAAGGAGATTATTTTAACGTCTGAAGTGGAGCACCACACCTACCAGCAACTCCTTAATTTAAGGCACATATCGCTGTGCTACTCATACACTGAGTTGGCGAGGGCCGGTATCGAACTAGGAATCTTGTGGTTACGTAGTTGAACGCCCTACCGACTGAACTAACCCGGCTCTTTAGATGAAATACATTGAATCATAAAAAAACAGTTATTTTCTATGTTCCTGTGTTGGTATATAATTTCGTTACGACTAAGATAGCTAATATTTAATCAGTCTGAATAGATGAGTGGCTGATCAGAACAATTCCTTATTTCAGAGATTCAGAAAACCTTTACGAGGGTGAGTCAAAAAGTAATGCCATTTCATTTATTTCATGTGGACTTCTTTTAAAAAATAAATAAAACTAAGGCCTACATTGAGACCCTAACGAGATAGAACAATAATCCGACGAGTGAGAATCAACTTGCCAATCGAGAATCTCCTTCTGCCTGACAATGATCGACCACAGACAAGCACCAGGACAAGGGAGAAAATCACCCCCTTCGGGTGTACAACTTTACCACATCCTCCATATTCACCAGATTTAGCGCATTTAGAGTATCATCTCTTCGGACCCATGAATGAGGGTTTGAGAGACAAACATTATTCCAGTGACGAGGAAGTGAAATCTGTAGTGAAAAAGTAACTCAAAGAACAGTCAACAGAATCTTACGAGGTAGGGATACATGCTCTCATTCGAAGGTGGAACATTGCCATTGAGAGAAAGGGTAACTATGTGGAGGGGTAGGGTTGTGTGATACATGTTCCTGTGTTGATAATTATACCTGTCCTAAACAAAATGGCATTACTTTTTGACTCACTCTCGTACAATAAATGCTTTTGCAACTAATGCGCAAATCAACTAACAACATGAATTCCAAGTTACGTTGTGTAGTTAATCAACGCTTAAATGATTAAAACCATCTTCGCTTAAAACCAAATTTAAAAAGATCAATTCACATCCTCTATTATAATGGAGATTGTATGACTGTCTGCCTGTAACCGAAACTACATCACCACCAATGTCACAATTCCCCTTGTTATATAGGTTATATTCTCATCGATTATTAAATAATCATTATTTATTTAATATCAATTAATCACCTTGTTCCCGATCGGTTGGTAGACCACGATTTAAAGATGTCTGCAGGAGAGGTATGAGGATATGCCATATTGACACAAACACGTGGGAGGTAGATGCAAAAAATAGAGCGGCCTGTCGCCTCAACGTTACGCAAGCACGGAGAGGGGGAGGCAGAGAGGAAAGTAGACAACAGAAAAGAGAGACAGAAAGAGAGAGAAAAGCCAGCAGCCCCAGAAAGCATCACAGTTTGTGTGAATTCAGTGCACCAAAGACTGTCACCCAAGAATTGGCCTGCAGAGTCACTTGCGCAGATGCAGATAAACATTTTATTTTTATTTTGGACACTACGCCCTCGTCCTTAGTGGACGGAAAGGATGCAATAATTAACCACCTAATTTATTTACAATGTCCCTAATAAATTCTAGCTGAGATAGGTTTGCCCATATTATTAAAGTGTTGAAAATCCAGCGATGCCTGTTATATATCATTAGGAAATAAATGTTTACATAATATATGGTGTGAATAATTTGCATACCAGTTTAAATAAAACCGTGTTTAATAAATAATCATTTGGTGTTATTGATTTCTAATATTATTGTTTTATTCTCAAACATAATACATAGGATTACTCTTAAGAGTAATCCTATGTATTATTTTATATTGAAATCAATTAGAATAAAGTATAAAGAAGTGTAATCTTTTTTGTGTTCGTATTTAATTTCATTAGTCTTTATAATTCAACGTACTATTTAATCATAATAACATTTAAATACTTGTGCCCGGAGGGCGCATAAGATTTGAGACAATAACAATTAACCTTGTCTAGACAAATTATCAATCATATGGAAATCTGATCTCACTGATGATTTAAAGTGACAATTCTTCTAAGCCGTAGTTGTATCAGTGCTACTGACTGCAACACGTGGACCCTAACAAAGCGCCTAGAGATTAAGCCAGATGGGAATTGCACAGGAATGCTCCCTGCAGTCTTAAACAAATCATGGTAACAACACCCTGTTACATAATTATTGGATCCCTAATACTTATATAAGGTAGTGTAGAAACATAATGGCGATTAGTGCAGCTGATGGCCTTGAGAGTGAGTGACGGCGCTTGACCTCACTCTCACCTTGCCTTCCGGGGATAAATCGTGAGAACCGGAAGGCATAGAAGACACTGTCTTCCGGTTTAAGGATATTAAGTTTCAGTCAGTTAGCAAGTAGGAGCCGAGCTCGTAGGATGTGCGCAGATGTCTGGTTTGGGGATTTACAAATAAAGTAACATCAAAGTAAATCGAAGTCTTGTGTTTATTACCTAAAAACTAACAATCGCACAGGGCTTCTGATAAGGAGAAATCCCTAACAGAAACCAGACCCGAAGTCCCCAAGAAAGTCCAGACCTTAGAAGATTCCAGACCCAGACGCAAGATGTTAGAAGTTATACCAAGTCAAGACGATAGAAGAACCAAAGCCGGCCATAAGAAAAGACGACTAGAAGTAAGAATTAAAAAAAGGGTATACAACACCCCACTAGAAATCTGCTGTTTGGCCGCTTGCCCCCATCACACAAACCATCCGAGTAAGATAAACATGCTGGACACTGCCGGGGAAGCAAGGACGAACTTATAAGCGATGTTCTCCAGTAGAAACCTGCACATGGGCACGAAAGTGTGTGTTGTCCAGTAAAAACCAACATTGATCAGTTCTGTACGGATTCCGGTTGCTGCATCAAGGAGCTCTCGATGGTGATGAATGATAATACGGGTGGCGAGAGATTATCATGGATATCCGTGCTGCTAGTGTGACCTGATGATGAATAATGAAATCCTGTAAAAACAAATTATGTCATTCTTGAAAATGTCTGGAGAAACAGCCGAAGTTATAGGCGGGAGTTTGTGTTATCATCGTACTTTGCCCGAAGACTCCCGCATGAAAATAAATTCGTAGTCACTTGTATTTCATTGTATCTTTTAGAGACAACATTGTCTTTTATCTCTTACCGCTTATTGCCGACTGAGTTTAAGATTAAAAATCAAGGCAGACGGCTGTCTCGGCATAGAAGAGTACTGCCATCTTTAACCAGTGGTAAAAATAATTTTCACAGATTTTAGACGAATTAATGAAGTCCTATCTATTCTAATGCAGCTGAAAGGGAAAAATTGAATAATTTCAAAACTCTGATAACTACATCTTTATTTTTAAAAGAGTGTATTTAGAAAAAATGTATTTCAAGATACACATAAAAGAATAAATACATTCCATCGCAATGAAATATTTTTTCCTTTAATGAAGAGTGGATTTATTAGTTCAAAATAATTTTAGATATATAATTTTTATTGTTTATATAAGCGTCTATGGTTTGCTTTAATCTGAATATTCATTTTTTAGTCATAATAATAATAAGTTCCGTTTAAAAAAAATTACCTTCACATATGCTGCTATACTTAAATTTCTAAAAAAATGTATGTATTTAGCTAGTAAAATAAAATGCACGCACACACACACGTACACACACATATATATAGACACTCTATCTCTCTCTATGTCACACACGCACACACGCACACACACACGCCTATATATATATATATATGTGTGTGTGTGTGTGTGTGTGTGTGTGTGCATGTGTGTGTGTCTGTGTCTGTAAGTATAGATGTAATAACCGTTGATTGATACGTATTTTTCATCCATGGGTTAATATATAAATAGACATACGTATGTATATGTGAATGTATAAGTCTATCTATATTTATCTCTCGTTCTATCTCTTCCACAGTCTCTCTTTTCTCACACACATACACATACACACACACACACACACACACACACACACATATATATATATACATATATATATGTGTGTGTGTATGTGTGTGTGTGTGAGTGTGTAAGAAGACACGTGATTGTGAGTGTATGTTGGTACGTATGTATGTATATATGTTACAGTTCATGTACCTAAATTTCATGTCTGTTGGTTTATTTATAAATCAATATATATGAATATGTGTGCGACTATACACGTCTCTCCCTATCTCTCTCTCTCTCTCTCTCTCTCTCTATATATATATATATATATATATATATAATATAATATATATAGAGAGAGAGAGAGAAGAGATGAGAGAGAGAGAGAGTTATATATAGATAGATAGATATACTTATAGAAGAATGTGGAGTGACAATCGTAGTCTTAGCCGAACAGTATATATATAATATATATATATATATTATATATATATATATATATATATATGTCTGTGTGTGTGTGTGTGTGTGTGTCTTGTGTCTGTGTGTCTGTGTCTGTGTGTTTGTGTGTGTGTGTGTGTTTGTGTGTGTGTGTATATATATATATATATATATATATATATATATATATATATATATATAATATATGCCTTTTGCCTTCCACGCTCATACCATTGGGAGAGAAATGAATAGATCTACCTCCCTTTCAGCTATGGATAGATAGTAGCCCGGATTGGGTTCTTTAACCATGGCTAGGTAACCTGTCTAGGAGATGGAAAACTCTGCTCGTGTGGGAGAGTTGTTAAATATGTATATGTATGTATGTGTGAATATATACGTAACTCTCTCTAATAATAATAATAATAATAATAATAATAATAATAATGTATATATATATAATGTGTGTGTGTGTGTGTGTGTGTGTGTGTGTGTGCGCGGCGCGCGTTTTTGAATGGAGTGTGTTGTGTGTGGATATGCCTGAACAAATACACAGATTGTATACATAATACATGCTGTTTAAATTATACCCATGCGAAATTAATCTCTCTTGGACGATTTTTTAAGATGATTTTTTTCATAGGAATAGATTTTCGAGAAAAAAATCAAAACTTTTTGGATTTTCCTCAAATCAAAATCGAAAATCCCTTCTGATTTTTTTTCCTTTTAAAATATTTGATTTAATCTCATTAATCTCTATTCTGATTTAAATTCGTTAACCTCATTTTTTTTCATTTTTTATTTTTTATTTATTGGAAAACTCATTTAAATAAAATTCACTTTCCCACTGATCATAATATTTTTATGGAAGCGCGCGTGGCGTCACGATTATAATTGAAGTAAATGAAATCGACAATTTGCGAGGTTGTTTGCGCCCAACGCTCTTGGGATAGGCATGAATCATTCTCTGCTCTTCAAGAGTGTATACGGCTGGCTAGTAACTCTACCCCATCAAAATGCTTGCAACTGAAATGTTACAATGCCCACATACCTCTTAACGAAGGTGCAGATTTATCGTCAAAAGCCATTCTACAATCAAGCTAAAGTCTTAAAGTGTTTACTTCTCCTAGACTGGTTAGCTAGCCGTGCTTAACAAGCCCAGTCTCCCTTGCTTTTACCCATAGCTGGAGGGAGAACTGGATTTATAAATTTTCCATGGGTATTAGCGCCATGTGAAATGCAAACAACTTCGGCCAGGAATTGAACTCCGGTCGACGAGTCCATTTTCTACAACTGTAACCATTAGACCACGCGCATCCACAATATAATTATAGAATAAAATGACGCTTGACACACACATAAATTATACGCGACTATACCATCTTGCTACTATTGGGCGTACTTGCGATCTTCTGTCACGTCATAATCGTGGTAAACGGGTGGTAAACGGGTGAGGTAAATATCTAGCATCTACAACATTTTCATTTTAACCATTTAAAAAAATCATAAAAGAAACAACTAATACAACTGATCATTCCATTATTGATTTCTTGAATGATTGATTGATTTTAACGGTTAGAACAACACCTCTAGGGTTATTTATGGCCATATGTTAGGGAATTGCATCCTTTGTACATTTATATTCACATATCTTGATTTTGTTTTCAAAGAGTCAATTATATAGTTATTTACTAAGTGTAGCTAAGATGCTCCACAAGGTAAGAAGTATGGGGTACCGGGTGAGAATCTTACTCACTAACAATGGTCTGCTAAGCTAGCTTGTTAACCATTATATCATAGTTATATATAAAGTATTCCTATCTAATAAAAAATTACACACAGTAGTTTGGTTTCAAGATTTTAATCAAATATTAATAATTATATGGTTTCAACCAACTATTTCTATTTAATAATAACCATATATATATATATATATATATATATATATATATATATATATATATATATATATACACGCACACACAACACACACACACACACACACATATATATATATATATATATATAGAGAGAGAGAGATAGATAGATAGATAGATAGATAGATAGATAAATAAATGAACAAATAAAAGTTTAGCTTTTATTTATTTCATAGGAACAATCTTTACAACCGATCGGTTTCTTGCTAGTGCATTCGTCAGGTAAAACGGAATAGTTTTGAAAATTAAAGAAATGGTACAAATGGTTATATATATAAATATATATATATTATATATATATATTATATATATATATATATATATATGTTTTATAAAGAGGGAGAAGGGGAAAGAAGGAAGGGGAGAGAGAGAGAGAGAGAGAGAAAGAGTAGAGATTCATTTTCCAAGAAATGGAAGCAGCTTAGTTCGAGATATGTCCACGACGATAACTGTATTGTTATTTGCACCTGCATTGCACAGTAAGATCATTTGGTTCTCACTATATTCAGAATAACCGAGTACGTTCCGAAAAGACCACTTGCATTTCTTTATACTTTCTCTGGTTCCTCATAGATGGCGTGCGCGTTTCGTACAGTGTCTAATTGCTTCTAATCAAAGAATACGTGCGGTGTGACAAAATGAGAAATGGAATTTTCAGGTGGAGATATTTTCAGGACCCCGAATATAAATAATTCATAAAACAATCATTTTTTTTCTTTTCTTATTTTTCATATTTTTTGTTTTTTGTTTTGTTGTTTTTTTTACCTTCAGGAGCGAAGATAGAGAATCATTATTGATGTTGAACGGTGCAAATATTGCATTTGCATAATCCATTAGATATTTTCGAATCAGCTGATTTGTGGATAAAAAAGAAAATATACTATGAGAACTTTCATTAGAGAAATGTTTCTCCAAAGCTGCCGATCGGTGAAGAGACAAGATTGCACCTGGGTGAATTGTTTTCTTTTTACAGCCATTAAGAGACAATTTCATTTATTCACACATATATAGAATGTATTAATGTATTGCTCTTGGAGACGGGCAGGCAGGAATATCGGAATATTTTTTTTATCACAACAGATGACTTAATGATTGTAAAAAACAAAGAAAGATACAAATATTTCTTTCACTACATGCACACACACACGCACACATACACACACACACACGTATATATATATATATATATATATATATATATATATATATAATATATATACACTTATATATATACACATATATATATATATATATATATATATATATATATATATATACACGAACACACGGGCATATAAACACCCATAATATATATATATATATATATATATATATATATATGTGTGTGTGTGTGTGTGTGTGTGTGTGTGTGTTTATATGATCGTGTGTTGTGTATTATATATATATATATATGTATGTTATGAGAGCAATATTTGTTTATTTCTTTGTTTTTTACAATCATTGAGTCACATGATATATATATATATGTTTATATATATATATATATATATATATATATATATACATATACAGGTACATACATATATAGTTGTGTCTTTATGCGTATATACATATATATATATACATACATATATAAACATAAATATAATGAATATATATACACATGTATATATAGTCACACACACTGCCATATCTCTCACAGCTCTCTCTCTCTCTCTTTCTATATATATATATATATATATATATATATGTGTGTGTGTGTGTGTGTGTGTGTGTGTGTGTGCGCGCGCACGTTGTATGAGAGTGTGTATATGTGTGAGTGTGTTTGGGTTGTATGTGTGTTTATTGAACGCGTGAAAAATATTTGTATTCTGATTGTGAAAATACATCTGACATCATTCGATCAAATCAAATTATCCCATGATCTAGAAGATCAACGGAGTACCACGCCCGGCATTCCATAGCATTACTCGTGGTAATCACTTTGCTGTGGCCATAGTTTCTCATTGTTAATCGTTGAAGTGGATTACATGTTACCGGCAGATGGAAATACTCGCTAATCTGACCTGTGGGGAGAGACGGATTAAGGGCATTAGTGGGAATCGAATAAAATATTTTGATGATGGAAATTGAATCGAATCCCATTTTATGTATTCTTACGCGTTAGGGAAACTTCTCACTTTTATCTAGCAATATATCTATAGAAATAAACTTCTTCTTTATTATTTATGTAAATTATTCATAAACAGTTTCATGCATTCAAGAACTCATATAATACTAATAATTTATTGATCAATTATTTTGTTTCAAGTTTCCTATTGAATACAAATAATTTGCACGCGGTTGTACATTTTAAAGTATTCCTATCTTATACTAAAATTTTATACAAAAAGAGTTCTGTGTTCCCGGCTTTGTCAGAGTTATATGGCATCCAGCTAAATTTAAGTGTACATTTTTAGAATCTAATATTGCTCACCATTGGATGTATATACCTATTGCTCGATGTGTTCATTGTGAAAAAAGACACTTTAGTTAACCTTATTTACCCATAACACAATAATACTAATTACGTAATATCAACAGTGTTGGCATTAATGTAAGTAGTCCTAATACAAATAATTTTGAAACTAATATATTTGACCCATAGTCGTGACCTATGAGGTTCTAACACTCCAATCAGAGTGGGCTTGGAACTAATTGAATTAAATGTGTATTCCATATGTCCGACAGCAGCAGAATGTAAGTCTCACTATTCAGATGATGTTTATTTTCATATCCATAGAAATTCACTTAGTTCACGAGTTCACGATTGCAAGTGTTCGATTAGGATTCGATATTTCAATGTATAAAAGAAAACGGTGTAAACCCTGGAATGCAACGATTGAAATAATGCAACGGGCACATAAGTTATCCTGAATCAACCAACATATAAGGATTAGTTTAGGAAGCACGTGGTGTAATGGTTAAAGTCATGGGAAATGGACTCGTGACCCCGAGTTCAAATCCTGGACGTGGTAATTGCATTTCACTTAGTGCTAATACCCTTGGGAAAGGTATGAATCCTAATCTACCTCCAACTATGGATAAATAGTAGGGCAATCTGGGCTCTTTTAACCATGGCTAGGTAACCAGTCTAGGAGAAGGAAACTCTGAATTCAAACCTGTTAAACTCCGCTTAAGAAATTGACCTTGTGTCACATCCTGCTCGTGCGGAGGGGTTGGTAAATATATATAAGGATTAGTACATCTTAGGGCCGGGTTAGCTCAGTCGGTAGAGCGTTCGGCTAGAAACCACAAGGTTCCTAGTTCGACACCAGTCCTCGCCAACTCAGCATATGAGTAGCACAGGGATATGTGCAGTAAAGGAGCTGATGGTAGGTGTGGCGCTCCACCTCAGACGCTAAAATAATCTCCTTGGTCTAGCGCAAGTGAAAAGGGGATAGACTCCCTCGCAGATTGGCTGATACCGACTGTAGGCCGTCCCGACGACTTTACTTTACTTTACTTACATCTTATCTAAAGAGATTTAAACTGTTGTCACACTTTTAAAAATGCTTTCTTCAGCTTAATTATGTAATTTATATGCTCTCTCCTGCACCAGCGGCCGGCTAAGTTCAACATGACAGACAAGGAGAGGTCAGACCATAAACTGCATAAATATCCATTCAGATGGTTATGCAGTACTTGCAGAGATTCAAAATTGACATTAAGTACCGAGAAAGCGAAGAGTTGAATCGTATATTTTTGGGTTAAGCTAAACTGCTTATTCCTGACCCGAGCTTTCTATTACATAAGTGAATGTGCTCACTCAATGTTTTGAAAGAACAAAAAGGCCTTTGCATTTTTATCAGAACCAAGAGTTTTAATACCGAGGCATTTTTCTTTTATGATGACGATGTCTTGCAGCTTATGATCCTATGGGGTTTATTTTTCCTAAGCCATACTAACTCGTAATGCAAAACATCAGAGTTATTCAAACAAGAATACACATTGATTTTGTTGATAAAAAAAGAAGAAGAAATTGAATTACCGGTTGAGGTTCTCCAGTACAACGACTGCTTTCAACTGCCGTACAAAACTCATTTCTCATCATCTCACACGGGTCAAAAACCGTTTCAAATTCATAAATCTTTTTGATCTCAAAGAAGAGACAACGCATTTTGATTAATTGCTTCTTATTTTGTCCACTGTCTTCATAGGTTACGCATTTCTCTTTTCTAAGTCTATTACCATTAGGACGCCGGTGCAAACCTATATTTTTTTATCGATTGTGTTGAATATTAATGCAAGCATCGGGCACGTTTGAAGCCAATTCGTTTCAATGCCGTTAGTTTTCATCAATGTTTGCCGGGAGTCCTTTTCAAAATCACACTTCGCGTGTCTCACTTGCAGTCAAAGATCTGAATTAGTTTTTGAGAAGAATGATCAGTGAACTCACCTTCACTAAACACGATAAATCTTTTCATTCGTAGATCTGCTGCCTTTTAGATTGGTACAGAAAACAGGGTCACAAATTATACTTTCGGTTTAACCTGTTCATTTAAATCGATGTCATTACAAGTATAGTCGTATGAGACTTATCGCGTTATACTTTGGAGCTGTCTTAAGATTACTAAAGAGTAGACAATGGATTATTGTCATAAGATAAAAGTCTATTAAAATGAACTATACTAAAAGTGATACTGAAGTATATCGTTGGTTAGTGCATTGCATTTTACGGCATGGCAACCATTGGGTTATTTAATCTCGAAGACGATTGTTTTATTCATTTTTATTGGTTATACATTTTTAAAACTAAATTTTTAAAAATAATTCTTCAAAACACATTTTGATCCATTCAACCCATAGATGGGTCCCTAACATGTACTACCACAACATGTTCGATTGACCAGGGAGTAATGGCGATGGAGAGATACCTCATACGCCCATAGTTCCAGAATTGGAACCTCGCCAGTAGATGGTGTTTAAAGTCATATTCAGGGCACTAAGACACTCAGCCATCATCTTTTAGCACGTATATGATAAAACCTGGTGTAGGAAGTGCGTGGTGTAATGGTTATAGTCATGGGAAATGGACTCGTCGCCCCGAGTTTAAATCCTGGATGTGGTAATTGCATTTCACTTTGCGCTAATACCCTTGGGAAATGTATGAATCCTACACTCCCTCCAGCTATGGATAAATAGTAGGATAGACTGGGCTCTTTAACCTTGGTTAGGCAACCGGTCTAGGAGAAGGGAAACTCTGATGTCCAACCTGTTGAACTCTGCTTAAGAAATTGACCTTGTGTCACATACTGCTCGTGTGGAGGGGTTGGTGAATATATATATGATAAAACGTTTAGTGGTTTGCCATAAGAGAAATACGACCAAAACACTCATATAGGTGCTAAGGCTTGATTGATCGGAGAGGGCCTATCTGTCTACACGTCTAGCCAAGTAAGAGCCAAACTGGAGTATTGTATGTTTTTCGTATTACGCATCCAGGCCGCCACCCATGGCAAACAGGTGGTTCCATTATTGCTTCTTTTCCATCTACAGAGGTACAGTCGGCGTATACTACAGCGCCAGCTGACAGGACTGGGTGAATATCGAAGACATAACCTCATAACAAATTGCCCGTTGACATAAAATAGCCCAGGCGGAATGACGTGCCGTTAAAACCAATTAAGCCATCTACATAATTGGCCAGGCTTGATGATGGCACTCGCCAATTCAGTGCATTGGTAGCATAGTTTAGAGCTGTGTGGTAAAATGCGTGAAGTCAGCGTGGCGTTCCACCTCAGGCGAAGCAGTCTCATTGATCTAGTCCTAATGAAAACGGGATAGATTCGTTTGCTTCCCGATTCCAACAATGGGTATCTCTGCCTACTTTACTACTAATTAGTATTTTAAAACCTTATCGTTAAAACATTTCACGTATATATAATTTCTTTTCAGGTTTAAGTAATTTAATAAATTATAACTTGCTAATTTATTTCTCACTCATGTATCCCCAAATAACTGAATATATCTACATTGCGTTTAAACAAGCCGTGTCCAATCGTCTCAAACACAGATTTCCTTATCTCGATAAACAACGCATAAGCTGTAAAGTTAAAAATATTTTCCATTCGTCTCCACTGTAGACTTCTTATCGTCGGCTTAGATATTCTTAGAGCAGCGAAGAAAATTGTAATGCTCAAATATTTCATGCCACTGTTACCCCCTTTCGGATCCAGGGTAGGTAAGGGTCTCGGGTGAGGGCGGAAGGAATATATGATCCTCTCCGTGACTGAACGTGTGCGATCCCGTATCGAATAGTCGTTTAAGTGCGCTGATCTTTCTTAAGATGTCTGCAGATTCTCATACAGCTGCAGTTTGTCCGTCATTGAACACAGTTAAATTGATTTCAAGAGCGAGACGCTCCCGACTCAATGACAAGTGATTCTAAGCCAGCCATGATATATGACGTCCGGCAAATCTAACTGAATTCATTCGAGACGAGACTATTGACTACTCCTAAGGATTTTATACTGTGATTTTAAAAAGAAAAAAAATCAGAAAAAAGGCGCCACTGAATGAGTCTTCGTTCGATGGCGGATATAATCTCGAACAAAAATAGGAGTGATTTATTCAAGTTATCAATTGGTCAATGTTTCTAGATCAACAAAAATAAGACTTGTATAAAACTTTAATCAAATAACTAAATCCAATCATTTCTTAGTTACACCGCTGATTTTTGGAGTTGGTTCTATTTCGATAACATTTCTACGTCGTTGAATAAGCGATTTCTACAATTTGAAAAATAATATTCTAAGATATTTTCAAGGACAGTAAAAAGTACTTCAACGTTTTCGAAGAGGGAGAAATAAAGAGATGATTAAATCATTTTAATCTTATTATAATGGAAATTGTGTGTTTGTCTGTCTGTAACAACAATTATATCACTACTTAAATCCCATTTCACTCAGTTATTTACGTCACATTTTCCATGATTTTATTTTTTATTTAAACCTCAATTATAAATAAGATGATCTTACATTAATAATTTTTATTTAGATACTAACAGCATGCAATTGTATTTATATTTACAACAAAATAGCGGCTTACAGTGTGAACCGGAAGGCTAATTTGCATATTGATATTAAACATTTGATTCTAATAAATATGTGGTTGTTATTATTGATTTCTAATTGTTTGGTTTTATCTCCATAAATATAAGCAAAATATCTCAGGGACAAATATTAAAAGAAAGTAATTAGCAAGTAGAAATAACAGTCATTTTATTATTTACTTCCTATTTTAACTAAATAGTTAAATTTAAAAAATAGCAATGAAAAACGGGAGTGATGGAAGAGTAAGTCTCAGTTGTTTCATTTTTCAGTTATATCAATCTCTGTTTCAAATCTTTTTTTCTGCATTCATATTTACTTTATTTACCCCTTTCCATTTTGATATAATATTTAATTACATTAAAACTTAAATACTTTCACACAGAGGGTGCATATTTTTGCTAGTATATATAATTATAATCTTAATGTAGGTATTTACCAGAGCCGTTCGCTATGGGGAGGATGTGATATAAATTCGCATTTATGGGGCAACCAACGAAGATTGAATTCACTATTCAGTATCAATGCATCTATGAGAATAGTTTGCTAACCATTACACAACGACGCAACACACTAATCTACCCAACCTGTCCCCTAAACGAGGGATGTGACACAAGATCGCAAGTGTGGGCCACTCAGCGACGATTGGACTCTTATTAGATCTCTGAGACTAACTTGTTAACCATTACACCAGGATGGGACATTTATTACCCAGCCTGATCGTCATGGGGTGAATGAGATACAAGATTGCACATATAGGGTATCCTGCGAGGATCGAAATCGGTTTTCTGTAGTTATGGATCTAAGAGAATAGCTTGTTAACCATTACACCACGATGGGAGGCCCTTATTTGTTCAATCCGTTTCGTACGAGTAGCAAGTATTGAGCATTCAGCAATGATCAAACTCGCTATTCAGTAGTAATGTGTCCCGTTAGACTAGCCTGCTAACCAATACACCACGATGAGAAATGGCTAGGAAATGACTCAAGGTCACAAGTATGGAGCACCTTGCGATGATCAACCTCGCTATAAAATTGTTATAGATCACACTAAACTATCTTATTAACTAACACACCACCATGGAAAATGTTTAGGATGTGACTCAAGCTCGCAAGTGTTTGGCACCTAGTGA
>CM042144.1:20481983-20484483 GCA_023376005.1 Doryteuthis pealeii
AATCTGAAGGTCTATTGCATACTGACGTTTTCACGGTACTAAATCAGCATATATGTTGTATACCCTTTCTTACTTCTTACTTCTAGTCGTCTTCTCTTCTGACCGGCTTTGGTTCTATCTTCTAACATCTTGCGTTTTGGTCTGGAATCTTCTAAGGTCTGGACTTTCTTGGGGACTTCGGGTCTGGTTTTCTATGGGAATTTCTCCTTATCAGAAGCCATGTGTCATTGTTAGTTTTTAGTAAACACAAGACTTCGATTTTCTTTTAATGTTACTTTATTTCGGTAAATCCCCAACCCAGACATAACATAGCGTGCGTATGCAGAGTTACAGTTTAGACAGAGCATCATGTCCGACTGCTCTGTCTGACGTCCACTGCAAAACTAAACTAAAGCTCCTTACTATTCTTAAACCGGAACAGGTTCTTCTATGCCTTCTGGTTCCCACGATTTATCCCCGGAAGGCAAGGTGAGAGTGAGGTAAAACGCCGTCACTCACTTACAGGGCCTTCAACTGCACAGATCGCCACCATATCTTTATACTACCTTACATAAGTATGAAAAGGGTCCCCTCAGAATTACAGGGATTGACAATAATCTTATGCACCGTATAGATTATGTAACAGGTCCACCTGTACTGATCAAGCAAGTTTTTCGCAGTGGCATTTTTTTTCGCGACCAATAGTTGTTTAACCCTATTACCGCTGTAGGGGATTATCTTCCCTTTGCCGGAAGAGTTATCTTCTCGCTGCGTTGCTGTTTGTTCCCACTAGGGGACCTCTGGCATTTTAAGCGTCTGGTTTGAACTTGTCTCCCTCTTTTAGCTGGATCTTCTCAAGAACTGCTATGGACTAGAGTCTATCTACCCCCTTCTCGGTGGGGCTTCCCCCCTTACATTACTGTAAGTCCTTTATACAGTATGGACTATCATTTAGTTCCATGTCTGTAATATTTATATGTTAGGTACATTTGGGTATCTTGTTTATACCTAATTATTGTATATGTATTTACATGTTCTATTCTCCTGTACATTATGTATCTTATCGTTTCCATGTGCTATTATATATCTATTAAATGTTTTGTCTCACAACGGTTCGGAATTGTATGTTCATTAATTAACTTTGAATCTTACACCGCCAATTCCATGGATTTATGGGCTTATGTTTCTTTGAGCATTCGTACCACGTGCCAAACGTGGGCCATCGTAGTTAGGCTACCTTTATTGATAACGTAATTTTGTTTCAAATCTTGTACAGAGATTTGTTGGAGATTAGGCTAGTCAGTCATTAGTTTCAAGCGATACTTCTGAGGTATTTGCGGTGGCTAATATCTAAATTATTCCTAGCTACCATTGAAGCTTCCCAGCTATGCATACCCTATCACATAGACATATGTTGTATAATATATATACTTATATATTTACCAAACCCTCCGCACGAGCAGGATGCGACACAATGTCAATTTCTTAAACGGAGTTCAACAGGTTTGAATTCAGAGTTTTCCTTCTCCTAGACCGGTTGCCTAATCAAGGTTAAATAGCCTAGTCTGACCTACTATTTACCCATAGCTGGAGGGAGAGTAGGATTCATATATTTCCCAAGGGTACTAGCGCTAAGTGAAATGTAATTAGCACGTCCAGGATTTGAACTCGGGGCGACGAGTCCATTTCCCATGACTTTAACCATTACACCACGCACTTCCTTCTTCTTATGTTGTATAATATAGGTACAGCCTCTTTTTCAGAGGAAGCTTAAATCCGTGGATCCATTTCTTCCAGTAATACCGGGAAGCAATCTTTTTTATTACACAAAGTGTCGCTATATCGGCAAAAATCTCTCTATTCCTCCAATATTCACTTCCTTTAAGGATATCTCGTTTTCACCCAGATTTCGTATGTTCATGAGATATACATGGGTGAACTATGTTTTATACTCATTCATTAATAGGTTCATGTCTGTCAGTGTTTCTGTGGCTATGGGGAAGCGTCTTTAAGCGTCTACTTCTGTCGCATGATTGATAGGTAGCCTATTAATTATGTGTGATAGTGTAGTTATTCAAACTAACGGTTTGTGGAAAAAAATACAGATTGATTTTAACCTGTGTTGACCTTTCTTCACATTGAAGCCGTGAGAAATTTGGTAAAATGGAGCAATATTTACCATGCTTGTTTTGAAAAATGGGTGTTATTAATTTGAATCACAAATTTAAACCATGAACTAGAAAGAAGCCATATTTTGATACAGTCGATTCCTGTTAAATAGAAGATATATTAATGGTGGAAATCGCAAAAATGTAAGAAAAAAAAAACAAAACAAAACAAAAAAGAAACAAATGCCCTACTTAAATCGTATTTATACATTATGGAATCCGCCCTGTCGGCTGGGGCGTTAGAATGCACTGACTTCACCTCTGCAGAGGGGTAAGACTCCCCCAATGAGGCCACCTGTTGGCCGTGGGTGGCGCCCGTGATTCTTAAGGATAGAGCCCAGGTGGATGAGCAG
>CM042144.1:20486983-20524483 GCA_023376005.1 Doryteuthis pealeii
TTTTTTTTTTTTACATTTTGTATTATTATTTTTTTCTTTTGTGTGTGGTAGAAAATGCTATTTTATTTCACCCTCACATCAAAAACATTGATCTATTTCTTGTTGCTCATCGATATACTCAGTGGGAGGTGCCCGTGGTATAATTGTTATCGTCGAAGGAATGGACACGAAGACACGAGTTCAAATCCTGAACGAGTCGTCTTTTATTTCATACGGCACTAATACACCTGGGAAAGGTATGGATCCATTTATTCTCCCTCTAACTATGGGTAAAAATGTTATTGACAAGTTAAAACCAATACTATTTCTCTGGATATTTGAGATGAGAGTTGATTATTAGTATTATCTGCGTTATTCGGACTATTGTCCTCATCTTCCTTGTTATCTGTACAACGTTTGAGCCGATGTGCACTCCGGCTTTCTTCAAGTATTTTTTGTCGGACTCGGGAACTTTCTCGGACTCGGGAACCTTCTTGTCGTAATCGGGAGCCATCAGAGAACTTTGAACCTAAAGCTTTATTCAATTCACGGGGGCATCCTGTTCTCATTCCGCTAACCATAGCTGGGGCAAAGGCGTTAAGCTGTGTTAATTATTATTCTATAATATTGCTGCTTTGGCCAGGATTGAACCTGCAGTCCAGAGATAACTGTCACTTAGAACAGTCTTAACCTAACTCCTTTATACACTAGGCCATGTGTCAACTTGAACAATCCAGTGTAAATTTTGGGAATTTATAAACCTAATGTCTTGTTTTGGTTAGAATATCTACCTATTCACTTATTTATGATTTTATACCTAAACTCATATTGGGAGTTTTTTTTAAATTATTTTTTTCATCTAATCTAATCTAGCCTTATGGGATGAAGTTAGGATAATAGATAGGGAAGAACATTGGAAGAGAAGACGCCTCAAAGAATCAGCTCATATGATAGGCTGTAGTAGACCAAGCATAGAAATGAACACAATATGGGAACCCATAAATAAAAAGGCTAGATTAGTTTAGATACGCATCTACCCCAGCTATGGTTAGCGGAATGAGAACAGGATACCCCCGGGATTGAATAAAAGGTTAAGTTCAAAGTTCCGTGATGGCTCCCGATTACGATAAGAAGGTTCCCGAGTCGGAAAAGAAGGTTCCCGAGTCCGAGAAGGTTCCTAAGTCCGACAAGAAATACCTGAAAAAGGCCGGAGGGCACATCGACCGAAACGTTGTACAGATAACAATGAAGATGAGGACAATAGTCCGAATAACACAGATAATATTAAAACCAATACTTTTAACAGTGATATATTTGACATCTTTGCCTCTGTTAGCTCACTCTATATTATTCTTTTCCTTTATCTATACCTTAGACTGTCGGATTTGTTTCCATTTTATATACTTACATACGAAAAAAAATAACAAAGAAAATATTGTATTGTACTTATTTAAGAAATATCAAAAACAAAAACCAAAACACCCTAAAAAAAGAGAACAGGTCTCATTTTCAATCTAATCATTGGCTTGCTTTATTATTCATTATTTTATATCTTAAGTGTTTAATATATAATATGTCCTTCCTCTAAGACTGGATTTTATCCATTGTTTTCTTTTGGGTCATTATCTAAAGCAAATTCTGCAATCTGTAATGATGTAATGATTATTTAATTAAGGGACTCCTTCAACAACCTTATTGGGTATTTCATGTACTCACAACACACACACACACACACACACACTCTCTCTCTCTCTCTCCTCTCTCTCTCTTCTCTCTCTCTCTCCTCTCTCTCTCTCTCTCTTCTCTCATCATTTTTGGGCATTTTTTTATTATTTTTTTTTTTAGTTAGTGTGGTGCTTAGTAGAAAATTAAATTATTTTATTCCCCCACACACAAAAAAAAAAATTGGATCTATTTAATTTAGGTTTCTCACGATATACTCAGTAAGGAGGTGCCCAAGTTGTAATNTTAATTAATCGTAAATTAATTTATTATTTCTCTATTATCTTCTTTCATTTCTCAATCATCCCCATCACATATATATATTTATAATTTAATTTAATTAAAAAAAAAAAAAAAAAAAAAGCTATATATGATACGTATAAAGTAATTTAGTTAATCGTGTATTCTGAGTTTATTCTAATCTTTGATAGCTTGGTAGGTTTAAATTATGATAGGGGAAAATTATATATAATGAGAGGAAATGTGTACTAAATCAACTAAAAACATATAGGACGGTAAAGTTGTTAAATTAATGTATTCTGGTGTTTAATTCTAATCTTTGTTTATATTAGGAACCTAATTTAAGCATTAATAACTTATCTCTTAATCTGAGATTACCAATTTGTTGCGTATTATAGCCTCCATCTTAAACTGGAAAATAGTACCTAATTAATACAATAGAATAAAATTAGAGTCCTAAATAAAACAATAGATAGGTCCTAAATAAACAATAGATTAGAATTAAAACACAAATACTAAATTAACTAAATTACCACGTTCCATATATAGGTCTTAGTTTATTTATACACATTGTCCTCTTTCATATATATATAATTTTCCATCATAATTTTAAACAACCTACCAACTATCAATAGATTAGAATTAAACTCAGGAAGAATACACGATTAACTTAAATTTACACGTTTTCATATATAGCCTTTTTTTTTTTTTTTTTTTTTTAATTAAAATAAATATAATTATAATATATATTATAGTGTGGCAATATGAGAATTGAAAGAAGATAATAGAGAAATAATACAAAAAAATTAATTACGGATCAATTTAACAATATTGACATATTATTAATCCTTACATGACATTGATTTCTTAAACATGACCACTATTTTCTTAACCATAATACCCTCTTAGGATTACGGTCAGTCATAAAACTATAAAATCATTAAGAAAGTGGGGAAAAAAAAAAAAAAGAATAAATAATAACAACAAAAAGAATGAAAAAAAAATAGTTAAAAAATATATAATTGAAGCATACATTAATCCTTGTAATTCAAATATTTGATATGATATTTAAATCTGATCTGAATTAATAGGGAATGTTTGTTTTATATTGTTTTGAATTTTACATCAATCCTAATATTATATATATGATATTTTAATATATATAATTTAATATAATATTTAATCTATTTAAGTTTAAAAGAAAAAGAGAAAAAATACTCATAAAAGATATTTCTTTAAAAAAAAAAAAATAATAATAAAAAGATCATTATTTTTCTATCAATACTAATACATAATTAAGATAATCTTTATTACTATTTACTATAAAAAATAATTTAATAGAGACAACAGGGGATCAAAGGGAAAAAAAAAAAAAAAAAAGAAAAAGAAAAGAAGAGAAATAACAACAAAAAAAAGAAAGAGGAGGGAGAAGATAAGAAATGAAAGGTGAAAGCGAAAAAAAGCTAAGTATGTTAAAAAAAAAAATTAAATCTATTAAACGGTATTTTATTCATTTGCCCTGTTTTTTGAAAGTATGACACGCTCACACGTTGCTCACTATTGCTAACATTGCAAAATTGCAACATCTACCGGATGTCAGCCTTGTTCCTCAACAAACTTTTAAATAAGAAAAAATAAGAAGAAAAATAAGAAATTACCAGTTATCTGTCCCATTCATTAAAATATGAGAGAAGAAAGAAAGAGAGGAATATATTGAAAAGGAGAGGAATAGATATATAAGAAGAAATATAACCACAAAATAAAAAAAAAAAAAGCATGTCATTTCTGAATCAGTCATCTGACGTAAGTCCGATATATATGAGACATATAAACATCTTTTTGCCCTTTATTTTAGCTGTATGCCTTCGAATATTATTAATACTTAACAATGCTCAAGCAAAACAATATTTATATATTATATATATCACTCATAGCAGTTAATTTGCATTTTTATTTATTTAATTATAATACATGTTTTAACTTACTGATAGTATTTATTTTTTAAGATTAACATGTTTTTTTAAACGAGTTTCTCGCAATCTAATATTGTATTTCCTGACCGCTTTTATAATTGCTCCTTTTTCCGTCCTAAACATGTCCATTTTGTATTTTGACCTCTAGGCTCGCTTTATTCTGCTGATTATGATTTCTGCTTCTTTATTAATTAATACATTTTAATTTAACTTACATTCTTTTTTAAATACGAAATTACAATTTCGTCATATTAGTTAACATTCATTAAGAAAAAAAAGAATTCTATTCAATCAAAACACAATTATGTGAATCTGGTGCCTACCCTGCACAAGGATTCCGAACGCAACTCTTTTTATAAAAATATAGTGGAGAGACCAGCAAAAACAAAAATTCTATAAATCTACACGCAAAATACGTATAGGGATAACGAAGACATTTGAAGTCAAAAACGCGGTAACTGAGATATCTAGCCTGTGTGATTTCTAAACAACCTTGTTTAAATGTGATTTTATCTCCCCTAGTTGAAATCGCATTGCTGAGAAAACTATCAGTACTAAGCGCCACTTGATTCTTTTCATTGCTTCCGACTACACCTATTTATTCAACAATCCAACAACCCAAAACCGAGAAGTGAAAGCTCAGTCGACTAAAAAGATTTAAATAAAATCCAAACCATATTTGTCAAAAAACACATTTACCTCGGTGTACATATAAAAGTAGATCGAGTAGTGTACATACTTGTTAGTACCCTAACACTTATTACAGTGATGTAGCAACCAAAATGACTGTTATAATTTGCAGCCGGCTGGAGTCGAGGATGAGTGACTCGCTGACCTCCAGTCTGATCCTGGTGTCGGGTTAGAGGATACCTGAGAATCGGTGGAGAAAGACCCTCTTTCCGGTATAGATTAGAAAGAGTTTTAGTTCAGTATCGGCCAGACCAGCGAAAGTGGTGAATCGGGTAGCGACTGCCGTACTCAATCTGCGGCAGTTAGTCTGGGTGGGATCTCGGAATAAATATGATCTAAAGCAAATCGAAGTCTTGGGTTTTATCTAAAAACTACCATGAACAGGGCTTCTGATAAGAGTAAATCCCAATGGAAGACCAGGACACGAAGTCCCCAAGGCGAAGTCCAGAAGAAGAACGTAAGATACCAAAAATGAGCAGTAAAGGATAATAGAAGTAAATAGGGTATACAAACAGTAGTAATGCGAATGACAGGGGTTATCCTAACTACCCAGAGCTTAGAAATGGTATTCAATCGTCAATGGATCAATAGGTCCTTATTAAAAAAAATATTCGTATTCCGATAAGAATTCTTGTTGAAACACTTATGTCTCTAATTATGTATTTTTCTACTTTACTTAAAGTATGACTGCCCAGTCGGGCTGAGACGAAGTATTCCTTGACTACACCTCTGCAGAAGAGGTAAAATTCCTCCAATGGAGCCACCTGCTGGCCGTAGGCGTAACCTGTAGGCTTAAGGACAGAAGCTCTGAGGTTGAGCACTCAATTACATAAACACTTCAACTTTGGCCCTTACTTAGACTAGACAGGTGGTCAGAGAGGACCCTAGAATCCAATCGCTGGTCATATAAAAGCCTAGTATGTTATTGCTTCTTCCTGACCATATTGTCCTATTGGGAAACAAAAACCTCTATTATATATTGCTAGAGGAGCAGGCTAAGGGACCTAGTGTCTGAGTATGACGTTTAAACCGCATTAATGGTTGTCCAGTTTCGGAGCTCTGGGCAAGTGCTAGAGTACCTCTTCATTCGCCAGTCAATACCTGGCCACTCTGACCCGCAGCAGTGAAGTTACCATGTTAGGATCTCATCTAAGGTTTAAATAGAAAAAAATAACGTCTAAAAAATTACAGCTATACCCCATCAGGGAGCGATGACGATAAGGCGACGGATTAGCCGCGGCGGGTGTGCGGCAAAGAGATGAGAGGAGAGGACTGAGTGGGAGAGAGCGGAAGAGAGAGAGGAAGAGAGTGAGAGGACGGGATAGAGTTATTGCAATCCTGCTCTCGGTACACATGACGATGTTGAATGATATTGTTCACAAATATATTACAGGTCTTGACACATATCACTTTATAAAAGACGAATACTATAGAATAGAAATATTTACGTAAAATTTCTAATTATTAGTATTAGAAGAATACTAGAAACTATACAAGTGTTTGCAAATTATTTGGTATAGATAGTGATAATTGATATAAATGTGTGCCAAAATACTCTTGATAACAAAATGTAGATATAATGTATGATGACGTGATTCTAAACATCTCGGCATGACATAACTTAGACGCATTGATATGCCGTTAAAATCAATTAATTGAGCAATGGAATTTGATTCTCACTCGTAGACCAAAAACTACCAGAGCTTACAAACAAACATACATACAAGATTGCAGAATATTTATTACGAACACACCACACACACACACACCACACCACACACACACACAATATATATATATATATATATATATATATATATATATAGTTGTGTATTTTGGCAGCAAATTATTTTCAGGCATGTGTTATTGAATCACACGGATAGTTCTTCATTATTTTGATCTGTATTTTTCCAGTGTCTAGCGTCTTCTATTGGATCGAATTGAAAGAGGGAATTTCCCACTGTTAACCCGAGCGCTAACTAAAAAACATCAAAAAAACAAAAAACAAGACAAAAACAACATAGATAAAAGACCCAAAAAAGTCGAACTAAAACCAACTCATATACCCCACATGAGGATGACTGAGGAAGCACGAAAGCGCTTCAGCTACAGTATGAAATACCCTATTGTAATTGGATCCTAACACCAGAACGATCGCCAGACGACTGGAAAAGACACATTATTCAAATAAGGAAGAAGTACTCGGTGTTATTCATAACACATGCCTGAATATATATATATATATATATATATATATATAAGATATATATAATATATATATATATATATAATATATATATAATATATCAACTTTAGACATTCACAAGTGGCCCGCTATGATCATCCAGTCATTGAGACATGAGAGTTAGTGGAATTTCTTTTCCAACTCGCTCATTCTCTTTTTTATGCCCCCTAAGATGCTTAACAAAAAAAAAAAGTTTATAATATTCTAACCTGAATGAAAGGAAATCGAAATAGTGTGATAATAGAATTGATTTCAATATTTCATTTTGTCTGTGTCGAGGTGGATGTGAATATTATCAGACTGACGAAAAAATTGTGTAACTATTCAAAACTAAAAGATTTTCGAAATACCATCATAATAGCAAACTAGGTGACCAGTCTTCCACTGTATCGTAAAGAAGAAATCAATATACATATTAAACGTGGAAAAACCATTCAGATCGAGCGCAATTGTGCTTAATATACATACAGCTGATAGAATTTATCTTTCAAAAAAAAAATGTACAAGGAAAATGAATTTAAAGTTGTAAAAAAACAACAACAACAAAAAAATAAGTTTAAGAAACATAATCAAACCTGAATAATTCTTAAGAAAATAATGTCCGTTTATTGTGAATAACTTAGAAAAAATAGTGACAATAAGTGAACAAAAAGATCATTGCATAATGTTCGATGGGTTCAGCGTACTTCATTAATGCGTGTACGTTTAGAAAGGAGAGGGATTCTGTTGGAATATGGTTATTACGTTGAGGAAAAAATACGTTCATTGTACAGCATGATATATATATAATATATATAATATATAATATATACAAGCATATATAATATATAATATGTATATATATATATATATATATATATATAATATATATATTATATATTTAAACAGCAATATAATATAATATATATATATTATATATATATATATATATATATATTCTTTAACTAGCTTGTGTGATGTTTTCATTCCCACTTTTTTTACCATATATATATATATATATATATATATATATATAATATTATATTATACGATGAGAAATTAATCCGACAATATGTTTACAAAATATAACAGACACAAGATGATAAGATTCAAGGAAAAAATTAATATGTCTATACTTAAGTATTTCAGTTTATCATCAGGACAATGCAAGATGAATTTTTGTAAGGAGAAATGATCACGTCATCAGCTTTCATATATAAAACGCACATAAAAAAAATAACGGTAAACATTATATTCACACATTCACCATACATCAATATTTTCATTTTTCTCCTTTACAAACAATTATCTTTCATTGTCCTGATGATGGTTTATCTTAACCGAAATACTTAAGTAATAGACATATAATTTTTTTCCTAACCCAATCAACGACCAACATCAGGAATTTTGATTCAGAGTTATCCCTCTCCTAGACTGGTTACCTACACAAAGCTGAAGGCCTTGTCTGCCCTACTATTTAACCCATAGCTGGAGGGAATTTTAACGACCAACATCAGGATTTTGAATTCAGAGTTATCCCTCTCCTAGACTGGTTACCTACACAAAGTGAAGGCATTAGTGGAGGGAATTTTGAAATCAGAGTTATCCCTCTATAGACTGTTATCTACCCCAAGCTGAAGATACTATTTAACCCATAGCTGAAGAAGAATATATGGATTCATATCTTTCCCAAGTATTGGGCTATAGAAATATATATGTATATATATATATATATAATATATATATATATGTATATGTATATATATATATAATATATATATATATATATATATATATATATATATAACTAAATAGTTAAATTAGAAAAAATTAGCAATGGAAGACGGGAATTATGGAAGAGTAAGTTTCGGTTGTTCTATTTTTCGATTTATACCCCCTCTGTTTCAAATCTTTTTATCTGTATTCTTATTTAATTAGCCTTTCTAATTTAGTACAATATTTTATTTAATTAAACTGAAATACTTGCACCTGGAGGGTGCATATATTTGCTAGTATATTTAACAATTTTTTCCCCCTTAGATGTTTGTTGTTTTTTATTTTACGGCATATAAACCTCGGTGGGTCATTTAATGCGATTAAGTTTTGAAATAATCAATTCTTAATGGATAATACAATTTTTTAAACAAATTTTTCTATTTGACCCATAGATGGGACCTACAGGTACTACCACTCCGGGTCACAGTGGACCAGAGAAATTGTGATGAAGGGGTGTTCCCACATTCCCCAAACCTCCAAAACTGGAACCTCAACCATCAGATAGAGTTTAACGTCATTCCCAGGACATGTAGACCCGCAGCCACCGCCTTCTAACACTCATATGATAAAAAGGGGTTGGGGCTTACCATAAGGACAATAGGGTTGGGGAAATCATATAGGTGCTAGGGCTTGACGTGATCAGGCGATTGATCGGAGGGTTGCCCCCTTAGAGTTGTACACTGGGTAATTTGGACTCTAATCATTACTATATCTAATAGGATGTTACACATTATTTTCACCATACATGTTGGTCCTTGCAATAAGACATATAACATATAACTTAGATATGAACAACGTTCATTTTACCTAATATTTGGTTGCACAACCTTATACAAACGCTGCATGCCTCCAAAAGTTGCTCGTAGGGATTTAGATGCTTCTTGCACCTGCCAGCTGGTACTTTCCTCCGTTCTTTGGAATTTCTTCAATCTATTGAATAACGTAGGATTCATTTCCCCAGCGGCAGATTTCAGCTCAACGTATTTTCAATGTTATTGAGAAAGCATTCATTGCTGGCCAGCGGGAGAGTCCCGTTGGCATAGTGGCTAATGTGCTCGACTACGACGTCGTAGAAAGCGAATTCGAACTCCATTCGCACAATTGCTATCAATTTCAGACTAATACCCTTGGGAAAGGTTTGAAATCCCTCTTGACTCAGCTATGAGTTAAATAGTATCACTACTATTTGGGCCAGTGATTATTATACTAATAACTGGACAAACGTGACCATTTTGGTCACCCATTGAGCTCTAAGTAGATAATTTGGATTAAGGAAAAGTGAGAGATTGCAAAGCGAATTATTTAAAAAAATAAATAAATACGGCTGGAGAATTTTAAAAAAATAACACATTAAACATTTTTGTATGATTTCTAAGAAAGGGAAGTTTGACCTAATTTAAGCTACGGTATGTTGCTTATGAAATTAACATACAAGTACATTTCAAATTCTCCCACATCCTCTCTCTCTCTCTCTCTCTCTCTCTCTCTCTCTCTCTCTCTCTCTCTCTCTCCATTCCCAGAGGAAACTAACATATATAACGAGGAGGTAATTAATAGACACACAGAGATGGGAAAGTGATAGGCAGAATGTAAAGTAAGAGACGAGTCAGTTTTTGGTTTAATTGCAAATTACGACTAATTAAAACCAATTAATGGATGTTTGAAACATTACTCAATTCTAAAAAATTAAGGAATAATTTAGTATAAATTGTGTGTCAAGAAAAGTTTATTCGCTCTGCTTTAATAGAATGATATAATAATCATTCTACTACAATTATAATCATACCACACGTACTACATAGCCGATTCGCGATCTTTAATATTCACGAGGCGTATTAGTTTAGGTACTGAACTGAGATATCATAATGAGCTATTCGATCTCCAGTCGCCTTAATACGTTCACTTTTTGACTAATACTCATGGTAAAAAGAATACTCATCCTTTCGAGCTATTGGCTAAATAGTATTGCTATGTACAATAGGGTAGGTCGATTTTGGAACTGTGATGTCTTCCATGTGGCAAAAGTTTCAAATTATTACTACATAAAATATTTTTCATCTAAACTTTGCATTCCTTTCAGGAAATAGATATCAATCTTTTAAAATGTTATAATTGTTACAGCTTAATTATTAGGTAAAAAGAAACATATTAGAAGGTGTTGGTGGAGATGAGGAGCGTACTTTCAATTTGAATTCTAGTTAACTTATTTCATTCATTTCATTTAAAATGGAAGTCTTTTCTGTTTTAGATATTGAAATTGCTAAATTGTCTAATCAATTTCTCGGCTAGATGTTGCGAAAACGAGGAATTTTGGTACATTTTAGCAGAGGGTTTTTGGTGCGATTTTTTTTTTTCAAATAATAGTGCAAGTAAGAGATCTAATTTTTGGAATCAGCATTTATTATACCAATATAAATTTTCGCCGTTTTAGAGAATTTGATATTCAAAAAAAGTTAAAAATTGACCTACCCTAATGTACAAGGATAACTGTTGCATTAAATAACCCTCGATTGTTGACATACCATCAAACAATGGAACCAATCCATGCCAAACAGTTATTAGAATACATCGACTGTACCTCTGCAGAGGGGCAAGACCCTCTCCAATGGGGCTACCGGTTGGCCAAGGGTGGCGAGCTGTGATGTTTGAGTACGGAATCCTGGTGGTTGAGCTATCAATGACATACAACACTCCACTTACATAGACTAGACGGGCGGTCGGAAATGCCCCCTCCGATCAATCGGTTGGTCATGTCTAGTCCTAGCACCTATATGATTGTCCCAACCCTGTTGCTCTTATGGCAAGCCCCAATCCTTTTTATCATATATATATTTACCAACCCTCCGCACGAGCAGGATGCGACCAAGGTCAATTTCTTAAGCCGAGTTCAACAGGTTTTAATTCAGAGTTTTCCTTCTCCTAGACGGTAGCCTAACCAAGGTTAAAGAGCCCAGTCTGCCATACTATTTACCCATAGCTGGAGGGAAAGTAGGATTCATACCTTTCCCAAGGGCATTAGCGGTAAGTGAAATGCAATTACCACGTCCAGGATTTGAACTCGGGGCGACAAGTCCCATTTCCCATGACTTTAACCATTACACCACGCGCTCCTTTTTATCATATATGTGCTAGAAGGCGGAGGCTAGGATTTCCTGTCCTGGGTATGACGTTAAACTCTATCTGATGGTGAGGTTCCAGTTCTGGAGGTCTGGGGAATGTGGAGCACCCCTTCATCATGATTGCTCCCACGTTCACTCTGACCCGGAGTTCTAGTTACTGTTAGGGTCCATTCTAATTATTAAATAGAAAAATCGTTTCCAAAAGTGTGAGTTTAAAGATTTTCCTTCCACACTATCGCTACGAATCTTTCAAAACTTTGCCGGCATTAAATAAACCCACTGAGGTTGATAGGCCGTAAAACAAAACAAAACTAAAAGCAATCTTGTGTATGATTTTCAATTGAAATCAGTTATAATGATGAATATAATTGGAATCTTTTTACATGCATTCTTATTTAGTTTCCTTAGACTTTCTAATTTAATATATCTTATTGAATTAAAATTTAAATATTTAAATACACATATTTGCCAGTAATATCATGGAATAGTTAGACAAACTATTATCTGTAACCTACGTGATTGTGACTGCCATTTTGAAAAACAGAAATAAAGCTTTATTATTTTGTTTAATTGAAAACAAAAATATTTTCGAACATTCATCACAAACTATCGTCATTTTCATAACACTAATTAGTCTGTTCATATAATTTATTTCCACGCTGTCGATCCATAAATATTTAACATCGTCTCTCGACAAGTTGCTAATAATTGCCACGTCTTATTTATAAGAATGATAGATCACCTAAAACCATGTGGAAACAAAACAAAAGTTAAAGAGCGCACTAGTTAAAAGATCAGCAAAAGACTGTATTAATGATATTCATTATATTCCGACCAAGGGGAGCAAGGTGTTTCCCACAATTCCCTAGCCCGGACAGCTGGGGCTTTACAATACACCGACTGCACCACTGCAGAGGGATTCGACTCCCACCAACGGGGGCCGCATGTCGGCCGTGGGTGGTGACACATAATGCTTAGGGGGTGGAACCCTGATGGCTGCACAGTCCATGACACTTCATAAGACTTCGTTTAGACTCTTACTTAGGCTAGACGGGCAATCGGTTGGTCACGTCAATCCCTAGCACCTATATGATTGTACCGCCCCTATTACCCTTATAGCAAGACCAACCCTTTATATCATATATGAGCTAGAAGGTGGTGGCTGAAGGTCTTAATGTCCTGGGAATGACGTTAAACTCTATCTGATTGTGAGTTTCCAGTTCTGGGGTCTGGGGAATGTGGAGCACACTTCATCGACATTTCTCCCTGGTCCACTCTAATCCAGAGGTGTAGTAGTTTGTTAGGGTTCCATCTATATGTTAAATAATAAAAATGTGTTAATAAAAAATTGAGTATCCATTAGCAAATGAATTTAATTCAAAACTTTGTCGGCATTAAATGACCCACCGTGGTTGATATGCCGTAAAACAAAACAAAACAAACAAACACACAATTGCCTAATCAGGTTAAACTTCCTTCTTCTTCTTAGGATATAAACCTATATATATTTTTAAGTATATATTTTCCCTCATTTTACCTACTGTATTCCGTTTGATATTCAAACTGATATTTTACCCGCTCGTTTTTGTTGGTCACATTTATGAAACCCTTTCTTTGTATTCTGTAAGATAGTTTGGATCTTAAAAACAAAGAGTAATTTATTTTCTTTTTAAGAATAGAATCTTTTTTTTCATAATAGTTGCCTAGATGTTTGAAATGAATCACATGCCCATTTCCCTGCATATCACTTATTTGAAAGAATTTTAATGACTGTAAAATTTTATGAATATTCAGAATGTTCGTGCTTCTCAGCCTCTATCGGGACATTTCATTTCATTTTTTGTTGTTGTAGCCATCCAATTTTATTGTTTTGTCGTATTTGTTTTCGACATCTTTTATTTCGTCCGTTCTTCTCATCCACACTAGCAAAACGGAAACTGCAAAAGAAGCAGAGGATGTTTGTGTGTATGTATGTGTGTTTGTGTTACTTTTGCTGCTGCTGCTGCTGCTGCTGCTACTGCTGGTGCTTCTGTTGCTGATGTTCCTGTTGTTGTTGCTTTTGTTCTTTTTGTTATTTTGCTGCTACTGATTTGATGATATTGCTGCAGTTGTTGCTGCTGCTACTACTACTACTGCTACCGTTTCCAACTACCCTTCTTCTTCTTCTTCTTCTTCTTCTTCTTCTTCTTCTTCTTCTTCTTCTTCTTCTTCTTCTTCTTCTTCTTCTTCTTCTTCTTCTTCAGCTGCTGTTATTTTCCCCTTCTACTGTTCCTCATAATAGTGTTTCTGTTGGTGCATTCTCTTCTCCCCCTCCCCCTCTTTTACTTCTTTAACCATCTTTTTTTCTTTTTCTTCTACTGGCCTTACTCTTCTCTTGTTGATTTTAGCTGGTTGCCTATTCCAACCTGTATCTCTACTTTTTATTTCTGTTCTTGTCTTGTTTGATCCTATTTTTTTTTTCTTTCTTTGTCTACCACTACAAAATATTATTATTATTATTATTATTATTATTATTATTATTATTATTATTATTATTATTATTTAAAATATTCCAGAATTTTAGGTTTTTCTGTTATTAAATTCGAACAGTAAAATTGTCCTTATTGCCTATCATTTTTTTCATGCAGAGCTCTTAGTTCCGTATAATTATATCACTTATTTTAAAAAGCAATGCCAAAATTGAGATATTTAAAGCTAACTAAATTCAACATAAAACATTTCTTCATTATGTATGTTTAACGATAGTCCTTTAAGGACTTATTATTTGATTTCAAATTATGAGTACGTTGTACATCTTTAATCTGCCTTTGGTAATTTTTTTCCAACATTAAACATTTTCACAATACATCTTTAGGATTCTGTAGGTACTTTCCTTGTTACTACCATAATAACGCAGAGAAAAAACAATTAATCTTTAATAATATGTTAATTATAAGAATGACAATGTTGGTGATTGCGAAATATTTCTTTTTTTCTGTTGTCATGTAAGCGTGTATCCATATCATACTGTAATATTTATTCATGTGATGAAACTGGGAATGCGGCTATTTTGAGTTTGTTCAATGCACTTTTTAAAGACATTTAAAGTTTTGCAATTAGAATAAAATCATAACTTTAAAATCTTCCCAATGAATAGTTGCACAAATTTTGAAGTTTTCTGATCTTCATTTAGTGGTTGATCACTTTTTATATTCAAACCTTCACAGATGTACAAAGATCTTTTCAAGCTTTAGAATTGTGTTGGGTTTTTGTTTGGATATTTTAAAAGAAACAATTTTCTTCTAATTACATTCAAATTGATTTACTATAGAAATGCATAAGAAATTGATTTACTATAGAAATGAATTGGAAATTGATTTACTATAGAAATTTATTGGAAATTGATTTACTATAGAAAATAATTGGAAATTGATTTACTATGGAAATGCATTGGGAATTGATTTACTATGGAAATGCATTGGAAATTGATTTACTATAGAAAAGAATTGAAAATTGATTTACTATGGAAATGCAGTGGAAATTCATTTTCTATAGAAATGCATTGGAAATTGATTTATTATAGAAAATAATTGGAAATTGATTTACTATGGAAATGCATTGGAAATTGATTTACTATAGAAAAGAATTGGAAATTGATTTACTAAAGAAAAGAATTGGAAATTGATTTACTATAGAAATGAATTTGAAATTGACTTACTATGGAAATGCATTGGAAATTGATTTACTATAGACATTTATTGGGAATTGATTTACTATAGAAAAGAATTGGAAATTGATTTACTATGGAAATGAATTGGATATTGATTTACTATAGAAATTTATTGGAAATTGATTTGCTATAGAAATGAATTGGAAATTGATTTACTATAGAAATTTATTGGAAATTGATTTACTATAGAAATGAATTGGAAATTGATTTACTATAGAAATGAATTGGAAATTGATTTACTATAGAAATTTATTGGAAATTGATTTACTATATAAATACATTGGAAATTGATTTACTATGGAAATGCATTGGAAATTGGTTTACTATGGAAATGCATTGGAAATTCATTTTCTATAGAAATGCATTGGATATTGATTTACTATAGAAATGCATGATATTGTTATCATATTGCAGGAAGTGTTTACTAAACGTTGTCAATTAAAATGTGTTATCCTTAAAACTTATCAAAAAAATCTAACCGAAAACGACACAATTTTATTTTGGATATCTGATGTGTATAGTATTTCAGTTGGCAAGTTATTGGTCTCGCATTGCATACCAGTTTTTATTATGATGTTTACGTTCTGTTGTACGATGTATCTCTCTATCTAACATGAATTATTTTTACATGGTTAACTAGTCTGAATTTTGCATTAAAATTCTACCAGGACTACAGACTATATCAACATTTATAATTATCCAACTAGACAAGGAAAACGTTATGGAATTAGCACACTTGGAGGATTTTTGCTTAGTTTTTGTTCTCATTCAGCAGTAAATAAATAATGTCATATAAGATGAAAAACATTTATATTTAATAGCATTATATGGTGCCTCCATAAAAAATATACATTACACAGACATGACTGAATTATTCAAATTGATGGTAAAATAGATTTCCAGCCATATAGAAGAAAGGATAATGAAATAACCAAATGTTGAAGAAAGAATTTTGTAATTCATTGACGATTAATTAGAATTCATACGTAGTTGTTCTTCCTCGAGTATTTACGGAAACCTTAGACTTTCAGGCAAGAGTTTATCTAATTTAAGTCAATATTTATTATCAAATGCTTCCACATTTCCCCAATGGGAATTTGTATATCTTATTTGGTGGATTGAGACTACTCAGGTTTTTGTTTTTTTAATTTTCACCAGAAATTTACGCTAGACAAGTCATCGATTTTATATGCTTTGCTGAATAAAATATCCATTATCATTATGAAAAAGGATTTCACCATCACCAAACCAATTTTCTATCGATGAAAGCGTAAAGATATCTAATATTTCAATGTACACCTGTTTATTGATAGTTTAGGTTTGGTTTGGTTTGGTTTGTTTTACGGCATATCAACCTCAGTGGGTCATTTAATGCCGATAAAGTTTTGAAATAAATCAATTCTTAATGGATAATACAATTTTTTTATAAATACATTTTTCTATTTAACCATAGATGGGACCCTAACAGGTACTACCACTCCGAGTCAGAGTGGACCAGGGAGCAATGGTGATGAAGGGGTGCTCCACATTCCCCATACCTCCAAAACTGGAACCTCACCATCAGATAGAGTTTAACGTCATTCCCAGGAAATGTAGACCCGCAGCCACCGCCTTCTAGCACCCATATGATAAAAAGGGGTTGGGGCTTGCCATAAGGGAAATAAGGTTGGGAAAATTATATAGGTGCTAGGGCTTGACGTGACCAGCCGATTGATCGGAGAGGGCCTCTCCGACCGCCTGTCTAGCCCAAGATAGGGCCAAAGTGGAGTATTGCATGTCATAAACTGCTCATCCACCTGAGCTCTATCCTTAAGCATCACGGGTCACCACCCACGTCCAACAGGTGGCCACATTGGGGGAGTCTTACCCCACTGCAGAGGTGCAGTCGGTGCATTCTAACGCCCCAGGCGACAGGGCGGTGATAGTTTAGGATTGATTGCTATATCCCCTGGCATCTTAAATTACATGCAATAACATGAAGGATTTATGAGATATTTTTTCCTCAAATCTACATAAGTATTTACCCAATTCTTCCACAGGATTAAGATTGCGATACTAGATGAATTTTAAAACTGGCTTTAACAGATTTGAATTTAGAGTTTTCTTTCTGTTATAGTGGTTTCCTTACCCGGGTTAAAGAGCCCAGACCGCCCTATTATTTATTCATATCCGAAGAGAGAATAGTTGGATTCATACTTTTCCCATGTAATCTCAGATTTGAAATCGGATCTTCGAGTCAATTTTCTACGATAATAACGATTACACCGGCAGCAGTCATCTAAATACATGTTATTTGAATGGCACACAGTTCCAACGTCATCACCTGGATTAATGCACATTCTTGATTGTAATTTGATGCATTATTGTTCTAAAAATAACATAACTATTATAATACCAAATATACCAATAAAATAAATTAAATCAATAAAAAAAGACTGGATCAACAACTTCGATGTGTGTGCTACTTCCATAATTTTTACATTTATTTACTTAGCAGAATTATTTCCTTGGTCTGTATGTATGTATTTACCCAAAACCCAAGTATAAAAAGATACACAATCATTTTTTAAATGGTGTTTAACATTAAGAGTTTTCCTTCACCTTGACAAGTTGCTGTACCAAGGTGAAAGAGCCTGGTCTGCCCTACTATGAACCCATAGCTGGACAGAGAACAGTTGGGGCCATAGCTTTTCCAAGTATATTAGCGCTATATGAAATGCAAACAGCGTAGTAGTTTGGATTAGGGTTTTCATAGTTAATTATCAAGATCACAGATGCCATGCAGTGACTCGGGCATAAGTTGAAGGCAAACAAACAGAGGAAAACAACGCGCGAACATAATAGAATTTTTCGCTTCGACAATTCTGAGAGTCAGTTTTATTAATTGACCGCACCGACGTGGGTGGTCTAGAGACTTTCTGATGAATACCGAAAAGGTATATGAAACTCAAGATCACAGAATTACTTCCATACAACATATATATATATATATATATATATATATATATATATATATATATATATAGTAATGTATATTTATATTTATTCTTATATATCTAATAGCTCTGGCACTGATAGTGAGCACTCCATTAATAATACCGCAAAACCTTGGCTCACCACCAACACAGCAAGAATTACAACCCTAAGTAACACGGGTGTCCATTTATGGCCAACAGGCGGCACAAATGGAGGCTTTTTATCCCTACAGATGTGCTTTGGTTTAGTTTGTTTTGTTTTACGGCATATCAACCTCAGTGGGTCATTTAATGCCGATAAAGTTTTGAAATAAATCAATTCTTAATGGATAATACAATTTTTTTATAAATACATTTTTCTACTTAACCCATAGATGGGACCCTAACAGGTACTACTACTCCGGGTCAGAGTGGACCAGGGAGCAATGGTGATGAAGGGGTGCTCCACATTCCCCAAACATCCCAAAATGGAACCTTACCATCAGATAGAGTTTAACGTCATTCCCAGGACATGTAGACCCGTAGCCACCACCTTCTAGCACCCATATGTTAAAAAAGGGGTTGGGGCTTGCCATAAGGGCAATAGGGTTGGGAAAAATCATATAGGTGCTAGAGCTTGAAAAGGAAGGAAGAAAAAAAATAAGGTTGTAAAGGAAGAAAAGTTGAAGGTAAAAAAAAAGGACATGTAGACCCGCAGCCACCGCCTTCTAGCACCCATATGATAAAGAGGGGTTGGGGGTTGCCAGAAGGGCAATAGGGTTGAGGCAATCATATAGGTGCTAGGGCTTGACATGACCAGCCGATTGATCGGAGGGGGCCTCTCCGACCGCCCGTCTAGCCCAAGATAGGGCCAAAGTGGAGTATTGCAAGTCATGAACTGCTCATCCCCCTGAGTTCTATCCTTAAGCATCACGGGTCGCCACCCACGGCCAACAGATGTCCCCATTGGGGGAGTCTTACCCCTCTGCAGAGGTGCAGACAGGACAGATACAGAGGTGCATTCGGTGTATTCTAGTGATACCAGCTACCAGGACAAGAAAGCTTTTCTCAGTGACTGACTGAAATATTCCACGAGAAAAAGATAATCACGACGGTTTATATTACACAAATAGAAATCGATTCAAAATTTGATCAATATTTGAAAAAATTCAGGTGAAGATGTCAAGAAGATTGAATAAATTTCTCTGGTACTGAGTGGAATGTGTAATTTTGGTATTCAGCTAAACAAATATATGTTGATTTAAAGACAATAATTTCTGGTAAAATAATTATGTAACTACTTAAGGAATAACAGCAGTAAAATTCCATTATAAAAACAACTGAGCGTTACGAAAGAGGCAACCATTAAAAAAACTATCAAGCCTCGAAAGATTTTATTCAAATGTATATGTAGATTTATTGAAATGTGTATTATGTAAATTTATCCTTTCATCTTTCTTTCTTTCTTTCTTTCTCTCTTTCCCGCCTTCTCTCATTGTCTGTCTATCTGTATGTCCGTCTCTCTCTGCCTCTGTCTCTGTCTGTCTGTCTGTCTGTCTCTGTCTCTGTCTCTGTCTCTCTTCTCTCTCTCTCTCTCTATATAATATATATATATTATATATATATATATATGTGTGTGTGTGTGTGTGTGTGAGAGAGAGAATGGGAAATGAATCCGACAATATGAAGAACAAATGAGTAAAGAAGAGAAATGTAGATGGATAAAAATGAATTTTATCGATATTACTTTTAATCGATATCACTTAAACCTGTGTTTCGGTCTGTTTATCAAAATGTATGCGGATTTACGTTATTATTATTATTATTAAAATGATCAGATGGAGTTGAAATGATGATGATAATAGTAATAGAAAAATGCATAAAATGTTCCGTACACAGATTTTGCCGACCTTTCATCATTTTTCCTCATATATATATATATATATATATATATATATATATATATATTATATATATATATATATTGAAACAATGAATAAAGGAAAAGAAAGTATAGGATATGAAAAAAATGTTTTTTTCAAATAAGGATTTACTCTGATGAAGGTCGAATTTTCATTTTGTGTGGAACATTTCTAAATTTTTCTATTATTATTATTATTTCATTTCATTTAATTATTCAATAATAATAATAGTTTGAATAATGTACACATGGATAAACTTCTGACTGAAACACGTGTAAGTAATATTGAATAAAATATCCTATATTATCCATTCTATACTTTCTTTCCTTTATTCACTTTTTAACATACCGTCGGATTCACTTCCAGTTTCATTTTACACACACACACACACACACACACACACACACACACATAATATATATATATATATATATATATATATATATATATATATATATATGTTTTATCATTTTCTTGAAGTATTGTGTTTTATATTGGTTTGGTGGTTGGTTTTGTAGGCTCATACAGTGCAAGTGTAAAGAAAAATAAGGCAACCATGATGTTGTTCGTTTATCCTTGATTTGTTCTTAATATTTCGGGATAAAGATCCCCTCGTCAGAAGATTTCTGAAAGCTAAATTCTGGAGATGTTATCTTGTTGATAGGATTTGTCCATTCTGTTGTATGCCTGGTGATTTCTTCTTCCAAATTCTGTCTGTCTGTCTGACTGTCTCTGTCTCTCTCACTCTCTCTCTCTGTCTCAATCTTAGTCTTTTGTCTCTGTCTCTCAAATATATATATATAATATATATATATATATATATATATATATATATATATAATGTGTAATATATAATATATATTGATAAAGGAAAATAACACTTTACAAATCAGTTTAAATATTTTATTTCATTCTATTTCATCTATCTAAAATTAAAAACTATAAATATAGTCTTCTTAAATCATTCATCAATTTAAATCTACATAAATAACCTATATATGTTTTAATGAATAATTGAAGATAGTCTCTTTTATTTATTTATTTTACAAGTGGATTAACATTTTCCAGTTGACCGATTTTATCTTAAATTCAAATATGAATTAAGTTACAATATATACCGCAAATGAAACAGACAACATTAACTACTATAAAGAATTCGAATAATTTCTCAACAGAACTTCACAAAGTAAGACTTCTATTTTATTATTTAAAAATTTTTTAAATCTTTGTATCCTAAATGTTTTTTTTTCTGTTTAGATTTAGTTCACATTCTGCCTATCACTTTATACCTCTTTATGTATATCTTGATTCTCTCCTCGTTATATATGTTAATTTCCCATTGATATGAGGAAGTGAGAGATTGGAGTCTGCGAAAAGAATTTGTCAAATTTCATAAGCAGCGAGCCAGTAGCTTCAACATCTTGGCTCTAAATAAATTTGAATTAGGTCAAACTTTCTACTTCTTAGAAATCTAACAAAAGGTTTTTTTTAAATTTTATTTTTATTTTTTATTTCAAACAATTAATTTAAAAAAATAATATCTTAGCAATCTTACTTTTCCTTAATGCCAGCTATCTATCCCTATTTCAATGGGTGACCCAACGGGTCAGGTTTTGGCTAGTATATTATTATATATATATATATATGTGTGTGTGTGTGTGTGTGTGTGTGTGTGTGTGTGTGAAGAGAAAGTGGAAGCGAATCCGACAGTATGTAATATAGTGAAAAATTGAAAAACACAAGTTCATAAAGTTCACACACACACACACACACACACACACACACACACACATATATATATATTATATATATATATATATATATATATATATATATATATATATATATAGCCCACCATTTATGTGGTTTAATCTCCTCCTTTACCCAATTCATATATAGTGTGACTTTAAACGATCTACCAGTCGTTACTTTGAAAAAAGCACCAGTCGAAAGGGCCCTTAATTTCTTCTTTTTTTCTTTCGCTTCCTTTTCTTTTACTATTCAAAATTGCCGATCAAAAGTATGGTATTTTTAAAAATCACACACACACACACACACACACACACACACACACACATAATATATATATATATATATATATATAATATACGATAGGACCCTGCAGCAAGATAGCAGCAAGAAGCAGCACATGTGAGATAAGAACGAAGAGGAATATGACAGAGAGAAAAAATAAACAATATGACTGCATGAACATGTATGAGTGTACAGTTATTGTCTATTTCAATCCTCCTACCATCGTCCGTAGGAATGAAAACAAATAAGTTATATATTATTGTTTTTTTTATCCTAACATAGTTATTCATATTCACATACACGCCCGCCCGTACACACACACAGGTGCGTGGTGTAAGTCGTAGAAAATGGACTCGTCGCCCCGAGTTCAAATCCTGAACAATGCTGTTTGCATTTGACAAAGAGCTAATACACACCGGAAAGGTATGCATCTAACCACTCTCCCTCCAACCATGGTTTAATGGCAAGCCAGACTGGACTCTTAACATTAGCTAGGTAACCAGTCTAGGAGAAGGAAAACTCTGAATTCAAACCTGTTAAACTCCACTTAAGAAAATTACCTTGTATCGCATCCTGCTCGTGCGCAGGGGTTGGTATATATATATATATATATATATATATATATATATATATATATATATATATATATAACCGCTTTTAAACATTATGACACATACAATTGTAAGACAGCTGCATCCTAGTAAAAGATAAACACAAATCGATTCTAACTTATTGTTTACTTTTTGAATCCGACAAAATATCCACATCCGGTTGTGAGACATTTTCAATCGAAGTCAGCGTTCTTTCGCAACGAACATTTTAATGCAATGACCACACACGTGAAATCAACTGCTATTAATCGTGTCTCAATTAATTGTGGATTTAACCCTGAAGATCCTTATGGTGAAAACTAGAGTATGTTATCTCTTGTACCCATTTTAATATATATAATATATAATATATATATATATTCATTTCCTTAACCTTCTCTAGATGTCCGTCTCGATCGGTCATCACTGTTCGTGTGTCGCTTAAACGGAATCCAGCGCTGATGAATGTAAGTTTTTGTTTGTCGGATAGTAACCCTGTCTAGGATTCCATAGGAGAAATTCGCTTACGAATTCGTCTTTTCTTCTTGATTAGTGTCCAGCATGTTTAACTCGTTGTAATTGGATAGTTTATGAGATATGAGATAAATGAGACTATTACAACTGCTCTTTTATAGGATGATTGCTTCCCTAAATTGCTTAAAACAGTGTGTACCATTCTTGCGAGATGAAATCACACAATATCGAGTCAATATGAAACTTAAGTGTGCACAGTTGAGTAGCTCATAGAATAACTCACCAGACCCATGTCCGTACTAGATTTTACTGTTCCTATCATTCATCACTCCTTGGAGCTCCTCCATGCAGCATCTAGAATCCGTTGAGAGGATTAATGCAGGTTTTTGTTCGTCGGCTAAGGCTGGGACGTCCATATATGTAGGTGTCTACTGGAGAACGTCACATATGAATTCGTCGTTGCTTCTCTAGCAATGCCTATTGTGCCTTGTTTGCTTTTCACCAATGCTTTGTGTGATAAGGGGCAAGTAATCGTTCAGCTGTTTACTTGTGGGGAGCTGCTCCCTAGATTTGTTTAAGACAGCATGATATATCCTTGTGTAGCTCCCATCTGCCTTTTTCTATAAGCGCTTCGTTAGAGTTCAAGTGGTGCAATCATGCCCTAGCACTAATACGGCTACTTAGGATGAAATATCTGATAATTTTTTTCTAATGAATATGAGAAAATGTATTGCACAACACCAAAGCTGTTGCATATAATTACCCATCGCATGCCACATAACTGAAAAATTTTCCAACCAACAGAGTCTATTAATATTGATCGAAATTGGAAGGCATTAAGTCAACGGCACTTGATAACAGTCAGTTTCTCGTCTATGCTATTTAAAACTTACTTTTAAATCGCATTGGCTAGAAACTGACAGTTATCTAGTGTTTTATGTCTTTCCTACTCTCTCTCTCTGTCTGTCTGTCTGTCTCTCTCTCTCTCTCTCTCTCTATTATATATATATATATATATATATATATATATATATATATAATGGACTCTCCCGTCGATTTTCGACGTATAAGGGTTCATACACGCAATGAACTCCCACACACGGATTTGTTTATAGTGGTGAAGGCTTGTGTTGGACCATCCACACATTTTGGCTCAGTCGATAGGAAATAATTGGTGCATCAAGGGTTGCCACAAACCCAATCAACGACCGACCTCAGGAATTTTGAATTCAGAGTTATCCCTCTCCTAGACTGGTTACCTACTCAAGGCTGAAGAGTCCAGTCTGCCCTACTATTTAACCCATAGCTGGAGGGAGAATATATGGATTCATACCTTTCCCAAATATATATATATATATATATATATATAATATATATATAATATTCCGGGTTCGATACCGGCCCTCGCCAACTCAGGGTATGAAAAGCACAGGGATCTGTGCCATAAAATGAGGAGCTGATTGTTGGTGTGGTGCTCCATTTCAGACACTCAAAACAATCTCCTTGCTCTAGCGCTAGTTAAAAGGGGATATAATCCCTCGCAGTCTGGCTTATACCGACTTTAGGCCACCCCGACGACTTTACTTACCCCTCCGCACCGGCAATGTCAACATTTCAAGCGGAGTTTAAGAGGTTTAAATTCAGATTTTTTTCCTTCTCCTAGACCGGTTGCCATGTGAAGGATTAACAAAAAACATCCTTCCCAAGGGCATTAGCGGTATGAGAAATATAAAAGATCTTCGTCGTGGATTTGAAATCACGTCATCGCATCTGTTTCCTTCGACGATACCCATACACAGCACTTGTGGTCCATTTTATTTGTCGGTCTCATTTTACGTGCACTATCTCGGGTACTTTGGATCGACATCGCTCCCTGTCAAGAATAACAGGTGAATAGTTAGAATACAATTTTCTAATATTGATCATCGTAGATATTGTATCGATTGTAGGTTATTTGGCTTTGCGAAATGTACTTTTCAGTTGTATGTAGTCTCTTTTAACAATTCACTTTCACAAAAGAGTTTGGTATTTTCCCATCTTGCTGACGGATGCTGTTTTTTTCTTTTCTTCTTCTTCTCTGCAATGTATTGCCAGATTGCATGTTTGTCAGATAGATGTCAAGTTAATGTAAGGGACAGGGTTGAGGTTTCTACATAATATAGGTTTGTCTTTGTTACTATCAGAGATAAAACCTCCTAATGGACATCTAAATTAACTAAAGAAAAAAAAAAGAAACCATTTGTCTAATGTATCGTTTTTTTAGGTGATGTATTCTTAAAGAAGATATCTTAAAAAATCATGAGTAGTGGATTTAAAAATGCCTTTAACCCTTGGGAAATCAATAACATGATCAACACAGGATACAAATATACGGTTGTTATTATTATTATTATTATTATTATTACATGCCCTCAATAATCTCACAATATTGGATTTGAATGCTTAATCTTCTTTCTTTGCACAGATCAATTTCAGTTGAAAATACTCAGGATCTCTAACACTGTCATTTAGGCTTAGATACGCTGACTGTTACATAATGGATAGGCATAGCCTAACATTTTTAGTAGGTAGGTAGAGTAGTTAAGAAAATAATGGTTAACAGTGGAAAATTACCATAGTTTGATTGACAGGTCTTGAACTCACGTTCGTCGGAACGGTTCTCTCATTGGCTTAGAAACTCATGTAACTTAGTGACACGGGGAAGGTAGGGTGATAATTTAATGGAGTCAAGATGAAGCTGTCCTTTTTAGGCTGCCGCCCCCCCCTCTCTCTCTCTCTCTCTCTCTCTTCTCTCTCTGTCTCTCTCTGGTCTCTCTGTCTCTCTGTCTCTGTCTCTGTCTCTCTGTCTCTCTCTCTCTGCTTCCCCGAGCTCGTGCGCATTAAAGATTCATGGGGGGGGAGCAATATGTGCACACAAGAAAATATCTCCGGTTTTCTGATTATCGAACAGAACATGAAACACGGAGAGTCATCCGCCCTGCACAAGAAAAAGCATATGTCCACATGATACGAAGAGAATCCCCGATCCGAAAGAGAAGTAGAAACCTAATTAATTTAAGAAGAAGGACTATGCAACAACTGAATAACATGCGTAAGTTTAAGACAATCTTAAAAAGTATGTCGGCTGTATACACTAAACTGCATATTTTGGTAGGGTTCCAATTCAAGATTATCTGAGAAATGTGTTGTTAACCTTTGACATTACTTCCTATGTCCACAGACCCGGAGTGGTTGTACCTGTTAGCCATCCTATGAATGGATCATAGAGTCAGAATTTAAGAGAATGAACACACACCACACACACACACACCACACACACACCACACATATATTATATATATATATATATATATATATATATATATCAAATATTTTATATTTTTGCTGAGGCAATTACAATGCGAATAATCGCATAGATTCGATAATATAGGAAGATAACAATGACAAGTGAATTTCGCAAAGAATTACTCGGTGTGTAGAATATCGTACAGACTGTTTCAACTTTATAAGTCTGTCGATATTCTACACACCGAGTAAAATCTTTGCGAAATTCACTTGTCATTGTTATATTCTATAATTATCGAAATCTATGCGATATTCGCATTGTAATTTTGCCTTCAAGCAAAAATGTAAAATATTTTAATATAATACTATATCCAGCAATGCTTCTAAAAGAATAAACAACATCCAAAAAAATCATATATATATATATAATATATATATATACCAAACATAAAAAAGTATATATATATATTATATATATATATATACAACCCCTCGCACGAGCAGGATCGACACAAGATCAATTCTTAGCGGAGTTTAACGGTTTGATTTCAGAGTGTTCCTTCTCCTAGACTGATTACCTATACATGGTTAAAGATCCCAGTCTGCCCTGCTATTTACCCATAGCTGGAAGGAGAATTGGCTTCATACCTTTCCAAAGGGTATTGGCCATGCGAAATGCCAACAGCTTCGTCCAGGAATTGAACTCGGGTCGACGAGTCTGGCTCCAATTTGTATATAATATTTCCCATACTTATATCCCGAGCACTTTCGACTGTTTCGCCAGGCACTCTAAAACTAAACACCAAATTCAAAACATCTAACCCCCTCATTAAAAATAACACAAACTCTCCTAAAAATCCCCTAAGCCAAACGAACGTAGTATATAGATTCATTTGCCCATTCCGAGAGTGCCTCTCAGAAAATAAACTATACACTAATAGCTACATTGGCCATACAACAACAACACTGTCCCGCCGTCTCACATACCATCCCTCCGACACAAGCTCCATAAAACAACACTTAATTAAAAAACACCCAGAAATCCACCTCTCCTGATATTAGGAAAATCTTAAACGAAAATATTAAAATTATCTACAAAAATAATAATAAGAAACGCTTACAGATCCTAGAAGCCATATGCATAAAAAATAAAAGACCTAACATCATCAAAATAGCATTTAAAGTCGGAGACAACGTATTACATATCTTTTATAACTAACATTTAACTTACACCCCTTCTAAAAAAATTATAGACTTCCAAATTTGATAAAAACATAGAGAAAATAACTAAAAAATGAACTTAAAAAAAATATCTGCTCCATGATGACGACTGGCGAAACAGTCGAAAGCGCTCGGAATATAAGTACGGGAAATATATATATATATATATATATATATATATATATATATATATTATATTATATATATATATGAACGTATACAATGGAATGCTATTCCCTAACTCCTCGGCATAAAATAGCGTCTTGGCAAGAAAAGTTGTATTCGTTGCACCAATCAAACCAGGTATAGGGAGTGTGGAATGTTATTAGATACTTTGCATACAAATAACTCCGACGAAGGTTAACGGACAAAACATTTAATATACACAGCACATGGATAACAGTAGATACAACGTACATAGTAAAAGAGTACATATAAAAAGAGGTAGACAAATAAAGATAAAGACACATTCATGAATGATACAGATATACATATATGAGTACAACATGAGACTAGGAATAGTCAGTGCTGTGAAGACTTACAGTAATGTAAGGGGGGCGGAGCCCCAACGAGAGGGGTTAGATAAAATCTACCCCATGTGGCTCGTAGTTGATGAAACAGGAAAAGAGGGTGAAAGGGTTTGAACCCGGCGCTTAAATACTATGGTGCCCTAGCGGGCACCAACGAACTGAAAGGGGCAGACAACTCCACCAGGCGAACACAACTAACGCTACACAGGGTTATTGTTGGTGTTATATAATTGCTGCATTTATAGATAAGTATCTTAGTAGAAGCCTGGGAATAATAACATGGATGACCGACAGTTACTCATGAAGCAATTATCCATCCTTCATGAGAATTGTAAGATGCAACACAACTAAGTTTCATTCATGCCAGTTAATAAGATATCTCACTGCCTTATGGATTACAGCCCGTATGTTATATACCCAAAAATATATCTTGTTCATCTCGGGTATATAATGGAGAGAGAGAGAGAGAAAGAGAGAGAGAGAGAGAGAGACAGACAGGCAGACAGACAGTCAGACAGACAGAAGATACGATGAGATGAAGATTCTTACTTGTTACACTCTGCTTACTGCTTCCTGCTAACTCGGCTGCCATATTCTCTTGTTGGGCGTAAGCTTTCTGTTGGGGGTTGATTCTTCTTTTCTGGGCTGTCATCTCTTGTTTTAATAAACTGAAGAAACAAAACTGGTTGTTTTTCTGATAGAGCTTTATTAAACAACCCCAGCCTAGGATTCCGCAGCGTAGGAGAAGCAACCCGCAAAGCGAGCGATGTTCGAGTCTGTTCGCTCCGAATCTCTGGACGCATCTGAATTTAAACTATCTCACGTCTGTAATCGCGTGCTACCGGAAGGTCAGGCTGAATGTCACCGTTGTCAATCACCGGCTATGGAAACTTTATACAGTATCCCCGATCTTCTGACTCTAACGAACTTTATTCAAATATTCTTACTTCAAATATTCTTACTACAGGTACGTACATAATTCGTAAGTTGCCTATGAATTATGTAACACGTATCTTTGCCATTCCACTGCAGCAAGTTACTCTGCTTTCTTTTTAGTATTTTAGTTTAGTTTACCTTATAGACTGGTAGACTTTATCTAAGTTCAGTCTACCCTCCTATTTAAACCATATCTGTAGGTAAGCAAATTTGAATTCAGACCATTCTAAAAAGCATTCTCACGAAGTTGAACGTAAGTAACTTCATCCAGGATTTGAATCTGGCTTAGAAGGGTTATTGAGGTCAGTTACCCTACTGTTGGTTTGAATAACAGCAGCTAAATACCCCTCCAGCAGTGTCCAAGACAGTTGGTATAAATAGGACTCAAGAATGATTCATCCATGAATCTGGGTGATTTGGGTGATTCCATTCCTTGAGTTCTGCTTGGCTGCTTGACTGATTGATTTGAATGACATTGCGGAGTCTTATATATACTCTGTCATTTTGTAGTGGACTTTGTGGCTTTCGGGATTGTATTGAGTTACAACCGTTTGCTGCCTTGTCTTCCCAGTTCGACGGTAATTGGACTTTAATTATTCTTCAAGGGTTAATTTTCTTTATAGATTACTCTTATAAAGTTGATATATATCAATCAAGCAATCTGATTTTTTACAACACTGGACATTATGATTCTATACATCGATAAACATGTTTTTTCTATATCAAGACAGAAAATTGAGCGACTGGAGAAGTGTCATATAATATACGATGGAAATACCAATTGTAATATCTCCGAAATATTTAGAAATCTCGGAAACGTTTACAGTTTATCGTCAATGATGTTCACATCATTATTATGTTTGAACATCCATCTATTATTTTACATAATCAGTATTTAGGTAGATACCTTTTTGTCGGCTCTGTAGAGTTCTTGTATGCTCATGTCATTCTTACTCGCCTCCATGTAGTTGAAAAAAGTTAGGACTCGTCGTCATTGCAAATCCCCTACACCAGTTACGGACATTTTTGAAATCCCTTTACGATTCGCCGTATATTTTCGTCAATATCGTATTACATAATGTGTTCGTTCTCTTTAATAAAACATGTATACAAGAGTAATTGCTGCCTAAATAATATACACGTGTATCATTACAGGATTATTAAACAAAGTTCTCAGTAGTTTTGAAATAATGATAAATACGCATTTAATTGATATAACAGCAAGAAAAAGAACAATTGAAGATTATTTAAGATTAAATTTTACAAAGCATAAAATTAAATACTAGAAATGAATGCGTTATTTGTTTGAGTGACATGTTTGAGTGTGGGCTATGCAAAATTCCTCAGCAACAAAGTAATCATCATTAATTTTACAAAGCATAAGATAAAAATACTAGAAATGAATACGTTAAAAAAAGAATAAAATCACTGAAGTAATATTTTCGATTATTTGATAGACTGATTTTAAAGAGAAAAAAAAGTAAAATATCTTTAGCCAGAAAATATTTGATTTTCAATTAATATATTCGAGATGATGAACGAAATAAATGTGTTAGATTTATTGATATTTGATTGATTTATTCGTTTTCATCAATGGAAATGGGATTTGTTGAGATTTCACTGAATTTAAGAATTCCTAGCAAAATGGCCATCTGGTTGTGAATTCAATTTGGAATGTTTTCTTATTCGTGGCAATAAATTTCCCAATTCTTATTATTGGCCAATGGAAGCGACATCGATAATGTTTTCATTGAAATGCTTATTAGTCATAAATTGTGAAGATATTTCATGTAATAAATAATTATGAGAAGAATATATTACACATTCAAATCAATTGTCAGGCATCTATGGGTCAGAAGCTATTATTACGTTGTTATTAGATTCGTTTAAGATGATATTAGATACAAGATAACACTTTCTTACATTATTGTGAAAAAATAATTGTTTTAGTGACACGTTGTGCGCAATGCAAAATTCATGAGTATCAGTGGGATCAACATTAAACTTATATCGTTTTTTTAAAAATAGGTTTCAAATTTATGCATGCAAACCGCTTCGTCGTGAGCATATTTACAATTGTAAATTAAACAATTTTAAAAATTGCGCACCAAGTATCTGAAAACAAACACTCATTTTGATATAATCTGGGAATGTCAATATCTAGAATATATTTGAAGCGGTCTACGAATGTATGTAGGTCTATATATTTCTATTTCTCTCTCTTTCTCTCTATGTTTATATATATATATATGTGTAGAGTGTTCGGCTAGAAACCACAAGGTTCCTAGTTCGATACCGGTCCTTGCCAACTCAGCGTTGAGTAGCACAGGGATCTGTGCGGTAAAGTAAGGAGATGATGGTAGGTGTGGCGCTCCACCTCAGATGATAAAACAATCTCCTTGGTCTAGCGCTAGTGAAAAGGGGATATACTCCCTCGATGTATGGCTGATACGGACTTTAGGCCGCCCCGTCGACTTTTACTTATATATATATGTGTGTGTGTGTGTGTGTGTGTGTGTGTGTCTGTGTCTGTGTGTGAGGGTAGTGCAGAAATATTGTCGGGGTGTTGCGTATCTCTCAGTTTTTCGTCTCTGCCTCTACGTTACCCTTAGATATATATGCCCTATCAAAGACAGTTATCACTCTTTACTTATAAATATAGCCAAGTATACATACAAACACACACACGCACAGACACACAAACACACACACACACACACACGCACACACACACATAATAATATATATATATATACATATATGTATATACATGCCTATATGCATATATATATATATATATATATATATTATATATATATATTATTATACTATATAGATATAGATAGTGTTGTATCCCGAGATGTAGGATATACAGAATTGATAATAAAAAACAGGGAATATGTTAACAATAACAATATTTGTTTTATTTATTCTCACTGACAGGGAATACAGTGGGATAGTTTTGGATTCAGTTCGGTTTAATGTAGGATACGCGTGTGTCACGTACCGTGCTCGGTTCTTGTCCCTGACTGTGAGTATTTTGACCTCCTCCTTTTCGGAGAGTTTCCGGTTCGAATCGTTAGGAGGAGATAACTCTCCCTAACAGATGGATATACATATATGTGTGTGTGTGTATGTATGTAGAGAAAGATATATATATATATATATATATATATATATAGAGAGAGAGAGAGAGAGAGAGAGAGAGAGAGAGAGATGTGTGTGTGTGTTTGTGTGTGTAGAGAGAGAGGGGGAGATAGAGAGCGAGCGAGAGAGAGGGAGAGAGAGAGAGAGAGAGGGGGGAATTATACATTTTCTTTGGCTTATGAAAGTAGTATTTATGTAGTTTGGAGTTAAATCATTCACCATTATATAAATGAGTGAGAAAATTTTGAGTTACTGATTTGTGAGACACAGACGGAAAAAGTTCCATGTCTATTCAGTAATGTTCTCATTGGACTCTCTTTTATTTCATTTATATCTATGTATTGTGTTGTGTGTTAGCTATTTTTCCGTCACTCGAATTTAATACACTCTTTGACATTTCACCAATATGAAGCTATAAATCTTTCATGTGATATAATACACTCTCTTTATCCAGTATTGTATGTGATATAATACACTTTCTTTATCCTGTATTTTATGTGATATAATACACTCTCTTTATCCTGTATTTTATAACAGAAACTTTTCAGAAATCTGGTTTTGTCCTTAATCCGCGATGAATGACAATTGATTTGTTCTTGAAAGCTGAAAAATAATCAAACTTTATTCGCTTAAAGCAAAAATAATTAATCTATATGTGAAACGTTACGTTTCACAGAGAGTAGCTCTAACATCACAGAGTGTATTCAAATACAATCTGCGGTAAAATAAAACGAATACAAAACTTATTTCACACAAAGTGACTAATCATTACAATGAAACAATTATTTTCTTTTAACGGCATTTCAACTTGTCTAGGTTTAATTAATGTCTAGATTTTAGTGACTTACATTCATTGTACCCTTGTATTTATATTTTTGTGTAGATGTTTCTGAAGAGCTTTTTTTACACAAGATTCAATCGAATATTTATACCTTAAAAATTGACCCATATATGATACTCTAGCAATTAATAGGATTCTGAGTCAATGTGAAACCAGGAGTAATGACAATGAAGCATTACTCTACATTCCCCAGATCTCCAGAACTGGAGCCTTGTTGAAATAGTTTGTAATATAGATTCTGCTGAAGGTCACAACTTAAATTTATAGACTCTTCGTGGCCGCGTGGATTCAATGGGCCAATCAACACGCTCGAATACGTGGTTGGTTAACTATTTAAAGGCCTTGGTGGAAAGGTGTTCAGTTACTCGTGCTTATCACGGACGGACGGACCAACAAACAAAGATTATACTTAACTCTGAGGAATACAAGGATCCTAGGATTCAAGATACACAGACCAACATAGAAGAATTACAGGATACTACTCAACATGGACCAAACTTGATGCCACAAGGGGTCTCCACCGTAAAGTGCTTTCACCTGCAGCCTCAAAATGGCCGCAAGAATCTTAATATAATTTTCAGTTTAATTTCATACATAGAGCACTTTCTTTTTTAGAGAGTCTTACTCAATTGCAGAGGGTATGCATTCAGTGTGATCTAAAACCCGACAACAGAGCTAACAATTCTTTGCGTGTTTGTTTTACGAATTCTTCAACCTTGACATGCCTTGTGAATAAGCAGCTAGAATACAGAAACTAATAAATTAATGTGTAAAGGCAATCACATAGGACTGATTTAGAACTAATTATGGTAATGAGATAAATCGAATCCTACGCATCTATCGAGCAAAAGAAAAAGATAAATCTGTTTTTGTTTTGTATAAGTGAATGCCGAAGAATGGTTGGGTAATATATATACAATCAGTAAATATATGATAGATAAATGATTGATTGATTTTATCAACAGAACAAACGTCAAGTTTATTCTATATCTAGAGATTTAGAAAATGTGTTTCTTTAACTTGATTTACCATTTTTATGTAGTTATTTCTTAGGTTTGATTGATTTAACGGCATGTCAACCTATCTAGGGTTATTCGATGACTGGGGATTAGGAAAAAGTGTTCCCTGAAAATTTAGACTTACCTTTTCTATGGAGTAGTTTTCCCGGATTAATTTTTTGATTTTAACGGCATGTCAAACCGTCTAGGTTTATTATACGACGAGAGGTTAGGAACATTTTTTTCCTGAACATTTAGACTTACCTTTTCAATGTAGTTGTTTCTCAGGTGTGATTGAATTTAACGGGTTCCAACCCATATAGGGTTATTGCATACTTAAACCTTATGGTTCTGCGTTAATTGTACGTTTATATTCATATTTTTGTGTGTTACGTGATTTGTGGGTAGCTGACGAATTATGTCTGTAAGTGTAGTTGGATTTTGAATTAAAATACGGTAAAATTCCAAATTGGAGGGGTTATGTTATTGATAGGTAATGACCCCCCGGCTTCCACCAATGGGAGAGCGGAAGTTAAGTTTAGTTAGTTAGATTTTGGCCGTTAGTCAAAAGGAGCCGAAATAAGGATCGTTCGCTCTTAAGATGCCAACTTCTTACCGCGCGGTTGAAAACACTTATGGGCTTAGGGTTTTTAATAAAGAATAGACATCTGGAAAAAGAACAATGTTTTGATTAATTATTACCAACCCTTTTACCAACCAAAAAAAGAAGCACAGAGGACCGAGCCCAGCAGAAGGAAGAAAGCTCAGAAGAAGATGATTGCCGCAGATGAAGTAGAACCAGTAAGCACCCATCTCATTTCCTCTCTCCTCGTTATATTTCCGAGTAAAACGAGTATATAACATGTGTATTTGTTCGTTTTACATTAATTCGAACCAATTTTCTCACAGTTGTAGGGTTTCAAGTATTCCTACCTGACACTTATAATCATATGGTTTACTGTAATTATTTTGATTCAATGACAGTCATTTGTTTTCATAGTTATATATATTTACAAACCCCTCCGCACGAGCAAGATGCGACACAAGGTCAATTTCTTAAGCGGAGTTTAACAGGTTTGAATTCAGAGTTTTCCTTCTCTTAGACCGGTTGCCTAACCAAGGTTAAAGAGCCCAGTCTGCCCTACTATCTACCCATAGCTGAAAGGAGAGTAGGAGTCATACCTTTCCCAAGGGTATTAGCGTTAAGTGAAATGCAATTGCCACGTCCAGGATTTGAACTCGGGGCGACGTGTCCATTTCCCATGACTTTAACCATTACACCACGCGCTTCCTAAACTAGTGTTTCATGTAGCTAATAACAATCACTAGTAAATATTGATAGCTGCAAGTATCTATTCTTGATACAAATGATTTACAGAAATATTGCGTCAAGTATTCCTAATACGAATGATATTAAACATATCTATTTTACAGATCCAGTGTGGCAATGCATTTTCCCTCCATTCAGTGAGTGTGGTTGTTTGATTTATTGATTGATGAATGGTTGATTTAACGACATGTTGACTCGTCTAGGGTTATTTTTTGCCTAAAGGTTAGGAATCGCGCTAATGGTACGTGTATTTTCACATTTTTTGCGTATGTTTTTCTTAGATGTTTTTTGGCACATTGTTATATGATATTGAGTATTCCGACTTAATGCAAATATTTTGCAGTAGTTGTTTCTGAAGAGCGCTTTTTTGCACTACCAAATACGATTAATTTTTAAAATAATTTTTAATCTATTTGACCCATACATGGGGCCCTAATAGGTAATGTGACTCCCGGTCAGATTGCATCTGGAAGCAAAGACAATGAACTGCCTCTCCATTTGATATTACCAGAACTGGAACCTCACTACCATATACAGTTTCGATTCATATTCAAGATGTATCTTTTTCAGATATAAAATGTTATATCAGTAAGCAATTACTGATAAGAACCAAATAAAGGGTTATGTCCCTTGTTTTGGTGTACGTGACTTGGGGTCACGGGCAGTTGAATAAAAGTTGTAAACCCGTCAACACGTGTTTGGTCGTCGCCTCCTCTTTTGCCTGCTCATCATTAGAATTTCCTGCTACTATCATAATCTCCTGTAGAAGTACGTTCGTGCATGAAACATAAAATACCTACAGGAAAATATTCAGCGTATTCTATGCCTCGCTGACGGGGCGGAGTTTGTTAGGGTAATTAAATCATTGAGCATTGTAAAAATATATTTGTCCGGGAACCCTTTTTTAGGGGTATTACAATTCTGCGGGAAAATAGGAATATAGTACGAAACGCCCCGCCGACAGGGTGATGTTCGATCGGGTTATTAAATGATTGATCACTGATTCTAAAGTACTCAATCATTTAATATATTTGTCCGAACAACCCTTTTTCAAGGGTCGGTTTAGTTCAGTCGGTAGAGCCTTACATAGGAATCGCAAGGTTTTTGGTTCGATACAGGCCTTCGCCAACTCAGCGTATGAGTAGCATAGGAATCTGTGCGGTAAAGTGAGGGGCTGATGGTAGGTGTGGTGATCCAACTATGACTCAAAAACTATCTCCTTATTTCAGTGCTATTGAAAAGGGGATAGAGTTGTTGATACCGACATTAGGCCATCCGCCGAATTTCCCTTTCTTTGTTTACAACTCTACAAGAGGAATAGTCATCGTATTCTATGCCCCACTGACAGGGTTGAGTTTGATAGGATTATTAAATCTTTGAGCTCTGTAAAAGAAATATTTGTCCGGTCATTGAAAGCAATGTTATAAACCGAAACTAAAAACTATTCTTGCAACTAAAAGAAGTAAACTACTCTAGGCATAGAGATAAAACATGCAGATTACGCTTGAACTGACGGCGAAATAAATGAAAGTAGACGCCAAGTAGGCAACAACCAGAGAGGAGATCGAATTTGCTGAAGAAAAGGCCGCAGGGTTCTGTTGTTTAGTACAAATGTGAATAGCTTGAACAAGCTCAATCAACTCCACAAAAAAAAGAGCTGCGCCAGTCGAGAAAGCGTGTGGAAATGTCCTAATTTTATTAAACTCTCAAGTTGTACCAGCTCAAAATTGCCGCTAATATCAGTCTCTCAGCTCATCTGTCAGACTCAACACGATCAATGCGAGATTAAATAAAAAGTTTTTTATT
>CM042144.1:20539483-20541983 GCA_023376005.1 Doryteuthis pealeii
GGCCTGTCGCCTCAACGTTACGCAAGACACGGAGAGGGGGAGGCAGAGAGGAAAGTAGACAACAGAAAAGAGAGACAGAAAGAGAGAGAAAAGCCAGCAGCCCCAGAAAGCATCACAGTTTGTGTGAATTCAGTGCACCAAAGACTGTCACCCAAGAATTGGCCTGCAGAGTCACTTGCGCAGATGCAGATAAACATTTTATTTTTATTTTGGACACTACGCCCTCGTCCTTAGTGGACGGAAAGGATGCAATAATTAACCACCTAATTTATTTACAATGTCCCTAATAAATTCTAGCTGAGATAGGTTTGCCCATATTATTAAAGTGTTGAAAATCCAGCGATGCCTGTTATATATCATTAGGAAATAAATGTTTACATAATATATGGTGTGAATAATTTGCATACCAGTTTAAATAAAACCGTGTTTAATAAATAATCACTTGGTGTTATGGATTTCTAATATTATTGTTTTATTCTCAAACATAATACATAGGATTACTCTTAAGAGTAATCCTATGTATTATTTTATATTGAAATCAATTAGAATAAAGTATAAAGAAGTGTAATCTTTTTTGTGTTCGTATTTAATTTCATTAGTCTTTATAATTCAACGTACTATTTAATCATAATAAAATTTAAATACTTGTGCCCGGAGGGTGCATAAGATTTGAGACAATAACAATTAACCTTGTCTAGACAAATTATCAATCATATGGAAATCTGATCTCACTGATGATTTAAAGTGACAATTCTTCTAAGCCGTAGTTGTATCAGTGCTACTGACTGCAACACGTGGACCCTAACAAAGCGCCTAGAGATTAAGCCAGATGGGAATTGCACAGGAATGCTCCCTGCAGTCTTAAACAAATCATGGTAACAACACCCTGTTACATAATTATTGGATCCCTAATACTTATATAAGGTAGTGTAGAAACATAATGGCGATTAGTGCAGCTGATGGCCTTGAGAGTGAGTGACGGCGCTTGACCTCACTCTCACCTTGCCTTCCGGGGATAAATCGTGAGAACCGGAAGGCATAGAAGACACTGTCTTCCGGTTTAAGGATATTAAGTTTCAGTCAGTTAGCAAGTAGGAGCCGAGCTCGTAGGATGTGCGCAGATGTCTGGTTTGGGGATTTACAAATAAAGTAACATCAAAGTAAATCGAAGTCTTGTGTTTATTACCTAAAAACTAACAATGGCACAGGGCTTCTGATAAGGAGAAATCCCTAACAGAAACCAGACCCGAAGTCCCCAAGAAAGTCCAGACCTTAGAAGATTCCAGACCCAGACGCAAGATGTTAGAAGTTATACCAAGTCAAGACGATAGAAGAACCAAAGCCGGACATAAGAAAAGACGACTAGAAGTAAGAATTAAAAAAAAGGGTATACAACACACCCCACTAGAAATCTGCTGTTGGCCGCTTGCCCCCATCACACAAACCATCCGAGTAAGAGAAACATGCTGGACACTGCCGGAGAAGCAAGGACGAACTTATAAGCGATGTTCTCCAGTAGAAACCTGCACATGGGCACGAAAGTGTGTGTTGTCCAGTAAAAACCAACATTGATCAGTTCTGTACGGATTCCGGTTGCTGCATCAAGGAGCTCTCGATGGTGATGAATGATAATACGGGTGGCGAGAGATTGTCATGGATATCCGTGCTGCTAGTGTGACCTGATGATGAATAATGAAATCCTGTAAAAACAAATTATGTCATTCTTGAAAATGTCTGGAGAAACAGCCGAAGTTATAGGCGGGAGTTTGTGTTATCATCGTACTTTGCCCGAAGACTCCGCATGAAAATAAATTCGTAGTCACTTGTATTTCATTGTATCTTTTAGAGACAACATTGTTCTTTTTATCTCTTACCGCTTATTGCCGACTGAGTTTAAGATTAAAAATCAAGGCAGACGGCTGTCTCGGCATAGAAGAGTACTGCCATCTTTAACCAGTGGTAAAAAAATAATTTTCACAGATTTTAGACGAATTAATGAAGTCCTATCTATTCTAATGCAGCTGAAAGGGAAAAATTGAATAATTTTCAAAACTCTGATAACTACATCTTTATTTTTAAAAGAGTGTATTTAGAAAAATGTATTTCAAGATACACATAAAAGAATAAATACATTCCATCGCAGATGAAATATTTTTTCCTTTAATGAAGAGTGGATTTATTAGTTCAAAATAATTTTAGATATATAATTTTTATTGTTTATATAAGCGTCTATGGTTTGCTTTAATCTGAATATTCATTTTTTAGTCATAATAATAATAAGTTCCGTTAAAAAAAAATTACCTTCACATATATGCTGCTATACTTAAATTTCTAAAAAAATGTATGTATTTAGCTAGTAAAATAAAATGCACGCACACACACACGTACACACACATATATATAGACACTCTATCTCTCTCTATGTCACACACGCACACACGCACACACACACGCCTATATATATATATATATGTGGTGTGTGTGTGTGTGGTGTGTGTTG
>CM042144.1:20546983-20554483 GCA_023376005.1 Doryteuthis pealeii
CGATGTGTTCATTGTGAAAAAAGACACTTTAGTTAACCTTATTTACCCATAACACAATAATACTAATTACGTAATATCAACAGTGTTGGCATTAATGTAAGTAGTCCTAATACAAATAATTTTGAAACTAATATATTTGACCCATAGTCGTGACCTATGAGGTTCTAACACTCCAATCAGAGTGGGCTTGGAAACTAATTGAATTAAATGTGTATTCCATATGTCCGACAGCAGCAGAATGTAAGTCTCACTATTCAGATGATGTTTATTTTCATATCCATAGAAATTCACTTAGTTCACGAGTTCACGATTGCAAGTGTTCGATTAGGATTCGATATTTCAATGTATAAAAAGAAACGGTGTAAACCCTGGAATGCAACGATTGAAATAATGCAACGGGCACATAAGTTATCCTGAATCAACCAACATATAAGGATTAGTTTAGGAAGCACGTGTGTAATGGTTAAAGTCATGGGAAATGGACTCGTGACCCCGAGTTCAAATCCTGGACGTGGTAATTGCATTTCACTTAGTGCTAATACCCTTGGGAAAGGTATGAATCCTAATCTACCTCCAACTATGGATAAATAGTAGGGCAATCTGGGCTCTTTAACCATGGCTAGGTAACCAGTCTAGGAGAAGGAAAACTCTGAATTCAAACCTGTTAAACTCCGCTTAAGAAATTGACCTTGTGTCACATCCTGCTCGTGCGGAGGGGTTGGTAAATATATATAAGGATTAGTACATCTTAGGGCCGGGTTAGCTCAGTCGGTAGAGCGTTCGGCTAGAAACCACAAGGTTCCTAGTTCGACACCAGTCCTCGCCAACTCAGCATATGAGTAGCACAGGGATATGTGCAGTAAAGGAGCTGATGGTAGGTGTGGCGCTCCACCTCAGACGCTAAAAATAATCTCCTTGGTCTAGCGCAAGTGAAAAGGGGATAGACTCCCTCGCAGATTGGCTGATACCGACTGTAGGCCGTCCCGACGACTTTACTTTACTTTACTTACATCTTATCTAAAGAGATTTAAACTGTTGTCACACTTTTAAAAATGCTTTCTTCAGCTTAATTATGTAATTTATATGCTTCCTCCTACACCAGCGGCCGGCTAAGTTCAACATGACAGACAAGGAGAGGTCAGACCATAAACTGCATAAATATCCATTCAGATGGTTATGCAGTACTTGCAGAGATTCAAAATTGACATTAAGTACCGAGAAAGCGAAGAGTTGAATCGTATATTTTTGGGTTAAGCTAAACTGCTTATTCCTGACCCGAGCTTTCTATTACATAAGTGAATGTGCTCACTCAATGTTTTTGAATGAACAAAAAGGCCTTTGCATTTTTATCAGAACCAAGAGTTTTAATACCGAGGCATTTTTCTTTTATGATGACGATGTCTTGCAGCTTATGATCCTATGGGGTTTATTTTTCCTAAGCCATACTAACTCGTAATGCAAAACATCAGAGTTATTCAAACAAGAATACAACATTGATTTTGTTGATAAAAAAAGAAGAAGAAATTGAATTACCGGTTGAGGTTCTCCAGTACAACGACTGCTTTCAACTGCCGTACAAAACTCATTTCTCATCATCTCACACGGGTCAAAAACCGTTTCAAATTCATAAATCTTTTTGATCTCAAAGAAGAGACAACGCATTTTGATTAATTGCTTCTTATTTTGTCCACTGTCTTCATAGGTTACGCATTTCTCTTTTCTAAGTCTATTACCATTAGGACGCCGGTGCAAACCTATTTTTTTTATCGATTGTGTTGAATATTAATGCAAGCATCGGGCACGTTTGAAGCCAATTCGTTTCAATGCCGTTAGTTTTCATCAATGTTTGCCGGAGTCCTTTTCAAAATCACACTTCGCGTGTCTCACTTGCAGTCAAAGATCTGAATTAGTTTTTGAGAAGAATGATCAGTGAACTCACCTTCACTAAACACGATAAATCTTTTCATTCGTAGATCTGCTGCCTTTTAGATTGGTACAGAAAACAGGGTCACAAATTATACTTTCGGTTTAACCTGTTCATTTAAATCGATGTCATTACAAGTATAGTCGTATGAGACTTATCGCGTTATACTTTGGAGCTGTCTTAAGATTACTAAAGAGTAGACAATGGATTATTGTCATAAGATAAAAGTCTATTAAATGAACTATACTAAAAGTGATACTGAAGTATATCGTTGGTTAGTGCATTGCATTTTACGGCATGGCAACCATTGGGTTATTTAATCTCGAAGACGATTGTTTTATTCATTTTTATTGGTTATACATTTTTAAAACTAAATTTTTAAAAATAATTCTTCAAAACACATTTTGATCCATTCAACCCATAGATGGGTCCCTAACATGTACTACCACAACATGTTCGATTGGACCAGGGAGTAATGGCGATGGAGAGATACCTCATACGCCCATAGTTCCAGAATTGGAACCTCGCCAGTAGATGGTGTTTAAAGTCATATTCAGGGCACTAAGACACTCAGCCATCATCTTTTAGCACGTATATGATAAAACCTGGTGTAGGAAGTGCGTGGTGTAATGGTTATAGTCATGGGAAATGGACTCGTCGCCCCGAGTTTAAAATCCTGGATGTGGTAATTGCATTTCACTTTGCGCTAATACCCTTGGGAAATGTATGAATCCTACACTCCCTCCAGCTATGGATAAATAGTAGGATAGACTGGGCTCTTTAACCTTGGTTAGGCAACCGGTCTAGGAGAAGGGAAACTCTGATGTCCAACCTGTTGAACTCTGCTTAAGAAATTGACCTTGTGTCACATACTGCTCGTGTGGAGGGGTTGGTGAATATATATATGATAAAACGTTTAGTGGTTTGCCATAAGAGAAATACGACCAAAACACTCATATAGGTGCTAAGGCTTGATTGATCGGAGAGGGCCTATCTGTCTACACGTCTAGCCAAGTAAGAGCCAAACTGGAGTATTGTATGTTTTTCGTATTACGCATCCAGGCCGCCACCCATGGCAAACAGGTGGTTCCATTATTGCTTCTTTTCCATCTACAGAGGTACAGTCGGCGTATACTACAGCGCCAGCTGACAGGACTGGGTGAATATCGAAGACATAACCTCATAACAAATTGCCCGTTGACATAAAATAGCCCCAGGCGGAATGACGTGCCGTTAAAACCAATTAAGCCATCTACATAATTGGCCAGGCTTGATGATGGCACTCGCCAATTCAGTGCATTGGTAGCATAGTTTAGAGCTGTGTGGTAAAATGCGTGAAGTCAGCGTGGCGTTCCACCTCAGGCGAAGCAGTCTCATTGATCTAGTCCTAATGAAAACGGGATAGATTCGTTTGCTTCCCGATTCCAACAATGGGTATCTCTGCCTACTTTACTACTAATTAGTATTTTAAAACCTTATCGTTAAAACATTTCACGTATATATAATTTCTTTTCAGGTTTAAGTAATTTAATAAATTATAACTTGCTAATTTATTTCTCACTCATGTATCCCCAAATAACTGAATATATCTACATTGCGTTTAAACAAGCCGTGTCCAATCGTCTCAAACACAGATTTCCTTATCTCGATAAACAACGCATAAGCTGTAAAGTTAAAAATATTTTCCATTCGTCTCCACTGTAGACTTCTTATCGTCGGCTTAGATATTCTTAGAGCAGCGAAGAAATTGTAATGCTCAAATATTTCATGCCACTGTTACCCCCTTTCGGATCCAGGGTAGGTAAGGGTCTCGGGTGAGGGCGAAGGAATATATGATCCTCTCCGTGACTGAACGTGTGCGATCCCGTATCGAATAGTCGTTTAAGTGCGCTGATCTTTCTTAAGATGTCTGCAGATTCTCATACAGCTGCAGTTTGTCCGTCATTGAACACAGTTAAATTGATTTCAAGAGCGAGACGCTCCCGACTCAATGACAAGTGATTCTAAGCCAGCCATGATATATGACGTCCGGCAAATCTAACTGAATTCATTCGAGACGAGACTATTGACTACTCCTAAGGATTTTATACTGTGATTTTAAAAAGAAAAAAAATCAGAAAAAAGGCGCCACTGAATGAGTCTTCGTTCGATGGCGGGATATAATCTCGAACAAAAATAGGAGTGATTTATTCAAGTTATCAATTGGTCAATGTTTCTAGATCAACAAAAATAAGACTTGTATAAAACTTTAATCAAATAACTAAATCCAATCATTTCTTAGTTACACCGCTGATTCTGGAGTTGGTTCTATTTCGATAACATTTCTACGTCGTTGAATAAGCGATTTCTACAATTTGAAAAATAATATTCTACGATACTTTCAAGGACAGTAAAAAGTACTTCAACGTTTTCGAAGAGGGAGAAATAAAGAAACGATTAGATCATGTTAATCTTGTTATAATGGAAATTGTGTGTTTGTCTGTCTGCAACAACAATTATATCACTACTTAAATCCCATTTCACTCAGTTATTTACGTCACATTTTCCATGATTTTAAATTTTATTTAAACCTCAATTATAAATAAGATGATCTTACATTAATAATGTTTATTTAGATACTAACAACATGCAATTGTATCTATATTTACAACAAAATAGCGGCTTACAGTGTGAACCGGAAGGCTAATTTGCATATTGATATTAAAATTTGATTCTAATAAATATGTGCTTGCTATTATTGATTTCTAATTGTTTGGTTTTATCTCCATAAATATAAGCAAAATATCTCAGGGACAAATATTAAAAGAAAGTAATTAGCAAGTAGAAATAACAGTCATTTTATTCTTTACTTCCTATTTTAACTAAATAGTTAAATTGAAAAAATAGCAATGAAAAACGGGAGTGATGGAAGAGTAAGTCTCAGTTGTTTCATTTTTCAGTTATATCAATCTCGGTTTCAAATCTTTTTATCTGCATTCATATTTACTTTATTTACCCCTTTCCATTTTGATATAATATTTAATTACATTAAAACTTAAATACTTGCACACAGAGGGTGCATATTTTTGCTAATATATATAATTATAATCTTAATGTAGGTATTTACCAGAGCCGTTCGCTGTGGGAAGAATGTGATATAAATTCGCACTTATGGGGCAACCAGCGAAGATTGAATTCATTATTCAGTATCAATGCATCTACGAGAATAGCTTGCTAGCCATTACACCACGACGCAACACCCTAATCTACCCGACCTGTTCCCTACATGTAGGATGTGACACAAGATCTCAAGTATGGGCTACTCAGTGACGATTGGACTCTTATTAGATCTCTGAGACTAACTTGTTAACTATTACACCAGGATGGGACATTTATTACCCAGCCTGATCGTCATGGGGTGAATGAGATACAAGATTGCACATATAGGGTATCCTGCGAGAATCGAAATCGGTTCACAGTAGTTATGGATCTACGAGAATAGCTTGTTAACCATTCCAACACGATGGGAGGCCCTTATTTGTTCAATCCGTTTCGTACGAGTAGCAAGTATTGAGAATCCAGCGATGATCAAACTCGCTATTCAGTAGTAATGTGTCACGCTAGACTAGCTTGATAACCAATACACCACAAAATGGCTAGAAAGTGACTCAAGGTCACAAGTATAGGGCACCTAGCGATAATCAACCTCGCCATACAGTTCTTATAGATCACGCTAAACTATCTTATTAACCAACACACCACCATGGAAAATGTTAGGATGTGACTCAAGCTCGCAAGTGTTTGGCACCTAGTGATGATCAAAGTCGCTAATCATTTTGAGGGTTTGTCAAATACTGAGATTTTTGTGTGAGACAAATGTGCTAAACAAAGCTAAGAGCAGGTCATTTCAAATTGCCTATTTACCATTTTTACTATGAATTAGTTGTGTTTACAAATTGTGGCAAAACAGAGACACAGCAGATGGTTCAGCTTAAAGTCTTTGCTCATTTTTTAATTCCTAATCTTCTCTCTTGGTTGGATTTTGTGGCATGTCAACCCTTCTTGGGTTTTTTATTTATGCTGAAGACATTTTGTATTATTCATTCTTCATGGGTACTCAATTTTTAAAAAAACTGAATTTATAAAAAAAATGTTTTCTACTTAATCCATAGATGGGACCCTAATTAGCTAACCATTACACCACATTTGTTTGTTTTTTTTAGTTTTTCTAAACCCACTCTAACCAGGTGATGCTGGGTAGTCTTTTCTAGGGTTAAATAATTCTGAATAATTTACAAAATTGAATGGTAAGTATACCTTTAATTTAGTAGACATACAAAATAATATTCAAAGGAATATTTGACTACCAGGGTCTGACCAAATGTTTCTTTCTTGCCTTCAGTCATGGCATCTTAGAATTAATATTACCATTCAAAATGTGTCCTTTTTTGTCAGAATTGCTAACCGATACACAACGACGGCAAACTTTCAGTTGGATATGACCCAACGTCACAGGAATTGGGCATCCAGTGATGATCAAACTCGTTATTCAGTGGTAATGGATCTGTGATAGAACCTTACCAACCATTACACCACGATGGGATATCATTTTTAATTTATGAATATCAAGCATCTGCATATGATATTGTTTTCAATTGTGAGTCAGAATTTCTATGAGAATTCAAGAGTTGTTTACCAGAAAGCAATGTTTACTTTAATGATTAAATACACAGATTCTGTCTCTTGAGAAACTCTTTCACAAAATATTAATATTAGAAAATGTACATCTGAGAATAAAAATCTATTATGAAATAAGTTAATGAATGATTGATTTTTTTTATGTGCTGTTTGTTTATCTTACTAACAAAATTAAGTTAGTGTAAAATTGGGTAAATATCTAAAAACTGATTATGTGAGAAGATCGGTTTCATCGACGACATAATGAAATGAAAGAGTGATATATAAGATAGTCGTCTAAAAAGATGTAACACTGGATATTTTCGTTGTTTACAATTTTGCGATGAATCTATTTGGTGAAGAATAATTAAAGTTCCAATTACCGTCGAACTGGGAAGACAAGGCAACAAACGATTGTGACTCAAATACAAACTCGAATGCTACAAAGTCCACTGCAAAATGACAAAGTATATATAAGACTCCATAATGTCATTCAAATAAAGCAGTCAAGCAGCCAATCAGAACTCAAGGAGACGAATCACCCAAATCACCCAGATTCATGGATGGATCATTCTTGATTCCTATTTATACCAGCTGTCTTGGACACTGCTTGAGTTGTACTTACTTAGCTGCTGTTATTAAAACCAACACTAGACTAACTGACCTCAATATTTGGAGTGAACTTTTAGTATTATTGTTTTAGAAGCCACTACGGTAATTATAGATTCCCATTACCAAGTGATACACGCAGCGGACTTACCCCTCTTCATGGGATGCCATCAGTGTATACTTGGCCCTATCAACAGGGCGTCTGCCCATTGAAAAAATTATGTCAGTTTCAAGATTTGAAATGAGCAATAGCATTTCATGTCAATTTACACTGGTCATTAACGTTTATATGACAGTTATTCTCATAGAAA
>CM042144.1:20556983-20559483 GCA_023376005.1 Doryteuthis pealeii
ACAGGGTAACTCAGAAGAAACAGAATCCAAATTAGTCATTTATTTTTCCCATTAAAATAACCCTAAACCTCAACCCAAACCCTAACCCCAACCCTAAACCTAAACTCTAAGCCCTAACGCTACCCTCTAGTTGAGTAACATAATATTACAGGGTGATCCAGAAAAAACAGAACCCACAAATTTTGTAAGAAAAACTGTTAATTTTTAATTTGTTTTTAAGTTTAAGTCCAACAAAGGTTAGGGTTAGGGTTTAGGGTTAGTTTAAAGGGAAAATAGATAAATAATTTGGGTTCTGTTTTTCTGGGTCACTCTGTAATATCATGTTACTCAACTAGGAAATAACCTAACAAGTTTATAAATGTTAATAAACATTATCAAACATTATTACACTGTCATCAGAACGTAGATTACGCCGCCTTGTAAGATTCCAGAAAAATGGCTTTAAAAACCAACCGGTTAGGAGGTTTAATTTCGCGAGCCCTGGAGAGTGTGGGATACCACTTCCTGGTCATTAATAACAGGTTCACTCCGAATTGTAGGTTCTGTTGATGATGATTTACTGTATGCTGCCGCTGCAGTAGGTTTGAACATCATTCATCAGTATTCAGCCCCTGTTCATTTTAAACCACTGTGCCCTTTCATTTGCGGATGTCCTTAACTAGTTCCGTTGCATGCCAGATCTAAAAACCCCGATCCTGCAATCTGGAGATCTATTGCATACTGACGTTTTCACGGTACTAAATCAGCATATATGTTGTATACCCTTTCTTACTTCTTACTTCTAGTCGTCTTCTCTTCTGGCCGGCTTTGGTTCTATCTTCTAACATCTTGCGTTTTGGTCTGGAATCTTCTAAGGTCTGGACTTTCTTGGGGACTTCGGGTCTGGTTTTCTATGGGGATTTCTCCTTATTAGAAGCCATGTGTCATTGTTAGTTTTTAGTAAACACAAGACTTTCGATTTTCTTTTAATGTTACTTTATTTGGTAAATCCCCAACCCAGACATAACATAGCGCGCGTATGCAGAGTTGCAGTTTAGACAGAGCATCATGTCCGACTGCTCTGTCTGACGTCCACTGCAAAACTAAACTAAAGCTCCTTACTATTCTTAAACCGGAACAGGTTCTTCTATGCCTTCTGGTTCCCACGATTTATCCCCGGAAGGCAAGGTGAGAGTGAGGTAAAACGCCGTCACTCACTTACAGGGCCTTCAACTGCACAGATCGCCACCATATCTTTATACTACCTTACATAAGTATGAAAAGGGTCCCCTCAGAATTACAGGGGATTGACAATAATCTTATGCTACCGTATAGATTATGTAACAGGTCCACCTGTAACTGATCAAGCAAGTTTTTCGCAGTGGCATTTTTTTCGCGACCAATAGTTGTTTAACCCTATTACCGCTGTAGGGGATTTTCTTCCCTTTGCCGAAGAGTTATCTTCTCGCTGCGTTGCTGTTTGTTCCCACTAGGGGACCTCTGGCATTTTAAGCGTCTGGTTTGAACTTGTCTCCCTCTTTTAGCTGGATCTTCTCAAGAACTGCTATGGCTAGAGTCTATCTACCCCTTCTCGGTGGGGCTTCCCCCCTTACATTACTGTAAGTCCTTTATGTATGGACTATCATTTAGTTCCATGTCTGTAAATATTTATATGTTGTACATTTGGGTATCTTGTTTATACCTAATTATTGTATATGTATTTACATGTTCTATTCTCCTGTACATTATGTATCTTATCGTTTCCATCTGCTATTATATATCTATTAAATGTTTTGTCTCACAACGGTTCGGAATTGTATGTTCATTAATTAACTTTGAATCTTACACCGCCAATTCCATGGATTTATGGGCTTATGTTTCTTTGAGCATTCGTACCACGTGCCAAACGTGGGCCATCGTAGTTAGGCTACCTTTATTGATAACGTAATTTTGTTTCAAATCTTGTACAGAGATTTGTTGGAGATTAGGCTAGTCAGTCATTAGTTTCAAGCGATACTTCTGAGGTATTTGCGGTGGCTAATATCTAAATTATTCCTAGCTACCATTGAAGCTTCCCAGCTATGCATACCCTATCACATAGACATATGTTGTATAATATATATACTTATATATTTACCAAACCCTCCGCACGAGCAGGATGCGACACAATGTCAATTTCTTAAACGGAGTTCAACAGGTTTGAATTCAGAGTTTTCCTTCTCCTAGACCGGTTGCCTAATCAAGGTTAAATAGCCTAGTCTGACCTACTATTTACCCATAGCTGGAGGGAAAGTAGGATTCATATATTTCCCAAGGGTACTAGCGCTAAGTGAAATGTAATTAGCACGTCCAGGATTTGAACTCGGGGCGACGAGTCCATTTCCCATGACTTTAACCATTACACCACGCACTTCCTTCTTCTTATGTTATATAATATAGGTACAGCCTCTTTTTCAGAGGAAGCTTAAATCCGTGGATCCATTTCTTCCAGTAATACGGGAAGCAATCTTTTTTATTACAC
>CM042144.1:20564662-20569662 GCA_023376005.1 Doryteuthis pealeii
CGCCCAAACCTTCTCAGCACATAACTTCACTAAAAATGTTATATGCGTGTGTGTGTCAGTGTGTGTGTGTGGTGCCTGTGTGTCTGTGTCTCTGTTGTGTGTGCTGTGTGTGGGGGTTTTTGTGGGTTGTCTGTCTGTCTGTAGTCTGTATGCTGTCTTTGTGTGGTGAGTGTGTGTGTCGTAATTTATGTGTATGCACGAATGTATTCTTCATATAACAAGTTCATATACCAGATCTAACTCTTAAAAAAGCCGGACTAATATTTGTTGTAATACCGGGTGTAATGCATACTCTCAACACATATACCCCATATATATCTACTAATCTCTCAACTCCAATCTTTCCCCTTCTCTCATTCTCTCTCTTTCTCTCTCTCTCTCCGTATATATATATATATCATATATATTATTATATATATATATTATATAATATATTATATATAAGTCTACTTTATGAGTAGATAACAGAAAGCGATTTCCCCTGTGTATCTAACGTATTTTCCTATGTAAGTTTTGTAGATTTTAAAATATGCGTTTTCCAGCATTTTTAACGACATTCGTAAGCTGTAATAACAACATACTTTCAAATTTTCGTGGGAGCAGGGAAAAACAATGTTTGGATAAATTTGCCAAGCATTGACAATAAATTGGGAGTGCTCAATTGCAGCGTAAACAGCTGACGTTGTATAAAACACTGCCTAGTGCAACATAAAATCTTTTAGTTACAATGATAGTACTGTGCTAATCTCACATTTTAATGTTATAAAGCCAATCAGTTTTTATCCCCATCAGACCTTGGCTGTAATGTCTATATGCAGATCAGCCCTGGATCCCATGTACTTCTACACCAAGGACCTGTAACTACGGTACGGGCCATATACGGGCCCGCAATCCATAATCATCTGACCCGCAGTCCCTAATAGAAGTTTTTATATATATTTACCAAACCCTTGCACAACGATCGACACAAGGTCAAGTTCTAAGCGGAGTTCAACAGGTTGAATTCAGAGTTTTCCTTCTCCAGACCGATGGCGTAACCAAGTTTAAAAGCCAGTCTGCCCTACATTTCATCCATAGCGAGGAGATTGGATTCATACCTTTCCCAAGGGAATTGGTGACAGGTGAAATGCAACAGCTTCGTCCAGGAATTGAAACTCGGGACGACGAGTCTATATCCCACGAATCTAACCATTAGATCACGTGCCTCCATAATTTAAATTTTTTTAAGTTTATATTATCCGGCTCGCAATGAAACAGACGGTGGCTTAGATGATTGTTCGTTTTTTTTAATATGACACGAAGTCATAAACACCATGCTATGTGCTATTTCTCTAGTAAGAATTGCTATCCTCTCAATTTGCAACATCTATGTAATCTTGATTAGTAAAATCTGGTAACAATAAAGCGAAATATTGTAATATGTCCAACATACATCTGGTGTATAAGACTCATCAATGTTACAATCATGCTGCTGATCCCATTCCACGCGATGAATAATTACTGATGCTACAAGGTCTACGTGGGTTAGATGTTGTCCGCCATCCTCTCAGAGACATGGCCCCTGGCCCTTATGGAGTACAATGTTGCCGACCTCTGTTCTACATGTTTGGTTTCACTGTTACATTCTATTCTGTATTACATTTACTTTGTATTGTGGTCAATCCAATCTCCTGGGCTCCTATTGCACCTTCCAAAAACTCTCTCTCTCTCTCTCTCTCTCTCTCTCTACTCTCTCCTTCTCTCTCTCTCTCTCTCTCTCTCTCGCACACACACACACACACAGACCTTGCGCACGACCTAGTTGATCAGGAGCGAGGGGCGCTACTCATTTAGTGGCTTGCATCACCATCGTATAAGCCTGGGATCTTTAACGTATCTTTCACATATTTCTATTCAGCCTCCTTGACCTACACGTATCTTCCAGATGTTAACGTCCCACATTCCTGCTCATCATTTTGGTATTTCTATTAATATTTTATAGATGATCTTAGAATTTGTAAAAACAATCGTTCCATTCAATATGTTTTAAAATAAACACTTAACCATCATGAAATTATCTGTTAATCAAATCATCGTTATCTATGAATTGATGACATAAGGCTGAATATAAACAATTACAAAAGGATAAATATGAAAGGCAATTTGCTTTAACTTTTATCAGAAGGTTACACAGACACACACGTACACACACACACGAACGCTTGCACACACACACATACACACACAAACATACACACAGCATAATGTATGTGTGTGTATGTATGGTATGTGTGTTGATATGTGTTATACAGTGCGTTAATTTTAAAACTTCATGTATATTACATGTATCGTTCAATTATTAATATACTTTTATACATATCTCTCTCGCTCCTCTCTCTCTCTCTTCTCTCCTCTATCTATCTATCTATCTCTCACTCTCTCTCTCTCTCTCTCTCTCTCTCTCTCTCTATATATTATATATATATATATATATATATATATATATATATATATATATATATTATTGACTCCTCGTTCGATTTTCGATGCATAAGGGATTGTTTATAGTGGTGAAGGCTTGTGTTGGACCTTCCACACTTTTGTATACATATAATTAGTAAGAGAGAAGAGAGAGAGAGAGGAAGAGGGGAGAGAGAGAGAAGAAGAGAGACGAGAGGAAAGGGGGAGAGAGAGAGTTTTGTGCTTGTGCGTAGTATTGTGTGAGTGTTATTCATAATTACGTGTATACTTACGTGTACATTAAATTTACTTTTATACACTGTCACTCTCACTCTCTCTCTCTCTCTCTCTTATCACTCGCTTCCTTTTCTCTTTTATCCACTCTCTTCCTTTCTCTCTCTCCTATTTCTTCCTCTTCAAATTTCTCTGTCTGCATTCATCCCCCTTCCTCTCTCTTTCCATCTGTCTCTCTCTCTCCCGATATAATATATATATATATATATATATATATATATAATATATATATATTTATATATATATTATATATATATATATAATATATATATATAATTAAGAAAATTTGAAAAACAAGTGGTCCAAAAATAAGATAAATTTATTTATCAACGCTTAAATGTTCGGTTTCTTTAAACCTTCATCAAGATGTATTAAGGGGTAAGAAATTGATGGATGTTTTATATGACAGATATGACAGATTCATATAAACGCTTCTTATGATTTTGGCGGTTTCCCCAATGTATTTTTTGTCGCAATCTTACATGGAATTGCGCAACGCCGCTTCGGTTTTTATAGGATGGTGAGACCCAGCATGAGTAAACTTCAAATTGATTTGGATAAAATAGTAACGATTTTGATACCAAGGTTGTGTAAATTGTTTCTTTTGAGTTAATGAAGAGTTATTAGATAAAAACTATGTATCTATGGGGATGTTTTGTTATATTAAGATGTATTAGTGGAGGTATTACTATATTATTATATATAATATATATATATATATATATATATGATATATATATTATATATACTTTCGTTTAAAAGATTTTACGTATCTTACATTATTGAGTTGCGAGATTTTCTTTTTTAACTTCCATTTTATACCTGTGTGCGTGTCATCAATAATGAACGGACTATAATCCGGAAAGAATTTCAAAATAAGAATTTACATCCTACAAAACAGAAATTAAATAATGAGAAAAAGCAAACAAACAAATACACCAAAGAGGTGAATTTAGACAAACAAAAAAATAAAAACTGAACGGAAAAATAATGAAAATAATATTTTTCTTAAATACATGATATATTGGGAGTAAAATGAGGAAATCAATCCGACATTAATCGACAATAGCAAAACTCGGACATAGCAAAAAAAATACAACATAATTATATATATATATATAAATATATATAATATATATATATCATATATAATATGTGCGTGTGTGTTATATTATATATATATATATATATATATATATATAATATATATTATAATATATTAATATTTGAAGGCCAATACAATGTGCATGAAAAATAAAGCAAAAGATATTATTTTTGTCTTAGCGATTTCGAGCATAAACTTACATCAAGAGTTTCGTATCAGAAATGGACGTGATTATGTTTTTCTTTGTGTGGTTATAATTTCTCTTCTTTTCTTTTCCTCTCCTTTTTTTCTCCTTCTCTTCTCCTCCTTTATGAATGAAATGGTGAAAAGTGTAATTACTTATTTTTCTTTTAATGTTTGTGAGAACAAATGTACTTTTGCTGGTAGTAATATATATTATATATTATATATATATATATATATAATATATATATATATATAAATAATATATATAAATAGTCAACCAATTAATCTCTTCGTCTTTTAAAACATTGGTTAGGAATACGTCACATATTTTGTAAAAAAAACTCCTAGTTTACAAATCCCGTCTTGGCTTTCGATCTCACATTTTCCACTCACATCTTGATTATCGTTTTCGCATGTTCCAATCACGTCTGAACATTCAATTTGAACGCAAATCAATGAACGGTTATGAACCTTTTGTTACATATCTCCAAACTCAACTCAATCAAAAACGTCCATCACAAAAATGTTATTCCTTTTCCTATTTCCTGAAGAAGTTCCTGTATAAACCGAAACATTCGGACGTCGACATTAAGCTAATAATAATGCCCATCCAGTGTACCACTCTGGTTTGTCTATATTACTCCACTTAGATATATACAAGTTGTGTTAAAATGTATCGTTATTTGTTGTGGCTTTTGGCACACCTTGTATTCTAAAAAATAAGGTTCCATTCATTCATCATTTTATCTTGGTAAATACAGCTTTAAACTTGGTACTTTTTTGACACAGCTCGAATTCTGAAAAAACATTTCAAATATTCATATTCTGACAGATTATGGTTAATTAATGTCTGAAGAAGATATCAGAAGATCTGAAACATTTTTTTCAGAATACAAGGTGTGTCAAATGTACAAAAAAGCTCGATCTTTTTTTTTACACACCTTGTATATAACTTAGACGCGAAAAATAAGAGAAC
>CM042144.1:20577162-20582162 GCA_023376005.1 Doryteuthis pealeii
AAAAAAATTATCCCAAAATACCACTTGGATACTTTTACCTATTATTATATATATATTATATATATATAGTATCGATTGCCGCTTTCAACTTTTCCGTGCAGTGGAATCAGTAAATAATCCAAAAGTTAATATTAAAATATGCAGTAATATTTATTTTTGATTGAAACCATGATAGACCATTTATTTTACATCTAACATATAATATATATTATTATATATATATATATATATATATATATTATATATGTATTATTATATGTATATATATATATTATATAATATAATATTTTATTATAATATATATAATAGGATGTGGAGCTTTTGATTTAATGCCGTCCTGAATGCACATATTTGCTTTGAATGAGTCCAAAAGAAAATTTATGGGTCCTAACTAAAGCCGTCTAAAGTAACCTATCCTGTGTAATTCATTTCCTAGAAATATTAAAATGTATTACAGTTAAAGGCCGTTTTTAACCACAGGCTGCCAATTACTGAAAAATTATATTCATGAAATCACAGCAATACCAGTAGAAGGACTAGTCAGCGCATCTACTGCAGGATGCAAATACAAACCTATATCCTATTCAATGGTGGCAGGAGCTGACCGGACGAGGTAAAAGTGAAGTGTTCCAAAATTCGCCAATGAATATGCACTAAGTAAGAATATTTTGAATCAAAGTTCGTTAAATCCAAAATGTGAAAAATCCATAGCCGTTAGGCATGATTGATCAGTATTCCCCGACCCACCCCTTCCGGAGGTGCGCTATTGGATGAGAGAGTTTATTTAAATGTGACCAGATTCTAGCGAGAAGAGACGCCGTTCGTCGCTTCATGTGCCGTTTCTGCATCGCAGCGTTTTGGGCTGGTTGTTTAATAAAGACTTAAGAAAAACAACAAAGCTTGTTAAGTTATCAAAAAATAGATGATCAGCATAACACAAAAAGCAAACCACAGGTCAGCCGAAAGATGGCGGCCGACGATTAGCAGCAATAGCAAGTAAAAGACACTCATCTCATCTATCATCCCCTCGTCTATTCTCTCTTTCATTATATAGATAATGTTCAGTAAGGTAGGTCGATTTTTCACTTTAAAAACAAATCAAATTGTTCATCTATGCAAAATTGTGTGTTAGTATATTGAATACTGAAGCCAAAATTAGATATTTTAATTGCACCATTGTTTGAGGAAATAGCATCAAAGCTCGTCTACTAAAATGCACTACAATCCTCATTTTCGCAAAATGTAGCCTTATAGAAAAAGAGGATTTTTAGTGCATTTTAGTAGACGATCTTTATGCTATTTCCTCAAAATGGCATGTTTAAATCTATTTGTTGGTGTCAGATTCGTATAAAAGTCGTCGGGCCTAAAGTCGGATCAGCCTATCAGCGAGGTCATCCCTTTTCACTAGCGCTAGAAAGAATTATTTTGGCACTGAAGTGCCACACTACCATCAGCTCCTTATTTACCGCACAATCCTTGTGCTACTCATACGCTGAGTTGGCGAGAATCGAACTAGAACCTTTGGTTTCTAGCAATACGACTGAGCTATCCCAGCCTAGTATTCGTATACTAAACATAATTTTGCATAGATGGACAATTTATATTTTTAAAAAAATGAAAATTGCCCTATTATGTTCAGTGAATCTAATAAAAGAAGATTATTTTCTAGATCGAGATACCTGGGTGCTTGGTACGAGGAGACAACGTTGGCGGTAAAACGCGGGGAACCTACCAAAAGTCGGTTCTATTGGCGTTTTCCGTTAACAAACTCCATCCATGATCTCTGAACAGAAGGGAGAGAATTAAGTAAAAGAGATCCTAACTTAAGATAAGTTGTGTTTGTGCTTCTCTCCCCAATCAACGATTAGTCCGTAGCATATTGGGATCAAATCCAATATTACTTGAGAACAATCAATATCATAGAAGAATTTTAACGTTGTCACCGACATATGCTGTATCGTGAGGATTAATCGTTGATTTGGGAGGAGAAGCACAAAACACAACTTATCTTAAGTGTTAGGATCTCTTTTACTTAATTCTCTCCCTTCTGTTTCAGAGATCATGGATGGAGTTGGGAAATGTTTAACGGACAAAACGTTCCAATAGAAACCGACTTTTTGGTAGGTTCCCTCGCGTTTGTACCCGCCAACGCTTGTCTCCTCGTACCCAAGCCACCCAAGGTGATCTCGAATCTAGAAAATAATCTTCTTTTATTAGGATTCACTGAACATAAAAGTAGGGCAATTTTTCATTTTTTTAAAATATCAAATTGTCCATCTATGCAAAAGTTATGTGTTAGTATACTGAATACTAGGGGCTGGGATAGCTCAGTCGGTAGAGCGTTTGGCTAGAAACCACAAGGTTCCTAGTTCGATACCGGTCTTCGCCAACTCAGCGTATGAGTAGCACAAGGATCTGTGCGGTAAAATAAGGAGCTGATGGTAGGTGTGGCACTCCACCTCAGATGCCAAAATAATCTCCTTTGTCTAGCGCTAGTGAAAAGGGGATAGACTCCCTCGCTGATAGGCTGATACCGACTTTAGGCCGCCCCGACGACTTTATACTGAATACTGACACCAACAAATAGATTTTAAACATGCACCATTGTTTGAGGAAATAGCATCAAAGATCGTCTACTAAAATGCACTAAAAATCCTCTTTTTCTAAAGGCTACATTTTGCGAAAATGAGGATTGTAGTGCATTTTAGTAGACGAGCTTTGATGCTATTTCCTCAAACAATGGTGCAATTAAAATATCTAATTTTTGGCTTCAGTATTCAATATACTAACACACAATTTTTGCATAGATGAACAATTTGATTTGTTTTTTAAAGTGAAAAATCGACCTACCTTACTGAACATCCTATATACCCACGTCTCGGATATATAATGAGAAGAGAGAATCAGACGAGGGGATGATAGATGAGATGAGGTGTCTTTTACTTGCTATTTGCTGCTAATTCGTCGGCCGCCATCTTCTCGGGGCTGATCCTGTGGGTTTGCTTTTTGTGTTATGCTGATCATCTATTTTTTGATAACTTAACAAGACTTTGTTGTTTTTCTTAAGTCTTTATTAAACAACCAGCCAACAAAACCGCTGCGATGCAGAAACGGCACATCGAGAGCCGACGACGGCGTCCTCTCTCGGCTAGAATCTGGTCACATTTAAAACTAAACTCTCTCACGCCTCCAATAGCGCACCTCCGGAAGGGGTGGGTCGGGGTAATCACTGATCAATCATAGCCCTAACGGCTATGGGATTTTTTCACATTTTGGATTTAACGAACTTTGATTCAAAAATATTCTTACTACATTACGTGCATAATTCATTGGCTACCTATGAATTTTGGAACACTTTCACTTTTACCTCGTCCGGTCAGCTCCTGCCACCATTAGAATAGGATATAGGTTTGTATTTTGCAAACCCCTCCTGCAAGTAGGATGCGCTGACCTAGTCCTTGCTACTGGTATTGCTGTGATTTCATGAATATAATTTTTCAGTGTGTCAATTGTATGCAGCCTGTGGTTAAAAACGAGCCTTTAACTGTAAATACATTTTAATATTTTCTAGGAAATGAATTACACAGGATAGGTTACAAGGTAGGATTTAGACGGCTTTAGTTAGGACCCATAAATTTTCTTTTGGACTCATTCAAAGCAAATATGTGCATTCCAGGACGCATTAAATCAAAAAGCTCCCAGCATCACTATATATATATATTATATATATATATATATATATATATATATATATATATATACATATATATATATATATATATATATATATATATATATATATATATATATATATAATATTGTTAGATGTAAAATAAATGGTCTATCATGGTTTCAATCAAAAATCAAAAATATTACTGCTGTATATTTTTAATATTAACTTTTGGATTATTTACTGATTCCACTGCAACGGAAAAGTTAAAGCGGCAATCGGATACTATATATATATATATATATATATATATATATAGGTAAAAGTATCCAATTGATTGGTATTTTGGGGATAATTCTTTTTCGGATTATCAATATACATCCACAATCCATGCTCATAGTAATGCACACCTATAGATTTATACAAGGAATAGTTCAAATCCCTAAGAGAGCTAAATGTATGATAACAAGGAAGTAATTAAAAATACATAGATCTGGTCAGCAAAATAACAAATGCATTGCAATTGTGTATCAATTTAAAAAATGAACCAATTAAATCACAAACGTAAGATCATATTATAATGCTGGTTGAGTGTTTGTCTGTAACCGAAAATATATCACTACTCAACTCACAATTCCCTTTGTTATTTACGTCACATTCTCCATGATTTTATTTTTCATTTAAACCTCAATTATTTATAAAATTGTTTTACATCATGAATACTGTTGGCCATATCTACATATTGATAACATTTAATTGTATTTATATATACACCAAAATAGCGGTTTACAGAGTGAATGGTAATACTAATTTGCATATTGATATTAAAAATTTGATTTTTATAAATATGTGTTTAGTATTATTGATTTCTAATTGTTTGGTTTTATCTTAATGAATATGAGCTAAAAGAAACAGTTAAATTATGAAAATTTAGCAATGAAAGACGCGAGTGATGGAAGAGTAAGTTTCAGTTGTTCTATTTTTCTATTACACCCTCTCTGTTTTAAATCTTTTTATCTGCATTCTTATTTAGTTTTATTAGCCTTTCTAATTTAATATAATAATTTATTACATTAAAACTTAAATACTTGCATATATTTGCTAGTATTTATGATTACAGTACCTAGTTTACTAGTATTTATAATTACAGTACCTAGTTTGGCATGGCTGCAGTTGTATAAAAACATAACCCGCACTTGTGCAACTCTACTAATAACTGCGTGGCTGCAATTTTAAAACTGGTAGCTTTTTCTGTCGGACCCTGTAATATACATAAATGTGGATGAAATACAAGAAAAATTGTATGAAATGCTTTCAGAGTATTTCTTCG
>CM042144.1:20597162-20634662 GCA_023376005.1 Doryteuthis pealeii
ACTGACAGTATGCCATACAGAATACTAATACACACAATCGGAATATTGTAAATGACAATAAGCAGGATCTGGTGGTGAGGCTACATGTCTGGAGCTCTGTGGAGTGTAGAGTACTCCTTCATTGCCATAATTCCATGTGCACTCTGATCAGGAATAGTAGCTCATATCAAGATCCCATCTATGGGCTATATGTAGTAAATATAAACGTACAATATACGTTGTCGGAGTGGCTTAGAATACCCTCTTTCCTCTGCTGAGAGATAAGATTTCTAAAAAAAGGTCGTGTGCTAGGTATGAAATTAAAGTGCATATGAGGCTGAGGCTCCAGTTCTGGAGGTCTGGCGTGTGAGGTACTTCTTCATTACGATTATTTCCAGTGTCATTCTGACGTGGTATAGTAGTACCTGTTAGACTCATAACTATAGATCAAATAGATGTTTCAATTTATTCGTTTATGACAGGAATGTGGTCGAAAAAATATTTAGAGACAATTACACAAAAACCGAAAATATGTGAGTGTGTGTTCGTGAGCGCAAGTGTGAGTGTGAGTGCGTGTGCGTGTGCGCGCGTGTGTGTAGGCGCTAATAGTAATTCTGGTAGGAAATAGACACATATCTAGGAGAAGGAAAATTCTGAATTCAAATATGTTAAACACCACTTAAAAATTCGCCTTATGTCAAACTCTGCGACAGGTTGGGTAAATACGTTAAGAGATATCATAATGATCTGTTTGGTTCGTTGTTTGCTTAGTTGCTTGGTTAAATGGGTGGCTGGTTAGACATATCATCTCTCCTTGTGTACCTGTATCCTAAAATCAATGAACGCAATTCCGTAACACCTAGGCGTAAAAACGTTAGATGGGTTAATATGCAACTAAAAACTAAGAAGGCTGGATGCAGGACGAGTTAAAGCTTATTATAAAGTCCCGATTGATGATTCCAAGAATAAATCAGATCGATTGATATATGATTTTTTTAGCACATCATTTATCAAGGACTGATCTTGTACCTTCCACCTTTAATGTAAAGAGAGTGGAGTTGCCTTGGGAAACGATACCCTTAGAAGTGGAGCCAAATGATATATTTCTGGTTACAGATAATCGTGAGAACGTACCTCTAACACGCATAAAATATATATTTGTAAAAAAACAACACTTAAAAAAAAACGAAGATTAACTTAAATTTGGTAGAAATCCAGGAGAATATGTTACCTTGTGGGATTGCACTCACTGCTCAGTAGTGATCGATCTACTAACAATTACACCACCCTGAGATGCCCAGAAATATTTATTTATTATAGCAATTAATTTTAATGAAGTTATGCATTGAAAAGAGCTGCTTTGCTTTTGGTTATAAAAACAATAATTCGACTTTGCAACAACAACAAAAAAAGAATAGACAGTTAATCAATATAAAGATGCATTTAAATAGCAGAAATTCTTAATTTATTTTAGTATCAGTTTTGAATTAATCTGGCCACTGCTCTTATCATTAATTCTTTTCAAAATAAACATTATAAGAGGCTTAAACGTATATTTGGCAGCTTGGCAAACATTTAAATATTTGGCTGCATATATTCCTAGCAATTTAATTACTGAATTTAATACGACCTCTATACAAAAGGTTTCGGCTTTATTTCGAAATAGATGGAAGGCACAAGAGATGTCCAAAACGTAATGTACGAATATCTACTAAACCGACTTTTGTATTATATGATTTTATTATAATTGTACATTAGCATACGTTACCAGAACTACTATGAAACTTTTCTTTATACAAAGGTAAGTCGGCGAAGTGTCCTATTTTCAGTATCAGTCTGACAGCCCTTTTTCACTAGCGCTATACTAGAGAGGTTATTTTTGCGTCTGAGGTTGAATAACAGCTACCATCACATCCTCACACGACTGCACAGATCTAAGCTGTGCTACTCATGCGCTGAGTTAACGAGAGTCGGTATTGAACACTGAACCTTGCGGTTCTTAGGCGGATGCCCTATTGACTGAGATAAAACTGACACTATTATTGGTTCTCTTTTACCTGTACGTGTGTTTCCATGACGTAGTACGTTGTACCTCACATGCTGTGCTTCGATGTCGCAGTAAGCGAGTTCGAACTCCAGTCTTTCATTTTCCATACCAGTGACCTTATAGCACATACATATTTACCAACCCCTCCGCACGAGCAGGATGCAACATAGGTCAATTTCTTAGGCGGAATTTAACAGGTTTGAATTCAGTGTTTCTCTTCTCCTAGACTGGTTATCTAGACAATGTTAAAGAGCCCAGACTGACTTACTATTTACCCATAGATGGAGGTAGGGAGAATATATGGATTCATACCTTTCCCAAGAGTACTAGCGCTATGTGCAATGCAAACAGCTTTGTCCAGGATTTTAACTCGAGTTTATTTCCTACGACACTAACCATTACACCAAACGCCCCCATGTAATTCTCGGGCTCCCTAAGGACAAAATTATCAGATGGGATAAGGGGGAATAGGACAAGAATAACTGCTATATCATTCCAGAAGATTATTGTATCACATCCTTCTTGTATCGAAGGAGTTGAATAAATACCTGATTATTCTAATATTGTTAGCCTTATGTGAAACAGCTTCGTAATTTTCTAGATAAATGTTGGTACACTTTACTTAGTTCCCTTGACCAAAAAACATGGTTCTGTAAGTATTCATTAATCCAATTGGAATAAAATAACCATATTCACTTAGTTTCCACCATGTCTATGGGGATTCAGATAAGCCGACTGTATTTTCTGCAGAGGGATTAGAGTCAACCCCCAAATGAAATAAAGAATGTACTGGGTTTGAAAAATTAAATGTGAACCCAGAATTGATATCAGTGTGTGTAAGAAAGATATATTTGGTGAAGGACAACAACAAAACATTCACAGTAGATGTTGAATAATAATCTTATACTCAGGTTGAGCACAGTCGGTAGAGCATTCTAAGAATCATAAGGTTCAATGATCGATACTGCTATTCGTTAACTCAGTACATAAGTAATCTTATTTGTGCGGTAAAGCATCTGAGAGCTGAAGAGAGGTATGGCACTCCTACTCACTATAAAGTCTACTTGTCTAGCGATAGCAAAGAGGGAATATACTCCCTAGCTGTCCGGCTGATACTGAATATAGGCCACTCCGCATACAATACCTACTGTTATATATATAAATTCTATATGTTATATAGCGGTTTTTCTTCACGTTGCTAAATCGCGTATCTGTATACGTAGCGGGTATGGTCACAGTACCCAAAGCGATGTATGTCAGCAGTCAGCTACGACCGACTACTGGACTTCAATAACAACAGATACGTAGGTACAAAAGAGGACCCTTCTTTATTTTCTTCGGTGTGTGGGTGGTGAAGGTACAGAGCTTATAATGAGTGCACGAGGGGTGGTTGCTGACGGGAGACGTGAAGTGTCCTTTCCGCTGCCGGGTGGCGTCTGAGTCCTGTCGGCTTTGACCCTCTGGCTTGATGACACGCCTACACATCTTTATCTTTTTGATCTGATAACGGCTTGACCCTCTGTATTGATGACACGTCTACACTTCTTTATCATTTTGATCTGATAACGGACCTTTGTTATATATATCTTTTATCTTCACACTGCTTCCTTGACCGGAAACTATCTCTTCCGCTTTCACTTTCTTTTTAAATATATATTTGTATCTTTCTCTTTGTCCCTCAGTCGGAAGTTCTATCTTCCGGGCGAGGACAATACAACACTACTTGCTTTACTTATATTTTTGGTAGCTATTTATATCTATCTGTCCGTACGACTATGCAATTGAAAACGAGCTCCTGTATCAAGATCAAACAAAACTTTTCTTTGGGATAATTCTACGAGAAATTCAGTGTTGTTAAGTATATTTACCCCTGAGTTCAGTTGGGCTCGCCAATGACCTAATTATCAGCTGGGCTAAGGGAGAATAGGACAAAAATAAGGTCTATATAATTCCAGAATATTCTAAAGACATACATGCATTCATCGTTCTAGAATCAAATAATATGAATATTGGAAAATGGAAGATAACATACACACGTTTCCTTTGTAATATTCTCAGAATACGCACATAGAGCGATAGGCACTTCTATCCTATAGTTGCAATAAGAGATTTAAAAGGTGGACACTTTAATCTAGCAGGATACTATGTAATTCGCGTCAGGCGGGGAACGTACAGCTAGTAATTAAGTGGAAAAGGGAAATAAACACATATAAGCGAATGTATTATCTGTAATTGGTTTAGAGTACAGCGTCATAGGGGATGAATTGCATATCTTTTTGCAGAGTTTCAGTTTTTGCAGAGATCAGAGAAACTTTCGTCTGGTTCAAAAACCAATGCGATAGGAGCAACGGAGAGTAAAAGATTAAAGTACAAAAGATTATCACATTTTCATTTTATGGCATAACAATACCGAAGATGCTCATGATTATTATAAACCCCGTAAACTACACCATCAAATGAGCAACACAGTCTTCCTTATTTACGGTACATGGCTTCTTTTACGCTGTTCGTTCGTTGCTCATTTCTTTTATTTGGCATTCCATTGTGTTAGAATTATTTGTGGATATAAGGTGTGCTACAATTCCCCACCTGGATTTATAGACTAGCTGTGGTCATATGGTTTATTCCTTCGCCAATCACTAGCTATACTGTGTGGCTGATACACTACTTAAACACTGATACTGGCCATAGTTCACTTGCGGCCATTGACGAAGGAACTGAGGATTTTTTACCAAAGGATTCTTTATCAGAGTATTACCAAGGATCCAATTCCACTGGACAATCGTTCTCGTTTAAAGTCTATAGAATGGCCCATAAGAGTGTAACACATTGTCTTTGTGATGAAAGGATATGTCACAAAACAAAATTGGAGAAAATAGAGCAAGTAATATCTGTCCATTAGGCGTATTGGAAACGTATCTAAATAAAATAAGTTAAAACGTCATGATATTTGATAGGTGCAATATGCATTTGCTTTCCCTAGAGAGAAAAGCGAACAGGTGGTTTTTCTCACAATTTCTGACTGCAACAATTAGATTTTATTTTGTATTTAAGTTTTACAGAATTATGTTTAAGAAATACTATTGAATAATCCCCTTATTTATTTTCATTTTACGCATTAATTCGTAAGTATCTCTTTCTCTGCTGCACTATCATAGTACATCTACCTCTATGTCCGTTTAATTCACTCAATGGATAATTTTCACCCATTAGAGCTATCATCGTAACTAGCAAATAAAAAAACCTCCAGACGGTGTAAAAATTAAGATTTGAAATATATTGCCTGAAGTGGGTGGGAGTGAAAAATTCAATGTCAGAGGTTTGTATCACTCAGTTTGCACAATGTTTAGTAAAATCATCAAATTTATTAAATCAGTAAAAAAAAAAAACAATAAAAAACAAAACAAACAAAAAAAAACAATTAGAAATGGATACTTAGTTCTGTTCCTCTCAAAAAAAAATGTTCCGTGCATCTATTGATAATTAATTAAATACATTTTTTGAATATTTTACTCATAAATTTTAGACAAAATCCTAGGGACTTATTTATTTGTAAACCTTTTCCTTAAACTCTTATTACTGAAAAAGGGCGAGAGTAAGACATTATCTTTAAAACTGATTATAGGGTGGTTCTTTATTCTACGTATTGACGATTTCCGCTATTGCGACGTAACATGAGACGTCGTTTCGGTTACAGGCAAATAGTAACCGAATCCATATCATTAATAGATGTTTCATTTACTTCATATTCTGATTATCTGTGAATGGTGTACAGGGTGTATCGCGTAAATTACACAAGAATGAAAATAACATTGACACCTCACATTATCAAATATATCGAGCAAAAACTGACATAAAATATTTTGCTATTCTATAGACAAAATTGATTTCAAAGGAAATCGCCATTTACTGCAACTATGCTCCAAACGATTTTTAAAAGATCTTGCAAGATTTCCAACGGTCTCCATGTTTAAATTCATAAATGCAGCTGTTGTGCTTGCCTTCAGTTCATCTATTGTGATGTAAAAAGTCTCTCTCTCCCTCTCTGTCTGTCTCTGTCTCGCTATATATTATATATATATATATATATATATATACTATAATAATGCATATATTGCGTATCAAAGTGTTCTTTTGAAAGTTTTTTTCGATAGAAAAAAAAAGAAGGAAAAATAGCGTTTCAATCCACAGTCGTGTGTGTACCTGGTTTGATTTAATTTTTCCAATATTTCGGGGAGAACATTCACCTTTATCAGGTATTAAATATGACAACTACGACTGTATAAAAAGTCTGAAATGAAATATTTCGAGAAAAAAAGTTATTGTGAAAGGATTATATATATAATATATATATATATATATATATATATAAAGATAATCTAATGAGTCAGGACGAACCTACTATTAGTTTCGCATAAAGTTCTTCAGGGCTAAATCTGAGTCTTTAGTCAGATTTTAGTCCTGAAGAGCTTTATTCGAAACTAATAATCTGACTCATTAGATTTATCTTTATATATTGGCTCTACTTAGGTATCGAGCACTTTTCCTTATTAAGTGTTCTCCTAGCGGGTTATATGAATTATATATATATTTATATACATATATATACATATAAATTGTTTTTTCTTTTGGCCAAATACATGTACCAATATGAATTATTCTTGTTGGTACGACTATTTGGTCTTTTCTTTTTTTCAAAATTTTTTTTCTCCCTGTGTGATGTTTGGGATATATTTTTACAATCAAACTATTTGCTGGGTTTTTATTCTCACGCAAGGATTTACCAACACGCTTGGTAGTATTAAATTTATATATATATATATATATATATTATATATATATAATATATATATATCTAGTATATATATAATATATATATGTTTCAACTTCGCCCCACAGATAATACTTTAGGTGATCGCACTCTGGAGAATCATAGGAACACAAAATTATTATTTCCTGTGTAGGTAATACATTAATTAAATAATGCATTTTGTATAGACGGATTATCGGCTTATTTCACTGTTCGTACGCGTTCAAATTCTGATCCGAAAAAAAAAAAATAATTAAAAATGTTCCCTTCTAATTCTACTCTGCTTTTTACTGGTTAATATTTTGTCGTAACTTTTTTGCCAATATTTCTGCTTATCTAAGCAGAATACAAATACAAATATGCGAAGATAAAAACAAAAACAAAAAAATGTTCTCATTAACCCGAATCGCAGTATGTTAATATTCATGTTTTACATTTCTCACGATAAGTGGGTGGGTTGTGACAGAAAGTAAGAAAAGGTTTCTTGTAATTTATTATTTTCAAATAAATAGTCTGCCGCTGTATGTATTCGTATGTATAATCTGTATCTGTCTGTCTGTCTGTCTGTCTCTCTCTCTCTCAGTGTCACAAACACACACATACGCACTATACGACCCTATCAGACATCTTACATAGGACTTATAATTTTCGCATTGAATTTTCTCTCTGTACGTATTTATCAATCGCTCCACACGAGCAGGATGTTACACAGGGTCAATTTATTAAGCGGAGTTTAACATTTTTTTTTAATTCAGAGTTTCCTTCTCCTATACTGGTTACCTAGACAGGATTAAAGAACCCAGATTGTCCCACGATTTACCTATAGCTGGAGGGAGTGTAGTTAGATGCATACCTTTTGCAAGGGCATTAGCGCTGTTAGCCTTGTTCAGGGTTTGAACTCGGGTCGACGAGTCAAGTTTTTACGACTCTCAACTTATTTCTACGATAAGGATTTGTTCAAAGCAGCAGGAATCATCCTTGTTTTTTCTCCAATCGTTTCGTTAAAATGTATGAGGTGCAACAATTCAGCAATGCCTATCCATAAACATTATGTGATAATAGTAATCAGAGAACTCTAATTGATAGGCGAAAACATATGTCGTATATATTTGACTGCACTTGTCATCGCTTGAAATTTGTGAGATGCGAGAAAAACCGAAGTAGACCAGCACTCCCTACTTAAAAAGACAGGCATAAACATAAACATTACTTTCCTTATTTCCTGATTTTTGCGCGTGATTAATTCACAACCTAATATTCTGTAAATATATTTCCATGAATACATCACATCGATAAAAGAAGCTAACTAAAATTCGAAATAGCCGGTAATACAATGATTAAAAAAAAACAAGCTATTCATTTGATAAAAAAATAACTGGATTTCCAATTTGTCAAAAAGAAACACGTTAACTACATTGAGACTTACAAGAGGCAAGCATTCTGAAGCTTACATCCCATCTAAGAAGTTGAAGCTTAAACAGAAGAAATCTGTTTACATACTCTGTCGGCAAAAGAAAGAAATCATTAACGAGTCCGTGTCGGGGGGCTATTTAAAATACATCCGAGCTGCACACTTTCGCAGGAGGGGTATAGTCTCCCCCAATATTGGGCCCTCGTGTGTGCCGACACAAATGATGCCTAAGGACGGAATCCTCGCTAATGAAGCGTCCATGACATAAACCACTTACACTTAGGACCCTTACCTTAGGAATAAAGTCAGTCAGCATGAGCACCATCTCGCATCAATCGGCTGGTACATGTCCAAGCCCTAAGCACCTATATCATTGCTCAAAAAGATTCCTATTGCTCTTAATGGTTAGCCCCTATTCCTTTTCTATCATAGATGCTGCTAAGAAAGTGGGGGTCTGAGTGGTCTTAACAACTTGGTCCTGGGAAGACGATAAACGTCTACAACTGATGGTGAGGTTACAAGTTCATGGCGAGGTTGGGAAAGGTGTAGGAGCACCCTTTATCTATCATTGCTTCCTTGTTTCACATCTGACCCGGGAGGCCAGTAACGTGATAGTATAGCGCTGTAGGTTTCCATCTAATGATTAAATTAGAAAAATGTGTTTATAAACGCAATCTGAGCTTCAATATAAGAATATTTTTTAAACTTGTCGGCAGTTGAAATGGCCTACAGAGCGTATTGATATGCCGTATAAAACAAACTCCGAAACCCAAGTAATCACTATACGTATGGTTCCGGGACAATAGGTTTTTTCGATATATGCATTACAACTAGAGTATTCACTTTATGGTGTTGTTATTGTGTTACGAGCATAGTAACCCAAACACGACTTGATGAGTGATGATTTTAAGCCGGGTGTTAACATAAAGGGTGGAGGTGATTGTGGAGCCCATAATGTTAACCATATAGTAAATTGCCACAGAAAAGTTATTGAACAAGAATTCTGAGGTATATATATTGCTAAGTATTAGTATATATATATATATAATAGGTAAATATGAATAATAATAATAATATATTAGGTATATATATAAAATAACTTATCTGTCGTTTGATTGAATACGGCTAAAATGAAAATAATACTAAGGCATCTTTGTCAGTATATTAATAGCCATAAAGTATATCTTACTGATTCTAGAGAGTGAAATGTCAGTTTCAACTATAAATAAGTTGCGATTGGTTCTAACCCTAACTCCACACGAACTTCAGAATCCACCGCAAGACATTATACACATCTTCGTTTTCTATATGACATTTTCGTAACATGGGCGGAGTGGCGTGTTGATACTCCAATGCGTTCAGTCTCAATCTTTGTTTTTACATTGGATGTGTTCATTAGTCTTGCTCCGACGGATAACCATGAGGCATACACATAATAATCAAAGGGATTAACTCTCGGGAAAGGCAAGAAGGTAATCATGTCGAAGGTTGATGGGTTCGCGAATGGAAATTGCTCAGTCACACTAGGTTCTATTTGCTCGTGATGTTCATGTTACTCAGACGTTGATCATCCTAGCAACACATACTCTCATTACTATACATTAGAGCAAACTACCTCTTCCCACTAATCGTATTGACCCCAATTATTTGAGAACTAACACGAATCACAGTAGTTACCAGCCCACTAAAACATAGCAGCAGGGTGGTTGCACTGACTAAGCAATAACTATCAAGTACTTAACACAATTTAGCTCGCCTTGAACATAAGCACCGTTAACGAAAAGACGAATAAAATGAAAAGAGACTTTTCTACTTAATAATAATTTATAATAGCCTCTTTCCATACTTATTTACACACAAGAGATAAACAAGAATGAATACTGGATCGAACGCAAGATCAACTAAGATAAAGGAAAAACTAGACAATATATACAAGTATAGAAACTCGATTAAAATCAGAAATTCTGTAGAATAAGATAAACGCATTAGTCAGTGAAGCAATAAAGGAAGTTATTAGTGGAAGAAAAATGCATCTCGATGGATGAAAACATAAAGCTGTATCTGGCATAGCTAGTAGAAAGACTACTTAGAAAGTGAGAAAGACTCTTCAAGACATCTTCATGAGAAACACTCCGAGAAATCACAGGAGGTTAAAACATACTGGGAGAATTAGATTAAATCGATCACAGATGAAGAATGTGTTACATTTTTAATCAGCACGGCTGTATCGATTAGTTAGTAAAGGCTTACATAAGCAAACAAGTTTGTCATACTTGTTATTTTCTCTTGCGTTGTTATTGATTTTAACGTGGCATACATCCCGTCCGGGTGATATGTCATGCTCATAGCACGGTTAGTGAAGTGTACATGATTGCATGTATACTATACTTATACTTGTATAGTAAATTGTTCTACACAATGTGGTGTTTAAAGCATTCCATTGGTAGTAGGTTTGGGTAAGGCTATGATTTGATTTCATATGTCTAAGTATCATCATATAGATTAATAATTTATAATGAACAAAGCGACAAGTAATTAAAACTTCAAGATGAACATTGATCGTAGATAGTGGTTAAACACTCACCCCTATGACACGTACACATCATATAGGTAAATGGGCATACAATTTAGATAAAACAATAGATTTGTCTTCTATAGGAGACATTCCAGAAGGAAAGTTTGGCAAATAGATATGAATAAAATATCTATCTGAATGACTCACGGTCTGGCACTTTTTCTTTCTCCTCAGTATCGAGACATCTTCAGCATAGCGAACTGAGAGTGACAAATGACATAAGTATCAAAAACGATTAAAAGCAGTAAAGATGCAAGTCTCGACAACGAGAATTTTATAACAACCATACATGTCTTCGATATGCAACATATGTATTAAATAAAAATACATTACTAGGTGTTAACGATTACGGTAGGGCCATTTTTCAGCTTAGTAGAGAGCAATATTATTACAGTGGAAGAGTCACTTGGGATATATAATTATTTATCTGTGGTTAAAGAAATATCCCTTGCCCAATTCTCAAAGTGATACTTAAAACGAATATACTCTTCCATTCTGCGAGTGTGATAAGTGCAACTACTACCTGCGATCCGAAGTTAACGTGCTGCCACATCCCACTAGTCAACTGATCAGATCACCAAAGCAAACGAGATCCACTTCACAGACGTCTTCTTAAGGATTATATAGTTAACCAACCGGCATATGACGAGCGTTTTGTTGGCCGATATAGACTATGCTGTTTGGCACAGTCATAAATTCAAGATGAAGATTTGCACACACTTAAACCGAAATACATCCAAACAATTAAAGAAAAAGACAGCATCTCCACTTTCCTGATAAATACAGACAACATCGGAATTACAAATTTATGACCTGTGTATAACTAACTTATACTGCTCATAGAGTATAGGAAAATGTATTCTGAGATAAGAACGACTGGTTTGGACAAAATCAACCCGCAAATTCTCAAAAAATAATAGAGCCGGCTATTTAAAACAAATCTCAGAAAAGAGAACAAAACTTTTATTTTGAAGATTCTTCTACTCCATTTTCTGTACACAGAAGAAAAGAATGTTGAAGAAATATTTCAGCATATGGAGTTTCCAAGCAAAGTCTGATCTCCCATTTAAAATGCGCGATGCACTGCCATAGAAGTAATGATCTATAGCAAGCGTCACTCCATGGATCATAATCAAGGCGGCTTTTGAAGATAATAACCAGATGGAAACTACTGAAGTGACATGTGTGTATCCGTGAACATAAACTCTGGAAACCAGTACCCACCAAAGAGCTAGTACCTGTGCGAAACTTGCCCTCACGTATTTGCGCAAAACAATCACAAAGTGACAAAAAAAGCATATTCAAACGCACATAACTAGAGATTGAGATAGTCAAATAAATACCTCACTTCAAATATTTACATTATATGTCGTAACTTAAATCATATATTACTAATAATGATATACTGATAGAAGCCCTATATTGAACCCCCTGACAGTAGCTGTGGATGTGTGCCTCTTAGCCACACACCAGGTCAGCTATGTGTGTGTTGTGTCGTAAAGCTAATAAAGTTGGTTGTTGCGTTGTGTGAACATAGATACTAGTATATCAAAACGCTCTCTGGTTCTCTCTATTGAATTTAATAGGCCATTGCATGCGAGATTGGCTTCCGATAATCCATTAGGCTGCATCAGAATTAAGAAGGGTATTACTTTTCATTTTTTTAGTTTGTCATTGTTTTTCTTCTAGTTTGTGAATAGCTTGAGTTTTTTAAATTATTTTATATTTGACTTATAAAGATGTTAGAACCCAAGAGTACCAAGTTAAACGCTGGAATGGAAAGTTTTAGTGATCAATATGCTTAAATACATGACTGGCGTTCATTTTACCTCTTGAATCATAGACGGAAACCCTTTCAACCAACTCGATTGCTTTATGCAGATTTTATGTATGTATTTGGATAGAGTTCAGTTTTCTTCTTATTCTTTGTTCTTAACCAGGGATGGTGCGCCTTAAGTATTCGGAAGCAACTAATTAGATTTTAAAGCTGATGTTAGGGATTAATATAATTATATAGCCCATGGCGGGTTGCAATTTTCCTGAAGCGTCTAAGTTGCCGAATATAGCAATGACATCGATTTCCTAAAATAGTTAAAATTTGCAGTGGTGCACAGAACAAGATCTGTCGCCCAAAATCGATCTCCACATGCTGGAATAACTGCAATCAACTTTGATTCGGTAAGATCTGTGAGCCAAGAACCAAACGCTACACCCTTCATGAAATATTATGATTGGTTCACTTAGGTTCATTGGCTTTACTATGGTTCGGTGGGATTGGCTTGCTTGTTTGTTGTATTGGTATGATATTTACGGAATTAAACCCATTATCGGGACTCAATCTTATGCGAAGGACACATTTTCTTGTTTATTTCATTTTTGATAAGGTATTAATTTTTTTAACTCATTTCTAACATCACACTACTATTAAACTCTTTCTGTATTTTGATTTAAACAACATAGAATACTAACATTCAGAGAAAAGTGTAATACTATCTAGGTAGGTATTTGTAAGATTCAAAGTTATATACAAAGACATTAAAATTACTGAAACAACAAACTCCACACGTTGTGAGACAAAATAACATCTTCACACAGCGTATGGAAACGATACATAACATACAAAGAATAGTGATACCAATAAAACAAGACATACATTAAAAGGACTGTAGCGATCCCCTACCCCCTTCTCAATGCATGTCTATATAGAGATCACTTACTTAAGAGGGGAATATAAGCGACGGCCCCGTCCAAGAGAGAAAAAGGAGGTAGAACAGTCTGAAGGCTAAACCCCATGTGATTCCAACCTCCGGAGAATGTAGGGCGTACAAGATCCAAGCAGCGTTTGGAATGAACAGTTCTGCTTAAAATACCTAGGGATCCCCACCCCATATATCCAGAAAGGTCGGAATACACACAAGCACATCCCGGCAGCGAGGGAGATAACATCCCTTTGCTGGTCCCAAAAGACAGATATANTCACTGGTCTCAAGTCGACGCAAATGTTCTACTGGTCTCAAAAGTCCGACGCAAAATGTTCACTGGTCTCAATGCCAAACGCAATGTTCACAGGCTGGTCTCAAGTCCAGGCAAATGTTCACGTGGTATCAGTCCAATCAACGCAAATGTTCACTGGTCTCATAATCCAATGGCACATCTCGGTCTTAATATTTAGACAGATAAAGGTAAAACTGGCCTGGGAAGTGAAAGACCTTGTAATAATAATTGATTGACGACTGCACTCAACCAAGATCATAAACATCTGAGGCCATTACGCTTACGCTGTCTGACTTGTGGGCGAAATTTTCATAACGCAATTTCGAAGCTCGGGAAGTGAGGTTTTCTTACATACGAGCCACTGACTCAACTATCAGGAGGTTTGCGAAGTTCAGTCTGTGGTAAGTCACACAATCAAATATAAAAGACAACAGGGTAATTTAGTTAGAGAAGTAATCAACATCAAAGATTGTCGAAAAATTGCAGTATACGATGGCCCTTTAGAATATCAGGCCAGATTTGAAAACTTTATCTATTTCATCCTACTTCATTGTATCAGGAAATAAAACGCAAATAACAAACGAGGTCCTACATGGCTTGATACAACTTGGTGTTTAGTCCTTTCTATATTCATAATCCGACGATTAGCATCGCCGACATAACATAGCATTGGTCCTTATCCTTGTCTTTCTTTTCTTTTCTGTTCTTTATCGATATCACATCTTTTCTTTTACTTTCTTTCTTTCTTTTCTATCAAATCCGTCTTATTTTCTTTCTTTATTTCTTTTCTTTTTTGCTTCCTTCTTTCTTTCTTTCCATGGGCCTATTAATCATTCATTTCTTTTCTTTTCAAGCGTCTTTCTTTCGTTTCTTGTATTCGACAATCACAATCTTTTCCCTTTGTTTCTTGTCTCTCTTTTTCTACTCAATATATCCGTCTTTCTTCTTTTCCTTTCTTTCCTTTGGTTTTCTTCCTGTTCTTCTTTTCCTTTCTTTCATTGGGCCTTGAATCCATTTCAATTCTTCTTCAACACTTTTCTTTCTTTCTTTATTCGACATCAACATCTTTTGTCCTTTTTTCTTTCTTTCTGTTTTCTATTTTCCATAATCCATGTACTCGCCGGGTTTTACTTCTCTTTCCTTTCTTTTCTTATCCTTTCTTTTTCTTCCTTCTTTCTTTGCTTTCATTGGGCCTTATGCATTTCATTTTTTCATTTCACTCTTAGATCTTTTCTGCTTCTTGTATTTGACATCGACATCTTTTGTTGTCTTTTTTCTTTCTTCTTTCTTTTTCTATTCAATAATCCGTCTTTCTTTCTTTCTTTCTGTTCTTTTCGTTTCTTCTGTGTCTTTACCTCCTCTTTCTTTTCTTTCATCTTGGGGCCACTCTTATCCATTTCATTCTTTTCTTTCACTGGATTCTTTCTTTGCTCTTTCTTTTCTTTTATATTCAATCTATCCGCATCTTGTTCTTTCCTTCTTACCTTCCTTCCGTTTTTTTGTTTTCTTGTTGCCTGGGCATCTCTTCTTCTTTCTTCTTTCCTTTCTTCCTTGGCCTCGTCTCTTTTTTCTTGTTCGTTTTGTCTTTCTTTCTTTTCTTTCTTTCATGAGTATAGCAGTATTCTGGGCGTGATGAAGGTGGTCCCAACTTCTATAAAACAGTCGCAAGGTTTCTTTTTCACAGTTCTGAATTTAAAATTCTGTTAAGATCTATCCGTCAATAAGTAATTGTCACGTGTTCGTTAGGCCATTAGTGCATTTGGAGGTTAAATGAAAAAAAATAGTAAGTAAGGTTGGCGGGGAGTGGCCCCTATTGTCAGTATCAGCTAGACAGCGACGATGTATATCTCGCCCCGTTTTCAAGCGTAGGCAGGCCTAAGGAACCCACGGGAGATAGTTTTTGTTATGTGTTTTGGATTCTGGTGAGGCATGTGGGAACATGCGGGGCGCACCTCCCGTGCAGCTCCTCACTTTACTGCATATGCCAGGTCAGGAAGATGACGACGCCCATCTATACACATGCGAGTTATAAGGAAATAAAGTCATTGGATGTATACAGGAAATAAAGTATTTAGCTTTCAAAAAATTCACAGCGAGACGTTGGTGAGAACGCTGGTATGCGTGAGCCACGACAGCTTTTTCCTGAGGACCGGAGTGTTGCTGTAGATGATGTACGAATGGTGCGCCTGTTCAAGGAGTGAACTAAATGTGTCATGATGTGAGAGGAGGTGAAGTGGGTCTGTATGGAATGATACATTGTCCTGATGCAATAAATTTCATTATACCGGCAACCTCGGGTGCACTGGTAAATGGAGGATAGTGACAACAATGTGTGGTCAAGTTTTGTTAATGACGGGAGCTGATTAGTTACCCTGCGTATGTGTAGGGTGGTTCTTGAGGGTTCAAGGAACAGTTGTCGTTTGCCCGGCTAGACGCAGTTGCCTCGTACCAAGGCTGTATAGAGGTCCAGTAGTACCGCGCCTGATGGCTACGATATTGATGAGTGTGGTGTACCTGCTATTGGCTGAACACGTGGAAATATAACTGTGGACATGTATATGGGGAGCTATGTCCGTAAGGAGGAGTATTCTTAAGGTTTCGCTTGTGTGCTGTCCCGGTGGCCTGGTTCGCGGGATAGGAAAAGTGGGCAGAGCAAGTCGTACGTGGACGCTATAGGTCGCAGGATTTGAACTCGTGTGGTCGTGTTCCATTTCAATTTCGATCGATCACTATTACATACTTGGGCACTCCTACTTTGGAGATAATACGATCGTGATAGCAAAAACATTAAATAGGAATCAAGATTTTTTTTTTGTGTGAGTGTGTGGGGGAAAATAAATATTTCAGTTTTCTAAGGCACACTCGTATTCGTTCGGCACTTAAAAAAGAGTAGAATATGGATGAGGGGAAATGTAAAGAATGTAATAGCCCAAAATAATGGCAGTTGATGGGCGTGGAGAAAGAGAGAGGGGGAGGAAGGGACGAGGAGATCGATGGAGTATTAGCAGGTAGGAGAGAGAGTGTGTGTGGGAGTGTCGGTTTGTAGAGGAGGAAAAAAAAAAAGAGAGAGAGAGAGAGAGTGTGTGTGGTGTTGTGGGTGTGTGTGTGTGTGAAGTACATGAGATAACCAACCAAATAGGTGTGTTGGCAAGGAGTCCCTTATTTAAATAATCAATTTACAGTCATTACAGATTGCAAGAAATTTTGCTTTTAGATAATGGACGCGTCAAAGAAAACAAGTTGATTTGTGTAGAAAGTTGTTATTTCCAGTCCTTAGAGGGAAGGGACAAATAGTTATATTGAATTAAACACACTTATGACGGATAATTGAAGAGATGTGTGTAGAGTTGGGAAGTAATATAAGCAGAGGCCAATGATTGGAGATTTGAAAAGTGGAGACCTTTCTCTTTCGTTTGTTTGTAGGTGAGGGTGTGTTTTGGCTTGTTTTTTGGTTTTTGTATTATATGTTCTGTAAAGAAGTACACAATTTACAGCATATTTTCGTTCTGGTTTTTGTTATCTTTGTTTTTCTCCGTTTGTATAAGGTATATGGAAATAGAAATAGGAAACAAATCGTCGCCTCACAGTACTAGAGTAGTAGATACCGCGTAAGGGAAGAGGAATAAATAGTAGAGTCGAAGCTATAGCAGGAGGAGGCAAAGAGTGTTCAAATATATATCTGTTAAAACGGGTATTGTGGTCGTTTTAAAATAATTATCTGTTTATGTCGGCATGACTATTGTCCTGCATCTTTCATTGTTATCTGTACAAGCGTTTGTTCGGTTGCGGAATGTGCCCACTTCCGGCCTTTTTCGAATGTGGAGTGGTGTGGTGATTTCTTAGTCGAGGACTTAGTAGTAAAGAGGCCTTCTACTCGTGAACGTCGGGAACGTGCTGAATCCGTTGTTTTTTTCCGACTCGGGACTTCTTATCCGTAATGGCTGGGAGCCGATCACGGCGGAGTCGAACTTTTTGAAACTTGAACCTTCTTAGTTCAATCATGTCGCCGGGGGGTGGATGCCTGTTTCTCTCAAATTGGTAGAGGCCGTGCTAAGCCACTCGGTAGATATTTAGCGTGGGGTCAGAGATGATGTGCCGTTTTAAAGTTCTAACTAACTCTAGGGGCCTTTTTGAATCTTTATGGGTTTTCCCAATAATGTGTAGTTCGATTTTCTATGCATTGTCCGCTGAGTCTATTACAGCTGATGGCATTAGTGGCATGTGTCGTGTGAATAATTCTGTTTGATTGGCGGAGTGGGTCTCTTGTTGCTGGGTGGTGCGCAGGTTGGGATTTTGTCTGTGGGTCATGGCATACTGCTCCTCCTTATGCTATAGTCGCTAGACGTTCAGTCGCCATAATGGTCGCTGAGGGTAAATTATTGATGTGTTAGATGAAGAAGAAATAATTTAAAAGAAAGAATGCTCCCAATATGAGTTTAGGTTGATAAAACTCATGAAAATAGAGTTGAATATGTAGGTAGGTTCGTGCGATTTTGTGTGGGTTCCGGCCTTCAACGCATCGAATGTAAATGCGAAATGCGACGATTCTTTACGTATTGTGTGCTTTCTGAGATCAAAGTTCCCTTTAAAAATTTACGCGCTTTACCAGCTCCCTCGTGTTTGGTCGGGTTGGTTGTGTCGCGTACAGTGTTGTGTTCTGAGTCTGTGTTGAGATAGGTCTGACCTGTTAACACAGGTGTGCCCTTAGTGTGAGGTTCAGGAGGATAAGGAGTTGTTTAGAGTTGGTGTGTGGTGAGTAGGAGATACTCACTCACGCTTCGCTCATCGCGTTTTAGCTGATTTTAGCCTCGTTCTAGAGTTGTTTGTGTTACCCTGCTTGTGGAAGTGACTGATAGTTAATTATGCGTGATGCTGGACTCTGCCAGTTGTCTGTCATCCACGCCTTAGGCGCTATGATAGGCAGCATAATTATTAGTAACAGAATATACTACATTGAACTTATCGATTCAATTCGATGGGCTAGTAAACTCACTAAGTGCTTACGCCTTTCCTAAACAGCTATGGTTGTAGCGGAATGAGAAGCAGGAGATGCCCCCCTGAATTGAATAAAGCTTTAGGTTCATAGAGTTCTCTGATGGCTTTACGCCGAATTACGACAAGAGAGGTTCGCGCGAGTCCCGATGTAAGTTCCCGAGTGCCGACCAAAGAAATACTTGAGAAAGCCGGAGTGCAAAAAAAAACATCGGCTCAAACGTTGTATAGCAGATAAACAAGGAAGATGAGGACAATAGTCCCGAATATAAGCAGAATAATACTAATATGCACTCTCATGCATCAAAATATCCAGAGTAAATAGTATTGGTTTTAATAAAAAAAAAACTTAACTTGTCATAAACATTTTTTACGCTTGCGGCATAGTTAGAGGGAGAATAAATGGATCCATACCTTTCCCGAGGTGTATTAGTGCCGTAATGAAATAAAAGCGACTCGTTAGGAATTTTGAAACTCGTGTCTTCGTGTCCATTCCTTCGACGGATAACAATTATATACCTACGAGAATGTTAGCGAACCGTCCACTTGAGTATATCTTTGTCGAATGAGGCAGAAACAGAAAATGAGATCAATAAATGTTTTTGAATGTGAGGGGTGAAATAAAATAGGCATTTTCTACCACACTCACAAAAGACAAAAAATAATAATAAACGAAAAAATTGTAAAAAAAAAAAAAAATGTAATTGTTTCTAAACAAAAGCTGAGGTTTCAGATATGTCACTGGACAGTGAACATTTACGTCGGACTTGAGAACCAGTGAAACATTTTGAGTCGGACTTGAGACCAGTGAACATTTGCGGTTGTATCGACGAAAGTGAATACCGTGGTTGCGTTCGGTCGTCACTTCACACCTCTATTTCGAAATAATGATTTTGGAAGTTGATATAATCATTTTACATTTAGGTTTTTCGGAAAGTGTTTACCAATGCCGAACATCTTTTGTTGGTATACGTATGGATTCCTGTGGAGGTGCTCGGAGTGTAATGGTTATCGTCGTAGTAAATGAGATCCTAATATTGGCCCTGTCAAGAAGTCAACAATTGTAGATCTTTAGTAAGATTCCCCACCTATTTACAAACACTACACACAACAGACCCTGGTTTAGCTCAGTCGGTAGTGTTCTATTAGCAACCACAAGGTTCCTTGTTCGATACCGACCCTCGCCAACTTAGCGTATGAGTAGCACTGAGATCTGTGCAATAAATTGAGGAGCTGACGGTAGGTGTGGCACTGCACCTCAGACGTTAAAATAATCTCCTTGGTCTAGCGCTAGTGAAGAGGGAATAGATTCTCTCACTGTCTGACTGATACGGCATTAGGCCACCGCGTTAACTTTAATTGCTTACGCACAACACGGTCAATTTCTTAAGTGGAGTTTTAACAGGTTTGTATTCAGTTTTCCTTCTTCTAGACTAGTTGACTAACCAAGTTTAAAGCGCCCCGTCTGTCCTACTATTAATAGTTAGAGGGAGAATAGTTGTATTCGTACCTTTCCCAAGTGTATGAGCGCTATGGGAAATTTAAATACAAACAGTCTCGTCCAGGATTTGAAATCGTCTCTCCGTGTCCATTTTTACGACAGTAACCATTACACCACGTGCCTTGAGTATAGTATAAATGATATTGGTAAACGAATGAATATATACACGTTTTATAAACATTTCTATGGAAGCCATCATTGTAAATATTGATTATTTTTTACGAACTAACTTCTTCGGTTATGCTGTTTCTAGTTCAAAACGTTTTGTTTTTTATGCTCTTCGGTATTCTACTGGTGTATTTCCACGTAAACCAAGGAAAAGAAAGAAAAGAAAAGGCAGAAAATAGTCCGTCTGATAAAAAAAAATGAAAAAAAAAAACAAAAAAAAAAAACTACCACTCAATTCAGACGAGAAATCATGTTAGGATGTCTGTATTACGAAATTATTGGGAGACTTTATTGAATTTAGCGATTTTGACACACCGGTTTAGATCACAAGTTTTAGGTCGGGTCATTAGATTGCAGAAGGTGATACGTTATTTTCATAGTCCGTTAGTACATTTTGTCGAGACGATCTCTTGAGAAAATTGTAGCAGGTTAAGTGAATAAAATGGAATTGTACTTTGCTAAGTGTAAGTGAAATAGGCACAATACCGGATGTTGTAAAGAAATAAATTAACGATACGCAAACAAATAGTAACAATAATAAAATAGTATTATTATATTACTGTGTGATGAATTGAAGAGTACATGAGGGAAATTCAAAATATTTAAGAAGAGCTCAATTGTTATGTTGGTTATATTATTTATCAATCCTTGGAGCTATTTAATGCCAAATCTTGTGTTTTTGATTTTTGCATATATGATTTTAAAGCGAACAGTTTGTAAACAAATAGATTTTTTTCTTAAATGGATCTACAATTTTACTATTACTACGCATTTTACTATTTAATCCATAGATAGGACCCTAACAGGAACTACCACTCCGGGCCCTCCAGAACTGGAACCTCACCATTAGATAGAATTTAACGTCATTCCCAGGATATGAAGACCCTCAGCCACCGCCTTCTAGCACATATATGATAATAAGGTTTGGGGCTTGCCATAAGGGCATTATGGTTGGGGTAATCATATAGGTGTGACCAGCTGATTGATCAGCCAGCCCATCTAACCACAGTAAGGGCCAAAGTGGAGTGTTCCATGTCACGGACTGCTCACCTACTAGGTTTCCATCTTTAAGCATCACGGGTTGCCACCCATGGCCAGCAGGTGACCACATTGGGGGGGGGGGATTTTAACCCGCTGCAGTTTCTTAAATAAGAAAAATAGCTCCGTATTGTATTAAAAAAAACATAATAGAATAGAATGTAATGAATTATGTGCTGCAATATTTTTAATGTTTATTTTTATAAATAATAATTTTCTTTGCTGTAATAAATTTGTAAACTTTTAGTTAACTTATTAACATAAACGTATATGACGCTCAAACGTACCTCAAATTTTAATTCACAATACACAACAAAAATCGACGAAATAACAGCTTGTATCTCAGAAAATCCGTATGTTGAAGTACTTGTAAGTCAATGTACCACTGTATATACATTTTTTGAAGTATCTTAGCTTTTTTGCACATGTTTATATGATGTCAAGTATTAGTTAACAAATACAAATATTGTGCGAGAGTGAGAGAAAAAAAGAAGGTAGAATGGTAATGCATATTTCTCTTTAAAAGTCTTATGTTATTTCTTGTCAAGCCAGACACTTTCTCTGTATATTTGATGCCTTCTGCGATTTTTACAGAATCGTGTTTTGGATCTTTTCTTCTGATTCTTTAAAATTATTCGTATCAATCTTCTTTTACGTTAAACTGTTCCTGACATTTTTTAAAGAACCATCTGGATATCTTATTTCAAACCGCACCGCCTGTGGGCGTTAAAGGACTTATATTTTTCACTGCTTTAAAGCCTTTCACAGTAATGCAGCTTTATTCGGAAATAAAGTGCCGTGCATTTATTTCTTAACGCAATATTATATTCTCTTTTTTGTTAAATAGAATTTTCATTTTTCTATCAACGTGAAAATGTTATCAGCAAATAAAATGACGCATACATTTTGATTTTTGCGCCAATGCTTTATGTAAACATTCCGTTATTTCAAAAGGAGACGTGCGATAATGTTGAGTCGACAAAGCCAGTTCTAGAGATTATAGTAAAAGTTGCGCTAGCCTCGGGTTACGTGTGTGTAAGATATGGCTTCAAACTAATCTGATCCTTTGCTGAGTCGAAGACGACAAATTCGATGAAGTACATAGTTCGTGTAAAAGAACAAAGTCGAAGACGCTTGATTTTTAAAATGATATTTTGTTCTTCGTGCTGAGTAGTAATTAAGACATTGTGAACACGTGACCCTAGACTGAGATTAGCGCAAGGATAAGTTGATGAAGAATCTTCAGTTGTTATTCAGCAACAATCAAATATAGGAAAGGGGAGGCGCTACTTGAAATCGATCAGGAGAACGTTGACGCCGGCAAATATCTTAACATCAGGGAACCTATGATGACTGATACATCTTTTTCGAACATAAACCTTCTTGCATAAGGTTATCGCCCTGTCAGCAAGGGCAGTAAATACACAGACAGCATCTCTACAGAGAGGTTATACCCAATGGGATTTCCTGTTGGTGGTGGGTGGCCACCCGTGATGCTTAAGGATGGAATTCTGATGGCTGAAGTGTATAAGGCATACAACACTCCACTTTGGCGCTTACTTGGGCTAGATGGGCGGTCAGAGAGACACATTCCAATCAATCGGCTGGTTAAGTCAAGCCCTAGCGCATATATGATTTTCTTTACCCTATCGCCCTTATGGAAAACCCCCAACCCGTTTATCATATAAGGCAGTGGTCGAGGATCTTAGTGTCATGGGTATGATGTTAAATTGCATCTAATGGTGAAGTCCAAGTCTGGATCACTGGGGAGTGTGGAGTACCTCTTGATCAACATTACTCCCAAGTCTGCAATGATCCTGTAGGGAATTATCTTCCTTTTGCCGCAAGAGTTATCTCCTCGCTGCGTTGCTGTTTGTTCCCACTTGGGGGACCTCTGGTATTTAAGCGCGTTCATTCAAACGCTGCTTCCTCTTTTAGCTACATCTCCGGAACGATCACATGGGTTAGCCTACTGTCTACCCCTTTCTCGGCGGGGCCTCGTCCCCCTCTTAGTAAGTGATCTCTATATACTGACGCTACAGTCCTTTTATGTATGTATGTTTATGTACACTATCTTGTATTTTATGTATCGTTTCCATACGCTGTTAAAATGTTTTGTCTCACAAACGTGTTGGAGTTTGTTGTTTCAAGTAGTTATGTCTTTGTTATAACTTTGAATCTTACAATCCTACTAGATAGTATTTGATGTTAGTTATTTCTATGTGTTAAACAAAAAAGAAGTTTAAAAATGTGTTAAAATGAGTTTTAAAAAATTAATACCTATCAAGAATGAATACAACAAAATGTCTTCGGCATAAGATACCCGATAATGGGTTTAATTCCGTAAAATCCATCCAATCAACAAACCAACCAACCAACCAACCAACCAATGAACCAATGAACCAATCATAATATTATGTTGCTAGCGTTTGGTTCTTGCAACAGATCTTACCGAATCAAAGTTATTCAAAGACGATTTGGGGACATCTTAGTTCTGCCCACTAAATTTTACTATTTTAGAAAACGACGTCATTGCATATTCGGCAATTAGAGCTTCAGGAAATGCAAACCCATTGGGCTTATAAATAATTAATCCCTTACATCACTTAAAATCTAATTAGTTGCTTCCGAATACTAAGCGCACATCCCTGGTTAAAACAAAGAAAAGAAAGAAACTTGACTCTATCCAAATACATACAAAAATCTGCATTACAATCAGTGTTGAAAGGTTTCCGACTAATCAAGAGGAAAATGAACGCCAGCCATGAATTTACATATTATCACACTTATCCATCCAGCGTTTCAACTTGGTACATCTTGGTTCTAACATCTTAAAAAGTCAATAAAAATAATTTAAAAAATCAAGCTATCCAAACAGAAAAAAACAAGAAAACAAAAAAATGAAAAAGTAATACCCTTCTTAATTCTGATGAGAATGTTTCAGCAATTCCATGCAATGCCTTTAATTCAAAAGAGACAGAACGTTTGATATATAACTATTCACAGCACACACAAACACACACACACACACACACACACACACACACACATATATATAGATATATATATATATATATATATATATATATATATTGATCCATCTCTAGTAGTGTTTAGAATATCTTTTTTTGTCTTACTTGATTGGTTTGCGAAATAGTAGGCAAGTTTCGGCACAGCTGCTCTTTGGTGGGATACTGTTTCCAGGATTTGTTCAAGATACCACACATGATCCTTCAGTAGTTTCCATCTGGATTTTCTTCAAAGCGCCTTGATTAGATCCATGGAGTGCCGCTATACAATCATACAGTCATCGGTTAAAGGGGAGACGACTTCTTTGGAAATACCATATGCTAGAAATATTTTCTCCATCTTTCTTCTGAGTACAGAAAAATGGATAGAAGAAATCTTCAAATAAAAAGTTTTGTCTCTCGAGATTTATTTTAAATAGCCCTCTGATTATTTCTGAGAATGTGCGGGTTGATTTGTCCAAACGTCGTTCTTATCTTTCAGAATACATTTCTAAACGTCTTGACAGTAAGTAGTATACACAGGTCATAATTTGTAATTCCGATGTTGTCTGTATTCAGGAAGTGGGAGATGCAGTTTCTTTTTCTTTAATTGTTGGAGTATTTCGGTGTGCTGAAGATCTCATCTTGAATTTATAGACTGTGCCAAACAACATAGTCTGAATCGGCCAATCAAAACGCTCGAATATGTGGTTGGTTAACTATTTAAAGACGTTGCTGGATTGTTGCTCAATTCGCTATTGGGATGTGTCGACGAACGGACAAGTATTCTTTAACACTGACGAATGGAAAAGGATTCTTTAACACAGATCAAACTTAATGCCCCAAGTGATCTCCACTGTAAAATTGCTCTCACCTAAAAATGGCCCTACGAATCGTAACAGTAATGTATTTTGTTTATACATGTTGCATAATCGAAGATGTATGTTGTAAAATTCCGTTGTCGAGACTTGCATCTTTTCTGCTTTTAATCGTTTTGATCATTGCATTATGTTCATTCTAACTTCACTATCGAGATGACGACGAGGAGAAAGAAAAATTCAGACACGTGGTCATAGATAGATACTATTCATTCTATTGCAACATCCTTCTGGAATGGTCTCATGAAGAACAAATCTATTGTTTTCTAAATTGTAGCCCATCCCTAATGATGTGTACGTGTATGGGGTGAGTGTTTACCACACTCGAAATGTTCATCTTGAAGTAATTACTTGTCGCTTTGTCATAAAATTATACCATAGAATATAGACATGAAACAAATCAATACCATACAACATAATCCCCAATAATACTAAAAAGTATAAGTATAAATACATGATATTATCCAGTTAGGCATGACATAAACCCAGACGGGCTGATATGCCGTTAAAATCAATAAACAAAAAAATAAACATTCAAACTTGTCGCTTTGTTAGTTACTAACTAACGAACGGGCGCATTAAAAAATAACACATTCTCATCTGTGACCATTAATACTTTCTCCAGTATGTTTATCTGTGATTTCCGGAGTGTTTCCATGAAGATTCTTGAATGTCCTTTCAATTTCTGTAGTCTTTCTACTTGCCAGTCAGCTTTTAGTTTTCTCCTCGAGATGATTTTTCTTCCACTAACTTCATTTACTGTTTTACATGCTAATTGCGTTTATCTATTTTCTACAGAATTTCTGATTTTATCGAGTTTAACTTGTATATATTCTAGTTTTTCTTTTCTTACGTTTCTGCTCGTCAGTATTCATTGTATTTTTTAATAAGTAGAAGGGCTTTATTTCATTAAGTAGAAAGTCTTTTTCATGTTATTTCGTTTTTAGTTAACTGCTTATGTCTCAAAGGGAACTTAAATGTTGACTGTTAGCTTAGTATGCAACCACCTGCTGCTTTTAGGTGGGCGGTAACTACGTTTTCGTGTTAGTCATTTGGAGGCAACACGTAGTGGAAGAGGTAGTGCTCTATTTAATTGAGAGTGTGGTTGCTGGATGACTCAACGTCTGGTAACATGACACACTAGCAGAAGAACCCAGTGTTGGCTGAGAAAATTTCCGCGAACCCATCACCTCGAACATGTGACCTTCTGCTTCCCGAGAGTTCAATCCCTTTGATTATTATGTGTAGCTCATGGTTAAGCGAGAGACTAATAAACTCAATGTAAAAACAAAGATGAACTGAACGCATGGATAACCGCAGCATTTACCAAAGCAAGAAAACGAGAAGGTCGTAAAGTCTTGCGGTGATTCTGAAGTCGTGTGGAGGTTAGGGTTAGAACCAATGACTATTTTAGTGAATAAATTTAATCTCTAGAATTTAAAAGAATTTTGGTAAATATACCTGACAAAGGTGCCAGTATTATTTTCATTTTAGCGTAATTCAAACGACAATTTAAGTATATATATATATATATATATATATATATATATATATATATATATATATATATATATATATATATATATATATATCCTTGAATTCTTGTTCAAACTTTCGTGGCAATTTACATATCAGGTTACATTTATGGCTCCACATTACCCCTTATGTAACACCGAAAACATCACCATCATCAAGTCGTGTTTGGGTTACTATGCCGTAACACAAAACAACAAACCAATCAGGTAATATTAGTAAATGCAAATATCGAAAAAAAAACCTCATTGTCCCGGAACCATACGTTAATGATTACTTGGTTTGGTGTGTTTTGTTTTACGGCATATCAACCTCTGTAGGCCATTTAATGCCGACAGAGTTTTAAAAAAAATTCTTAATGGAAGCTCAATTCGTTTATAAACACATTTTTCTATTTAATCAATAGATGGAACCCTAACAGGTACTACACTCCGGGTCAGAGTGAACAAGGAAGCAATGGTGATGAAATGGTGCTCCACATTTCCCAAACCTCCAGAACTGTAACCTCACCATCAGGTAGAGTTTATCGTTATTCCCAGGACATGAATACCCTCAGACCCCACTTTCTAGCACATCTATGATAAAAAGGATAGTGGCTTACCATAAGAGCAATAGGTTTTGAGCAATCATATAGGTGCTAGGGCTTGACATGACCAGCCGATTGATCGGATGGGGCCACTCTGACCGACAGTTTATCCTAAGTAAGGGTATAAGTGAAGTGTTTCATGTCATGGACTGCTCATCCACGAGGATTCCGTCCTTAAGCATCATGTGTCGGCACACACGGCCAATATTGGGGGAGACTTACCCCTCTGCAGAGGTGCAGTCGGTGTATTCTAAAGCCCCAGCCGACAGGACTCGTTAATGATTCTTCTTTTGCCGAATGTAACAGATTTTTTTTAAGCTTTCACTTTCTTAGGGGATGTAAGCTTCAGATGTTGTTGCTCTCGTAAGCCAATGTATTAAGGTGTTTCTTTGACAAATTGGAAATCCAGTTATTTTTATCAAAATGAAAGCTTGTTTTTTTTATCATGAATTACCGGCTATTTCGATTTAGTTAAGCTCTTATCGATGTGAATGATCATGGAAATATATTTATCAGAATATTAGGTTAATTAATCACGCGCAAAAATCAAGGGAAATAAGGAAAGTAATGTTTATGTTACGCCTGTCTTTTAAGTAGGGAGTGCTGGTCTACTTCGGTTTTCTCGCATCTCACAAATTTCAAGCGATGACAACTGCAGTCAAATATATACGACGATGTTTTCCCTATCAATTAAGTCTCTGATTACTATTATCACCATAATGTTTATGGATAGGCATTGCTGAATTGTTGCACCTCATACATTTTAACGAAACGATTGGAGAAAAAACAAGGATGATTCCTGCTGCTTTGAACAAATCCTTATCGTAGAAATAAGTTGAGAGTCGTAAAAAATTGACTCGTCGACCCGAGTTCAAACCCTGAACAAGGCTAACAGCGCTAATGCCCTTGCAAAAGGTATGCATCTAACTACACTCCCTCCAGCTATAGGTAAATCGTGGGACAATCTGGGTTCTTTAATCCTGTCTAGGTAACCAGTATAGGAGAAGGAAACTCTGAATTTAAAAAAAACTGTTAAACTCCGCTTAATAATTGACCCTGTGTAACATCCTGCTCGTGTGGAGCGATTGATAAATACGTACAGAGAGAAAATTCAATGCGAAAATTATAATTCCTATTTAAGATGTCTGATAGGGTCGTATAGTGCGTATGTGTGTGTGTGTGACACTGAGAGAGAGACAGACAGACAGACAGACAGACAGATACAGATTATACATACGAATACATACAGCGGCAGACTATTTATTTGAAAATAATAAATTACAAGAAACCTTTTCTTATTTTCTGTCACAACCCACTCACTTGTCGTGAGAAATGTAAAACATGAATATTAACAAACTGCGATTCGGGTTAATGAGAACATTTTTTTTTTTTTGTTTTATCTTCGCATATTTGTATTTGTATTCTGCTTAGATAAGCAGAAATATTGGCAAAAAGTTACGACAAATATTAACTAGAAAAAGCAGAGTAGAATTAGAAGGGAACATTTTTAATTATTTTTTTTTTCGGATCAGAATTTGAACGCGTACGAACAGTGAATATAAGCCGATAATCCGTCTATACAAATGCATTATATTAATTAATGTATGTACCTACACAGGGAAATAATTAATTTTGTTGCCTATGATTCTCCAGAGTGCGATCACCTAAAGTATTATCTGTGGGGCGAAGTTGAAACATATATATATATATATATATATATATATATATATATTATATATATATATATATATATATAATTTAATATACCAAGCGTGTTGGTAAATCCTTGCGGTGAGAAAAAAACCAGCAAATAGTTTGATTGTAAAAATATACTACCAAACATCAACCAGGGAGAAATTTTTTTTAAAAAAAAAGAAAAGACCAACATAGTCGTACCAACAAAGAATAATCTATTGGTACAGTATTTGGCCAAAAGAAAAAACAATTTATATGTATATATATGTATATAAGATATATATATATTCATATAACCGCTAGGAGAAATCTAATAAGTAAAAAGTGCTCGATACCTAAGTAGAGCCAATAATAAAGATAAATCTAATGAGTCAGATTATTAGTTTCGAATAAAGCTCTTCAGGACTAAAATCTGACTAAAGACTCAGATTTTAGCTCTGAAGAACTTTATGCGAAACTAATAGTAGGTTCGTCTGACTCATTAGATTTATCTTTATATATATATATATATATATATATATATATATATATATATAATCCTTTCACAATAACTTTTTTTCTCGAAATTATTTCATTTCAACTTTTTATATACAGCATAGTTGTCATATAATACCTTGATAAAGGGTGAAGGTCTCCCGAAATATTGGAAAAAAAAATCAAACCAGGTCAAAACAACGGCTGTGGATTGAAACACTATTTTTCCTTTTTTTTTTCTCATGCTTCATGAAAAAAACTTTCAAAAGAACACCTTTGATACGCAAATAAATGCATTATATATATATATATATATATATATATATATATATATATATATAGCGAGACAGAGACAGACAGAGAGGGAGGAGAGACTTTATTATACAACAATAGATGAATTGAAGACAAGCACAACAGCTGCATTTATGAATTTAAACATGGAGACCGTTGGAAATCTTGCAAGATCTTTTAAAAGTCGTTTGGAAGCTATAGTTGCAGTAAATGACGATTTCTTTGAATCAATTTTGTTATAGAATATCAAAATATTTTATGTAGTTTTGCTCGATATATTTGATAATGTGAGGTGTCAATGTTATTTTCATTTTAGTGTAATTTACGCGATACACCCTGTATACCATTCACAGATAATCAGAATATAAAGTAAAGGAAACATCTATTAATAATATGGATTCGGTTTCCATTTGCCTGTAAGCGAAACGACGTCACAGGGTACGTCACAATAGCGAAAACCGTCAATACGTAGAATAAAGAACCACCCTATAATCAGTTTTAAAGATTAAATTTTACTCTCGCCCTTTTTCAGTAATAAGAGTTTAACGAAAAATTTACAAATAGATAAGTCCCTAGGATTTTGTCTAAAATTTATGAGTAAAATATTCAAAAAAGTATTTTAATTAATTATTAATAGATGCACGCAACATTTTCTCTGAGTGGAACAGAACTAAGTATCCATTTCTAATTGTTTTTTTTTTGTTTGTTTTGTTTTTTATTTTTTTTTTTTTTTGCTGATTTAATAAATTTGATGATTTTACTAGACAGTGTGCAAACTGAGTGATACAAATCTTGAATTTTTCACTCCACCCACTTCAGGCAATATATTTCAAATATTAATTTTTACACCGTCTGGAGGTTTTTTTTTTTGCTAGTTACGATAATAGCTCTAATGGGTGAAAATTATCCATCGAGTGAATTAAACGGACATAGAGGTAGATGTACTATGATAGTGCAGCAGAAAAAGAGATACTTACGAATTAATGCGTAAAATGAAAATAAATAAGGGGATTATTCAATAGTATTTCTTAAACATAATTCTGTAGATCTTAAATACAGAATAACATCTAATTGTTGCAGTCAGGAATTTGTGAGAAAAGCCACCTGCTCGCTTTTCTCTCTAGGGAAAGCAAATGCATACTGCACCTATCAAATATCATGACGTTTTAACTTATTTTATTTAGATACGTTTCCAATACGCCTAATGGACAGATATTACTTGCTCTATTTTCTCCAATTTTGTTTTGTGATATATCCTTTCATCATAAAGACAATGTGTTACAATCTTATGGGCCATCCTGTAGACTTTAAACGAGAACGATTGTCCAGTGGAATTGGATCCTTGGTAATACTCTGATAAAGAATCCTTTGGTAAAAAATCCTCAGTTCCTTCGTCAATATCCGCAAGTGAACTATGGCCAGTATCAGTGTTTAAGTAGTATATCAGCCACGCAATATGGCTAGTGATTGGCGAAGGAATAAACCACATGACCACAGCTAGTCCATAAATTCAGGTGGGGAATTGTAGCACACCTTATATCCACAAATAATTCCAATACAATGGAATACCAAATAAAAGAAATGAGCAACGAACGAACAGCGTAAAAGAAGCCATGTACCGTAAATAAGGAAGACTGTGTTGCTCGTTTGATGGTGTAGTTTATGGGGTTTATAATAATCATGAGCATCTTCGGTATTGTTATGCCATAAAATGAAAATGTGATAATCTTTTGTACTTTAATCTTTTACACTCCGTTGCTCCTATCGCATTGGTTTTTGAACAAGAAGAAAGTTTCTCTGACCTCTGCAAAAACTGAAACTCTGCAAAAAGATAAGCAATTCCTCCCCCATGACGCTGTACTCTAAACCAATTAAAGATAATACATTCGCTTATATGTGTTTATTTCCCTTTTCCACTTAATTACTAGCTGTACGTTCCCCGCCTGACGCGAATTACATAGTATCCTGCTAGATTAAAGTGTCCACCTTTTAAATCTCTTATTGCAACTATAGGATAGAAGTGCCTATCGCTCTATGTGCGTATTCTGAGAATATTACAAAGGAAACGTGTGTATGTTATCTTCCATTTTCCAATATTCATATTATTTGATTCTAGAACGATGAATGAATGTATGTCTTTAGAATATTCTGGAATTATATAGACCTTATTTTTGTTCTATTCTCCCTTACCCCAGCTGATAATTAGGTCATTGGGGAGCCCAAATGAACTCAGGGGTAAATATAATTAACAACACTGAATTTCTCTTAAAATGATCTCAAAGAAAAGTTTTGTTTGATCTTGATACAGGACCTCGTTTTCAATTGTATAGCCGGACATACAGATAGATATAAATAGATACCAAAAATATAAGTAAAGTAAGTCCGTTTGTATTGTCCTTGCCCGGAAGATAGAACTTCCGGCTGAGGGACAAAGAGAAAGATAAAAATATATATTTAAAAAAAAAGAGAAAGCAGAAGAGATAGTTTCCGGTCAAGGAAGCAGGACGAAGATAAAAGAAATATATAACAAAGGTCCGTTATCAGATCAAAAAGATAAAGATGTGTAGGCGTGTCGTCAATATAAAAAGCCAGAGGGTCAAGCCGACAGGACTCAGATCCCACCCGGCAGCGAAAAGGACACTTCACGTCTCCCGTCAGCAACCACCCCTCGTGCACTCATTGTAAGCTCCGTGCCTTCACCACCCACACACCGAAGAAAATAAAGAAGGGCCCTCTTTTGTACCTACGTATATGTTGTTATTGAAGTCCAGTAGTCGGTCGTAGCTGACTACTAACATACATCGCTTTGGGTACGGTGACCATACCCACTACGTATACAGATACGCGATTTAGCAACGTGAAGAAAAAGCCGCTATATAACATATAGAATTTGATGCCAGTATATAACAGTAGGTATTGTATGCGGATTGGCCTATATTCAGTATCAGCCGGACAGCTAGGGTGTCTATTCCCTCTTTGCTATCGCTAGACAAGTAGTGTTTTTAGTGAGTAGGAGCGTCATACCTCTCGTCAGCTCTCAGATGCTTTACCGCACAAATAAGATTACTTATTCACTGAGTTAACGGATAGCAGTAACGATCATTGAACCTTGAGATTCTTAGAATGCTCTACCGACTGCTCAACCTGAGTATAAGATTATTATTCAACATTTACTGTGAATGTTTTGTTGTTGTCCTTCACCAAATATATCTTTCTTACACACACTGATATCAATTCTGGGACCACATTTAATTTTTCAAACCCAGTACATTCTTTATTTCATTTGGGGGTTGACTCTAATCCCTCTGAAGGAAATACAGTCGGCTTATCTGAATCCCCATAGACATGGTGGAAACTAAGTGAATATGGTTATTTTATTCCCATTGGATTAATGAATACTTACAGAACCATGTTTTTCGGTCAAGGGAACTAAGTAAAGTGTACCAACATTTATCTAGAAGATTATGAGGCGGTTTAACATAACGCTAACACTATTAGAATAATTAGGTATTTATTCAACTTCTTCGATTAAAGAAGGATGTGATACAATAATCTTCTGGAATGATATAGCAGTTATTCTTGTCCTATTCCCCCTTATCCCATCTGATAATGTTGTCCTTAGGGAGCCCGAGGATGACATGGAGGCGTTTGGTGTAATGGTTAGTGTCGTAGGAAATAAACTCGTCAACCCGAGTTAAAATCCTGGACAAAGCTGTTTGCATTGCACATAGCGCTAGTACTCTTGCGAAAGGTATGAATCCATATATTCTCCCTCCTTCCAGCTATGGGTAAATAGTAAGTCAGTCTGGGCTTTTTAACAGTGTCTAGATAACCAGTCTAAGAGAAGAGAAACACTGAATTCAAACCTGTTAAACTCCGCTTAAGAAATTGACCTATGTTGCATCCTGCTCGTACGGAGGGGTTGGTAAATATGTATGTGCTATAAGGTTGCTGGTATGGAAAATAAAAGACTGGACTTCGAACTCTCTTACTGCGACATCGAAGCACAGCATGTGAGGTACAACGTACTACGTCATGGAAACACACGTACAGGTAAAAGAGAACCAATAATAGTGTCAGTTTTATCTCAGTCAATAGGGCATCCGCCTAAGAACCTCAAGGTTCAGTGTTCAATACCGACTCTCGTTAACTCAGCGTATGAGTAGCACAGCTTAGATCTGTGCAGTCGTGTGAGGATGTGATGGTAGCTGTTATTCAACCTCAGGCGCAAAAATAACCTCTCTAGTATAGCGCTAGTGAAAAAGGGCTGTCAGACTGATACTGAAAATAGGACACTTCGCCGACTTACCTTTGTATAAAGAAAAGTTTCATAGTAGTTCTGGTAACGTATGCTAATGTACAATTATAATAAAATCATATAATACAAAAGTCGGTTTAGTAGATGTTTGTACATTACATTTTGGACATCTCTTGTGCCTTCCATCTATTTCGAAATAAAGCCGAAACCTTTTGTATAGAGGTCGTATTAAATTCAGTAATTAAATTGCTAGGAATATATGCAGCCAAATATTTAAATGTTTGCCAAGCTGCCAAATATACGTTTAAGCCTCTTATAATGTTTATTTTGAAAAGAATTAATGATAAGAGCAGTGGCCAGATTAATTCAAAACTGATACTAAAATAAATTAAGAATTTCTGCTATTTAAATGCATCTTTATATTGATTAACTGTCTATTCTTTTTTGTTGTTGTTGCAAAGTCGAATTATTGTTTTTATAACCAAAAGCAAAGCAGCTCTTTTCAATGCATAACTTCATTAAAATTAATTGCTATAATAAATAAATATTTCTGGGCATCTCATGGTGGTGTAATTGTTAGTAGATCGATCACTACTGAGCAGTGAGTGCAATCCCACAAGGTAACATATTCTCCTGGATTTCTACCAAATTTAAGTTAATCTTTTTTTTAAGTGTTGTTTTTTTACAAATATATATTTTATGCGTGTTAGAGGTACGTTCTCACGATTATCTGTAACCAGGAATATATCATTTGGCTCCACTTCTAAGGGTATCGTTTCCCAAGGCAACTGCACTCTCTTTACATTAAAGGTGGAAGGTACAAGATCAGTCCTTGATAAATGAAGTGCTAAAAAAAAATAATATATCGATCGATCTGATTTACTTTTGGAATCATCAATCGGGACTTTATAATAAGCTTTATCTCGTCCTGCATCCAGCCTTCTTAGTTTTTAGCTGCATATTAACCCATCTAACGTTTTCACGCCTAGGTGTTACGGAATTGCGTTCATTGATTTTAGGATACAGGTACACAAGGAGAGATGATATGTCTAACCAACCACCCATTTAACCAAGCAACCAAGAAAACAACGAACCAAACAGATCATTATAATATCTCTTAACGTATTTACCAAACCCGTTGCAGAGTTTGACATAAGGCAAATTTTTAAGTGGTGTTTAACATATTTGAATTCAGAATTTTCCTTCTCCTAGATATGTGTCCATTTCCTACCAGAATTACTATTAGCGCCCCCCCCCCACACACACACACGCGGGCACACGCACTCACACTCACACTTGCGCTCACGAACATACACTCACATATTTTCGGTTTTTGTGTAATTGTCTCTAAATATTTTTTGACCACATTCCTGTCATAAACGAATAAATTGAAACATCTATTTGATCTATAGGTATGAGGCTAACAGGTACTACTATACCGCGTCAGAGTGACACTGGAAATAATCGTAATGAAGAGGTATCTCACACGCCAGACCTCCAGAACTGGAGCCTCAGCCTCATATGCACTTTAATTTCATACCTAGCACACGACCTTTTTTTAGAAATCTTATCTCTCAGCAGAGGAAAGAGGGTATTTTAAGCCCCTCCGCCAACGTAAATTGTACGTTTATATTTACTACATGTAGCCCATAGATGGGATCTTGACATGAGCTACTATTCCTGATCAGAGTGCACATGGAATTATGGCAATGAAGGAGTACTCTACACTCCACGGAGCTCCAGACATGTAGCCTCATGTACCGTAATGGTATATTTTCACGGTACCAAAATGATATATGTCGCGTTGTCCCTTTTTTCCGAGCGCTACTACGATATCTGTCAGGTGGCGGCGGCGGCGGCGTATATATTGTATAGCGAGTCTCGTCCACGTGCCTCCAAATTCACAGTGCTAAAATGGTGTTGATAGAAATTATAACAGGAGAAACATGTCGTCACAACTGCCAGCCTTTATTCCCAGGGTAGGTTCGTTTCGTGTGCTGTATCGGAGAGGAGGAAAGGCAGAGAGAAAGAGAGAGAGAGAAACTGTTAAACTACTGTGACCCCATGCTAGGGTCCAGAGACCCGTCCGTTCCCCTACGCGTCCGAAAGCAAAAAGAGAGCGATCCCTTTCTTTATTGTTCCACGTCACCACGTGACATCCGGTTCCGGTCAACACCCGACTTCCGCTTGCAGTCAACACCCGACTTCCACTTGCCACTCAATTCACCGTTCGGGGTCACGTACGGTCAAACCATCGTTCATCCTGTTTGGGTCATCACTATTTTTAAACCTTTATCATCTCTTATTTCTTTCCTCTCCTTCCATTAGTAGTCCTAGCTCACAAAGTCAGGATAATATATACCCATCTGCAACACTCATCACCAAATCCGGCTTATTGTCATTTACAATTATTGTGTGTATTAGTATTCTGTATGGGATACTGTCAGTATATATTACGCCCCACCATTCATTGATCAATGCAACTGTTTTCAGCATTTTTTCAACAAAAGTCTATTAGATACAAATAGCTGCTATTTTTTAAAATTAATTCCTGATCATTCAAAAAATAAAAAGCAGTTCTGGTTCGGTAGATTTTTGGGGTGTAGTTTTCAATTGAATTAGTATTTTGGAAACACTATGTAAGCAACGATGTTAGGGAGGCGCGCGCTATAATGGTTAGAGTCGTAGGATATAGACTCGTCGACCCGAGTTCAAATCCTGGACAAGGCTGTTTGCATTTCACATAGTGCTAATATAATTGGGAAAGGGATGAATCCATATATTCTCCTTCCAGCTATGTGTAAATAGTAGGGAAGACTGGGCTCTTTAACCTTGTCTAGTTAACCAGTCTAGCAGAAGAAAAGCCTGTTAAACTCTGCTTAAAAAACTGACCTTTTGTCACATCCTGCTCGTATATATATATATATAATATATATATATATGTGTGTGTGTGTGTGTGTGTGTGTGTGTTTAAGCAATGATACTTGCATTAAGTAACTTAGTAGATAATCTGATGGTGAAAGTCTTTTAGAATATAGAAGAACTTTCCGTGTCAGATTGATGCACGTTGAGGATCAGCTGAGTTGATGATAATCACTAGTCACCTTGTTTACCAGGAAAATATATGTTTAATTCAGAAAAATTGACTGAATCACTTCATGAATAACTGCTGTCGTGTTATTTGCGATGTATCTTCCTGTAAAACGTTTTTCCCCAGTTCATCAACAAATCTAAAATCAAAATTCTTTGATCTTTACAAAAT
>CM042144.1:20644662-20649662 GCA_023376005.1 Doryteuthis pealeii
TAAACCGCAAATGGTGGGAGGCTTATAACATTCTCAATGGTAATTGCCGGAAAATAAACATAATAACTCAACAAGAATTCAAACTTGCTTGATACCCAATCCAGCACGTTTACCACTACACATTGGAAAATATTGCTTATGACATATGACTGGATTATAATTTAATAGCCTACTTACATGCAGATAATTCAATATAAAAATGATGTTACCGTTGTGCGAAATAAACCTATCATTTGGAAATAGGGGTGACAAGTGGCGACCAAAAGCAACCACGGTAATCATTGTCGTCGATACAACCGCAAATGCTCACTGGTCTCAAATTCAACGCAAATGTTCTTAGGTCTCTAGCCAAACGCACATGATCACTGGTCTCTAGTCTAACACAAATGTTCTCAGGTCTCTAGCTCAAAGCAAATGCTCACTGGTCTCTAGTCTAACACATATGCTTACTGGTCTCTAGTCTAAAGCAAATGCTCACTTGTTTTTCTGTCACGGCCCATCACTGTTCTGGTTAGGAAGATGAAAAATAAACAGCCATCTGCACTGAAGAACCGAGCAGCTGAGTATATGGAAGGTGGGTGTGTGTGTGTGTGGGGGGGGGTTGTGTGAAATAAATATGTTATTTCGAAATAGAGGTGGATATAAGAAATCTTCTCGTCTACAAGCATGAACAGTTTGTTTTCTCAATAAAAATTCAAATTTTTCGAAATTTAAAATATATATATATATATATGATGTGTTTTCGATTCAGGGCTGAAAGTTTTTGCTTTCTTAGAAATAAACACACACACACACACACACCACACACACACACACACACATATATATATATATATATATATATATATATTATATATATATTACTGTTAAAACAATTAATGAAGACTTAAAGTATAAGTTTCTTAACGACTTTATCTAAAATAAAATGGTTAAAATGATTCACTTAATGAATATATGTTTTTGTACATATTTTTTAACTATTAAGTTTTTTTGCTCATATTCATTAAGATAAAACCAACCAATTAGAAACAAATAATACTAAGCACATATTTATAAAAATCATTTTTTTAATATCAATATCCAAATTAGTATTACCATTCACACTGTAAACCGCTATTTTGGTGAATAAATTCAGATTGCAAAATATCTTACCAATTTTTATTCATTAATTTTTTTCTATCTGAATTAGATTTACTAAGAGTAAAAGGCGAAATTTGTTAAGATATAATTCAATTAAAAGAAACTTCCAAATTGGGATAATAACCTATATCTGCAGCATTGACTCTAAATAAATTTCTATTCTATCGACGAGTCATTCTCAGGGTATCATATAAAATATTTCAAGATATAATTTATTGTTTTCTAATGATTTGTTTATCAAAAAATGTAGGTAGATATTTACTTTTATAATAATTTGATAGATACATATATACACATACATACACACACACATATATTATATATATATATATATTTACCCACCCCTCCAAATGAGCAGGATGCGACACAAGGTCAATTTTTCAACAGGTTTGAAATCAGAGTTTTCCTTCTCCTAGACTGGTTACCTAGCCATGGTTAAAGAGCCCTGTCTGCCCTGCTATTTACCCATAGCTGTGGGAGGAGTTGGATTCATACCTTTCCCAAGGGTATTAGCGCTATGTGAAATGTAAACAGCTTCGTCTAGGAATTGAACTCGGTCCGACGAGTTCATTTCCTACGACTCAAACCATTAGCCCACGCACATATATTATATATATTCATGTGTGTATATATATATATATGTATGTGTGTATATATATGTATATATATATATATATATATATATATATATATATATATATATGTATGAATATATGTCTCTCTATATATATGTGTGTGTACATATATGTATATGTGTTTTTGTATATATATATATATATATATATATATATATATATATATATATATATATATAAGATATATATAAAGATAGATGTACAATAAATGTATTTAAAAAGAAGATAAATAAGAAAATAAGTGGATAAAATGTTCAGTGTTTTTTTTTGTTTTTTAGTTTTAGATTTTCCGTTAGAAACATCAATTGACTATTAAAACTAGATTTTTTTTCATTTGCAAATGGTGAGTGAAAAGCAAAATCAAATTCAGTAAATATTGACACGAAGAAATACTCTGAAAGCATTTCATACAATTTTTCTTGTATTTCATCCACATTTATGTATATTACAGGGTCCGACAGAAAAAGCTACCAGTTTTAAAATTGCAGCCACGCAGGTATTAGTAGAGGTGAACATGTGCGGGTTATGTTTTTCTACAACAGCAGCCATGCCAAACTAAGTACCATCATGATCTGTAATTATAAATACTAGCAAATATATGCAAGTATTTAAGTTTTAATGTAATAAATTATTATATTAAATTAGAAAGGCTAATAAAACTAAATAAGAATGCAGATAAAAAGATTTAAAACAGAGAGGGTATAATAGAAAAATAGAACAACTGAAACTTACTCTTCCATCACTCGCGTCTTTCATTGCTAAATTTTCATAATTTAACTGTTTCTTTTAGCTCATATTCATTAAGATAAAACCAAACAATTAGAAATCAATAATACTAAACACATATTTATAAAAATCAAATTTTTAATATCAATATGCAAATTAGTATTACCATTCACACTGTAAACCGCTATTTTGGTGTATATATAAATACAATTGAATGTTATCAATATGTAGATATGGCCAACAGTATTAATGATGTAAAACAATTTTATTAATAATTGAGGTTTAAATGAAAAATAAATTCATGGAGAATGTGACGTAAATAACAAAGGGAGTTGAGTAGTGATATATTTTCGGTTACAGACGGACAAACACACAATCTCCATTATAATATGATCTTACGTTTGTGATTTAATTGGTTCATTTTTTAAATTGGTACACAATTGCAATGCATTTGTTATTTTGCAGAGCAGATCTATGTATTTTTTTATTACTTCCATGTTATCATACATTTAGCTCTGTTAGGGATTTGAAATATTCCTTGTATAAGTCTATAGGTGTGCATTACTATGACCATGGATTGTGGATGTATATTGATAATCCGAAATAGAATTATCCCCAAAATACCAATCAATTGGATACTTTTACCTATATATATATATATATATATATATATATATATATATATATATATATATATATATATATAGTATCCGATTGCCACTTTAACTTTTCCGTCGCAGTGGAGTCAGTAAATAATCCAAAAGTTAATATTAAAAATATACAGCAGTAATATTTTTGATTTTTGAGTGAAACCATTATTTTACATCTAACAATATTATATATATATATATATATATATATATATATATATATATATATATATATATATAATGAAACAGATATTTTACTTGCACCATTGTTTGAGGAAATAGCATCAAAGATCGTCTACTAAAATGCACTACAATCCTCACTTTTGCAAAATTTAGCCTTTAGAAAACGAGGATTTTTTAGTGCAAAGACGATCTTTGATGCTATTTCCTCAAACAGTGGTGCATGTTAAAAATCTATTTTTTGGTATCAATATTCAGTATACTAACACACAACTTTTGCATAGATGGACAATTTGATTTTTTTTTTAATGAAAAATTGACCTACCCTGATGTTCAGTGAATATTAATAAAAGAAGATTATTTTCTAGATTCGAGCTCACCTTGGTTGGCTTGAGTACGAGGAGACAAGCGTTGGCGGGTACGGACGCGAGGGAACCTACCAAAAAGTCAGTTTCTATGGGAACGTTTTGTCCGTTAAACATTTCCCAATTCCATCCATGATCTCTGAAACAGAAGGGAGAGAATTAAGTAAAAGAGATCCTAACACTTAAGATAAGTTGTGTTTTTGTGCTTCTCCTCTCCCAATCGTCGATTAATCCTCAACGATACAGCATATGTCGGTGACAACGTTAAAATTCTTCTATGATATTGATTGTTCTCAAGTAATATATGGATTTGATCCCAATCAACCATAACTACCGGACTACTCGAAGCCTGAATATGGTGAAATTAGCAATATTCAGCATACAACTGAAGACAGTTATTTACATTGTGATATTTGATCGTTCGAAACTAGTTTAGACTATAAACCTTCACAAAGAGCAATATGCTCTAAAAATGTCTGGTTAGTTGGTTGGTTGGTTTAGGCTGATTTAGAGCTATGTCTATGGTTGATATACCGTAAAAAAATCAATTCTCCTAAGTGTGTTGTAAAGCCGGAAGTAAGTAAATGCCATATTTTGTGAAATTTATAAATATATATATATATACTAGTCAAAAAGTGACCTGTTGGGTAACCCGTTAAGCTTTCGCTAGATGATTGGGATTAAGAAAAAGAGTAGGATCTGCCAAAATATCGTCTGCTTTTCATTTTAAAAACGAATTAAAATTCATTAAACCGATTATTTAAGGTCAAATTTTTGTCTAAGTCGAAAAAGTAATATAATGAGCATCAGCAAAAAAGCAAAATAATATTACACATGTAATTTATTTTTGATACATTTAAAATAATGTTTTCGGTCAATTTAGATCAAGATGCCTGCCAACTTAAGATATTTTTTTCAGGCATGTCTTATTGAATAACACGGAGTGCTTTTTCTCATTATTTGGATCTGTGTTTTTTCCAGTCATCTGATGATCTTTCTGGTGTTTGGATCGAATCTAAATAAGATATTCCCCATACTGTTAGCCCGAGCGCTTTCGACTGCTTCCTCAGTCGTCATCATGGGGTATATGAGTTGGTTTTAGTTCATGTTTTTCAGGTCTTTTATCTGTTGTTTTTTGTTTGTTTTTTTTAAATTTTTTATTTTTTATTTGAAGAGTCTATTATTTTTTTAGAGGGTTGCAAGTTAAGTGTGTTAGTTATTAAAGATAGTTGATATGTTGTGTCCGACATTGAATGCTATTTTATTGATGTTAAGTTTTTTTTTTAATTTATGCATATTGATTC
>CM042144.1:20652162-20659662 GCA_023376005.1 Doryteuthis pealeii
TTGCGAAAGGTAGGACTCCAATTCTCCCTTCAGCTCAGATAAATAAAGTACCTACTGGACTCTTTAACCTTGGCCAAGTAACCAGTCTAGGAGAAGAAAAACTCTGAATTCTAACCTGTTAAAATTGTCCATGGATTTTGTAATAAAACGTATGATGTTGTTGGATATTTTGTACACTTTTAGACATTCTAAACTCCAGGTATGATATAACATGTCATAGGCCTTTCTGTAGGTAATTCATGCCATTGCAATATTTTTAACCTATTTTTGACTTCATTAAGTAATATGATGATCTATATAGAGTATGTCATATGTTCCTCTTCTTCCTGTCTATTCTTTTGGGGAAAGTTTACGCCAATTAAGTGAAAAGTATTTCTTCTTTTGTTACCGCAGTCAATATATTCCACATCATAGGCAAACAAGTTGTGGGTCTATAATTGCTAGGGATATTTCTTTTTTGTGGGTTTTTCAGGATTAGGGTAGTTTAATATTATTATTATTATTATTATTATTATTATTATATTATTGTGTTTCAATGAGAGTTTTTCACACCTGTCTTAGCTTGCGGTTCACTGAAAAATGAGTGACAGAATGTCTCCTCAAGTCTTCTGTGTATTATAGCCGATTCTAACAATGATTTGTCTTGATTGTCTCAGTTCTCTCTCTGAGGTTCAATTCCTTCCGTCTTTTTTCCAAACCTTTGGGAACCGTTCCGCGGTTTGTTTGTTTTTTTGTTCTCTGGAAAGGTGTTTGTATACAGTTTTGCTTTTTTTCATTTCTGTGGTCCGTCAGTATGTCAAATAAAAAAAAGTGATACATTTATTTCTTGTTAATTAACACTAACTCTTGTTTCGTGCCGGGATTAGGTGATCAGTTTATATCTCAAAATCCCTGAGAATTGTGTGTCTTATTTTTTAGGGTGGATTCTCATTTGTTCAAAATCATTTGGTAGTATGTTAAAAATAATATTTTGCCCACTTCCCAATGGATCACCTTTCCCACAGAGTCATGTCAAGTCTTTTACTCCTTTTATGGTAGTTTGATACTTTTAATTATGATGGAATTAATAGCATATCTTCTGTTCCTACACATCTTACAATTGTTATTCTGTTTCGTATTATCTATTTTCGCTTTGATTTAATTGGTATTTTTGGCATTATTCTGGGCTGCTATCATAAGGGATTTAGTTTCTCTCTTCAGGTTTTCCATTTTTTGCCATGCATGTTTTCTCGTGTGTAATCTCTTGTGTTTTGTTCAATCTCAAGTGGATACTCACATCATATCGTGTAACTTAATGAGAAGAGGGAAACAAAGAGTCAGGGAAGGAGAGCCAGAAACAGAAGGAGAGTCAGAGAAGGAGATCACTTAAAATATCTATATAGTATTTTTTATTCCCTCTTCTGTTTTCTAGTTTTTGTTATTTTTTCTGTTTGTTGCAATTGCTGTACTGGCTGCTGTAATTAGTCACTTTTTAAATCTTTTTAGTGTATTTTTCGAGTCCCCGAATTGTCGCATCAATGCAATCCTCAATACGGATGAGTCCTCTTCCTCGTCCTTTTCTTACCACACACACAAATATACATATATTTACCAGGCCCCTCCGGACGAGTAGGATGCGACACAAGGTCAATTACTAAAGCGGAGTTTGAATTCAGAGTTTTCCGTCTACTAGACTGGTTACCTATCTAAGGTTGAAGATCCTAGTCTGCCCTACTATTAACCCATATCTGGAGGGAGAATATATTGATTCATACCTTTCCCAAGGGTATTAGCGCTATGTAAAATGCAAACAGACTTGTCCAGGATTTGAACTCGGGTCGACAAAACCATTTCCTACAACTCTAGTCATTTCACCACGTACTTCCAATTTCTTAACCCATATAGTCTGTCTATATCATCTCTCGTGTGTAATGCCTTGCGTATAGTTTATCAATTCCCTTGTTCTTTGGTTCATCTATTTCTCCATTGTAAGAATGGACCAGATTATCTAAGAAAGGAGACAGTCCAATTGTTTATTCCTTTGTCTAGATGTCTACTGCAGAGCTTACTTTCTAGAAGTGTTCCTGTCCTTTTGAGGGCCACTGTTTTTACTTTTCTATTACCTTTGTTTGTTTGGTGGTATCTGCTTCAAAGATTCCTAAGTGCACGTTATTCTATCTTTAGCAAAGTATTCTTATATTTTCCTATTATGTAGTTTAATCCCTTCCGTTGTTTCCTTTTCACATTTTTATCACGTGCATAGATCACTTTTCAAAGCGAAATTCTATTACTCTAATATGGCTATCTATTCTTATTGTCTTTACAAAGGTTTCTAGTTCTTTCTTTTATATATTTTAACCAAATATCTTAATGTTATCGGTTGGAAGCTTTTTATACCAAATAGAAGTTTTCCTGGAAAATATCACTTTTGATTTTCCTTCTGCTGTTTATTTCATTTCCCAGTTTTACATGGATTTCGTGGTGAAGTTTTTGATGAGTTCTACAGATATTTTGTAAATTTTTACACATTTAATTACCTAAGTTTGCGGGACCATAACATATGCCTCTATGTTGTCAGATACATGTGACTAGAATTTTAGGCTTATTTTAATTACAATTAGCAGTTTTTTTCTTCAAATTTCTTACATTCTTTCCCTATAAACTCTTCCTTTTGGTTTACACATTAGCAGGATGTCCATTATGTCCCCATGTTGTCTATAAAGGAAGCACCTACCGATCATAACTCTCAGACTTGTCATCTAAATCACATGTTTATCTTATTCATATTGTCATATTTTTCATTTGTAGTATAGTGTTGCAATACCAAATCCAGCGGCTGATTATTATCTGTATATCTTTAGAATTTCAAAGTTTAACTTAATCAAGTCCTTTTCTTTATTTAAATAGGGTTATTGGTTTTAATCTTACCTCTGTATTTCTGCTGCTATTTCTTTTTCTTATTAATTCCTTATTGTTATCAATTTTAGATATTTTAATTTTTCAGTTCTTAAAATATCTAAATTATATATTTTCAAAATGTTCTTGTAAACTGGAGAAAAACTGATTTTACCTCGAGCATTCACCGAATTTATACGGTGTATATGAGTACATATATATTTGTAGATTTATAAATAAAAAATAGAAACGTGTTCAAAGTATTAGTAGCATTAGTTTTACGTTGACTTACAAAAAAAAGCAGAGATACGTATTCATACACACATTTGTACATATATTAATCAAATACATACAGGGAATCTGAACACATATATATTTATCGATTTACAAAGAAAAACAGAACCTTTTTCAAAGAATTAGCGGCATTAGCTTTACTTTGATCATTTACGAAGATATATCTATAGAGATACACAAATTAGTTCATTTCAACGAGTTGAAAATAGGACGTTTTTTTAGCTTCTTACCTAATTCTTTTGATGTTATTCATATTATTTCAGCTTGGCTTGCCAATACTAAAGTCAACTGATAATTCAGAATTATGTTATTTAGTTAGGTGTTAACTTCAAGATATTCTTTGATACCTCAAAAGATTTTTGGTTTGCCTATTCAAGCCTTCTCTTTATAAGATCAATTTAAGAGCTAACTTCTATATTTATTTTATTTCTTTATTTATTGCTGTGTTTTAATGAGGCAAATATCGTTTATTGTTGTTTAGATTTTCAAAGTACAGGTTCTTCCTAAAATTTTGTCACCCCTATATATTATTTTAACTTTCATTAGTTTTGTTTTAATGATATTATATATTACTTATGTAATTATTTTGCTTCCAAAAATCTTTAAAAAGTAGATTATTTTCTAGAATATTGTATCATATTTTGGATCACCCTATATTCGTGGACAGTAATTTCAGTGTTTCGGATGGTTGCATCTGTGTATAGGCTGAATGTGCTATCCCCTTCTTTTTCTAACTCGGGAATTGGACACTCAGTCAAATCTATATAAATAAATATAGTACATATGATTTTCCAGTGTGTTGCAGTTAAATCATTGTGTACAAAAAACACACACTAAGGCCTTTATTTTTATAGATTAAATCCCTTCATGGTAAAAATTCATTCACATAAAATTAGTACTAGTTCAGGTAGATCATTTTTAAATCTTTCGAAGTTGATTTGAAAAATTGCGTAACGTTGTGCCTTTTTCTTTCACGGCACCAATTCGTATATGTAACGTGGCCGTCGTATTTTTCATACGGTATTGGAACTTCTTGGGTTTGTTTACAACCTCGCAGAATCTAGTAGTTCTTTGGTCAGTCATCGGATGAGTATCAACCGAGTGTCAACTTACACAGGACGCGTGCTCTTCGTTACGGCCAATTTGACTTGTTGACAAGTATATATCTCCCTTAGCATCAGTCAAGTATCTGTTCACGTTTGTTTGTTTAATGGATTTCATTCATGATTTCCTGTACGATTTCTTTGGCGTAGTAAAATAAGGGTGAGAACAGTACTTCTGGCTTTTCATCAATTTATTTTCTTAATGCAAGTTATTGAGAGAGAGAGTCGATTTCTGTAACACACGCCTTTCAGTCACCCGCTTATGACTAACTCGCCCAAACTGCCAACTCCGACTCCTCGGCAGATTCTGTAGAGCAATTTATTCCCTCGGTCTCCGGAATTCAAAACTCTTTACTCCCTCGGTCTCCAGGACTCACCTGTCAAAATCTAAGGTTCCCTCATTATATAGAAATCCATGTCGAGCTTTCTAGAATATTCTGGAACCTTTCGAACGTTCTAACAATTTTACCAAATTACCCGTGTCATTTAAGAGGTCAACGGTCAACCATCCTTTCTCTGACAAACCGATTAAAATAAATTTTATAGCAAAATCCCAGACTTAATGGCTACGAATAGACTCAAAGGTGATAATTAGAATTTCATATTGTTCTTGCTCGCCACTCCCGTAAGGTCTGAGAATCGTGCTGCATCTTATTAAGGTTTCTCCGTGTCTGGCACAAGGCAACAAATATGGAATTACTGCGTCCATTATGCTACAATTGCAAAATATTGCATTATTGTTACTAGACATATGTGATTAGGGCTCATTACCAACATTTATTAATATTACTAGTACTAAATAAAAAACACCCTCCGGGCGATGTAAAAATAGATTTTTAAAACATATTGCTTGAGGGGTGGTAGTAAAACATTCAATATCAGCGAGTTTGTACCCTAAGTAAGTAAAATCATTAAATTCATTAAATGCTTAAAAATAAAACAATTGTAAATGTAAACTTTAAATATGTATTAAAATAAAACAAACTATATATAGATATATAATATCAGTCACGTATTTATTAAAACTTGTTTAAAAAAACAATGAGGATTGTCTAATGTTGCATGTTCTAATTTTGAGTGTATTTATTCAATGTTATGACAATTTTCGGGTAATGTGACGTAGGAAGTGACGTAATGTTTGTTACAGACAAAAACCGGAAGCGAATCTCCATTATTAATAGATTGGAAGGTTTTGAATCCGCCTCTTTATGTGTCAGTTGCAGGTGGTTTCAATATTTTTGGAAGGGTTTGAGCGTATCTTGGTGTATTTGGTTGGTTGGTTGGTTGGTTGGCTGGCTTTGTTTTACGGTATATCTCCTTCTTTCGAGACATCCACTGCAGAATCTTGGTTCGTTTGTCTTTAATTCTCATGTGGATTTTTCAAAAGTGTCGTTGACCTCGCCCTGCCAAAAGTGTACCTATATATATATATATATATATATATATGTGTGTGTGTGTGTGTGTGTGTGTGTGTGTGTGTATGTGTGTATATATATATATATATATATATATATATATATATATATATATACTTTGGTGAGGTACCAAGTTTCTTGGTACAAGGTGATTCTAGGTGGGTCCTAATTCTCTACCAGTAGTTTGTTGTAGAGTTCAGGTTCCGTATGAGAGCTCAATGTTTAATTATTGTAAACAGAGCAAAGTTATTTGGGAATAAAAGGGCTTAAATACCAGGGGTATCGTGGTTATGGACCATTTCCACTCGCGAGTGTGCTCACGAGCTTCTTCAGACCACAGAAATATTTTCTAAAGGCCTTTTATTCCCAAATATATATATATATATATATATATATATATATATATATATATATGCGTGTACTTTTGTTGGACTTGATACTCTTATTTAAATAAATTTTCAGCTGTATTTGTACATCACATGCATACATTTATAGATTCATCCATATACTTAATTAAACATATATTGGAAAGTATATACGTGTAGGTCATATATATATATATATATATATATATATATATATATATATATATATATATATATATATATATATATATATATATATATATATGCAATGTTTCTCTTTAACCACTAAATCGATTTTGCCCATATCTGTACAATAGTAATAAAGGTCTCCCTTGGGCTACTGATCTCGTATGACAGTAATCAATCCATCGTTCGTATAGCACGTGACGTACCATTTAAAATTCACGTCGCCTTTAGGGAAACAAACCAACGGAGTTTTGCTTTGTTCTGTAAAATGAGCGGCGCCATATTCAAGTCGGGTTTATACTTTTTTTGATTGTGTAATTAAATTAAATTTTAATAATAAATAAATTTGTCAATTTTGTTGCCATTAACTTCTTTATTACAGTACCGCAATAATTATATCCCATTATTCTACTGTCTTTGTAAAAAAAAACGAATTCTTCAGAGCGGGAAAAAAGCTATTTTCATAAATTAGGTTTACGATTTGGGTCTCTGTGTGCTATTAATTATCAAACAAATATTTACAAAGCTCAGGTTTATACAGTAAAAAAACGCTGTATATTTTAGTGTGATTTCCACTCTATTTAAAAAAAAGATATAAGCAACGTTGCATCATAGAGAGTTTTCTTTTAGAAGAATCAAGCTGTCGAACATTTATGACCATGTTGTTGGCATCCTTCCGTCTACGAGAGACGATGGAGTAGTGTCAAGGTTTTTGCTAACTTGAACTGCATAGCCTGGGGGTTCATATGGAGGATAAGCTGTTGCCCGTGCAGCAAATCCCCCCTCTCCACACTGCCGCTGTTATCCAAAGAAAAGGTAAGGTACCAATGTAGTTTGGCAACGGTAGTGTCGCAGGAGTTGATGGGTAGCACTGGAGTTCAGCATCACACCACCTTAGGGACTCCAGCTCCGGATTTATTTTCGGGGTTTACTCCCTTAGCCTTTCCTTGAAGACAACAGCAGTTCTGTGTCGGACTTCTTGAGTTGATGGGTTGCTGACCAAGGCTAAAGAACACATTCCGACCCATTTGGGGATTTATGCGAGTAGTAAGTACACCAATCTTACCACTATCGGTGTTCCTGAAAAAGAATTGAGGTTGGGGATATGGTATATTTTACATTTGTGTATCAGATAAGCAACAATACCTTCAGGTCAGTTTTTTTGTGGGGGGATAAGTCCACTAGTGGCGTCAGGGTAGTTCTGATGTCCACTTTGTTTATACACATGTATACGTGAAACCCGCTCGTTCTTGTACAAGTGTG
>CM042144.1:20662162-20697162 GCA_023376005.1 Doryteuthis pealeii
CACTGAAAATGCTAAACAATAACAATCATTATTCTGTTCCTCGAACAACGTTTTTGGTCCATAAAAAAAACTAGATATTTCAGACGAATCAAAAAAGAATAGTGCTAGGGATTAAAAGCGTTCCATCTTAGATTTTATTAATCGCAACGCAAAAAGTTTGCTGGTAATAATAATGTTAATGAACGTTGCTATTTTATTGGACCACAGGCTAAAATCGAAAAAGAGGGTTAAGACAGTTCTAAGTGACAGTTATTTCTAGGCTGCAGGTTCAATCCTGGTCAAGGGCGATAGTAACATAGAATAATAATTAACACAGCTTAACACCTGTACCCCAGCTATGGTTAGAATAATGAGAACATGATACCCTCATGGATTGAATAACGGGTTGGGTTCAAAGTTTCGTGATGGCTCCCGATTACGACAAAAATACCTGAAGAAGGCCGGAGGGCATAACGACCGAAATGTTGAACAGATAACAATAAAGATGAGGACAATAGTACGAATAATCCAAATAATAAGAAATTAAAACCTGTCCATAAAAGAACGAGTAAACCGCATGAATAAATATTCCCTCAAATATATTAAAAATCACTCAGATGTCTCTCAGCTGGGGGTGTAGAATACACCGACTGCACCTCTGCAGAGGCGTACTCCCTCAATTGGTCCACCTGTTGGGGGTGACCCATGACTGGATAAATCTGTAGATATTGCCAGGAAACTGAGATTTTTTAACTGACAGCGTCGGGACGCTTAGAATAGTTCCGAATAAGTTTAACTCGAAGAACTGTAAGTCCGCCAGAACACTGAAGCCGTCCAAAAGGCATATTTACTAAAATGGGCAACAATGCAGAAAGCAGCGTAGGACGCACGAGGGAACGAATTGCCAATTCATTCCTGGCGTGAGCCAGCAGATATAAACATTGGGAAAACTAAATGAATTCAAAATTGCTTCATCTCCACTATCAAAAGAATTAAGTTCTGCAGAAGTAGATTGTGTTGGCTTCTATTTATATACGGTCGATTTATAGCATTTCATTTTGATAAATTAGACATTGTATAAAGGGCCGGTTTAGCTCAGTCGGTAGAGTGTTCGGCTATGAATCATGAGGTTCTCGGTTCGATACCGGCCCTCGCCAACTCAGTGAATATGTAGCACAGGGATCTGTGCGATAAAGTGAGGAGCTGATGGTAGGTGTGGCGCTCACTCAGATGCTAAAATAATCTCCTTTGTCTAGCGCTTGTGAAAAGGGGATAGACTACCTCGCTGTCTGGCTAATACCGACTTTAGGCCACCCCAACGATTTTACTTATATATATATATATTATATATATATATATATAGAGAGAGAGAGAGAGAGATGGAGGGAGGGGGAGAGAGACAGCAAGAGAAAGACATAAATTAGTTTCATTTTGATTAAGAAAAGAAAGTTTACAAATTGAGTTTTAGCTGTTTTGCAACTTTCGTCAGAATGTGAATGAATTTACTACTATACACAGATCTACACTATGAGGAGAGGAATCATACACACACACACACACACACACACACACACTCTCTCTCTCTCTCTCTCTCTCTCTCTCTCTATATATATATATATATATATATATATATATATATATATATATATATATATATTATATAATATTTTGAGATATATTTTTGTAATTGTATGCGTATTTTGGAAGTACACAAATCATTGGTCATTAATGTGAAGCATTGATAATGTAGTTAATCATAATATATTCATTTGTGAATAAATATCAGAAAACTCGGTTGTTTTTTCAAAATATATTATAACTATATTATTATAATATAGCACATCAATGCTTCACACTAATGCCCAAACCTGATTTGTGTACTTCCAAAATACGGATACAGATACAAAAATATATCTCAAATATATCTACTTACTAGAAGCATACGGAGACTCCCAAATATCACCATATATATTCTCCGAAAAATTGTCGGCTAAAAAAAGCCATATCAAACACATTGTTTGTTTTTTTACTTCACACACACAACACACACACACACACACACAACACACACAACATTATATATATATATATATATATATATATATATAAGTGAAGTAAAAAACAACAATGTGTTTGATATGGCTTTTTTTAGCTGACAATTTTTCGGAGAATATATGCTTAATTGAAGTCGTACCTAATTTTGAAAATAATTAATTGATAATTAATGAATTAGGCGGGCATACCTATTCAAATGTAAGGCTAAACAAATCGAGAAAAATCAATCTCTCACTGCTGACCGGCTGAAATGTACATACAGAGATTGATTTTCTCAATTTTTTAGCCTTACATTTGAATAGGTATGTCCACCTAATTCATTAATTATCAATTAATTACTTTTCAAAAATGTACGACTTCTTTTAAGTACATATTCTAATATATATATATATATATATATATATATATATATATATATATATATATATATATATATGTTGATCCAACGGCAAAGAAGTAAATATCTTATAATAGAAATTATTCGCATACAGGTTTGAAAATTGTGGCTATTTAATTCAGTTAGTAGAACATACGCCTTGAAAGCAGAAAGTTCCAAGTTCGCCACTGGTTCCAGTTAATTCAGTAAATGAGTAACACTGCTCCGGTAATGGGATCTGTGCGCTAAAATATCTGCGAGCAGACGGTAAGTGTGGTGGCCCACCTTAGCAAAACAAAGTCCCTAATCTAGCACTAACGGGAATAGACTCCGTCGAGTTTCAGAAGACACTTACACTATGCCATTCCGAATAATTTAGTATTATTATTACAATTTATTTCGCCCTGTCGGCTGGGGCGTTAGAATGCACCGACTGCACCTCTGCAGAGGGGTAAGACTCCCCAATGGGGCCACCTGTTGGCCGTGGGTGGCGACCCGTGATGCTTAAAGATAGAGCACAGGTGGATAGCAGTTCATGACATGCAATACCCAACTTTGGCCCTATCTTGGGCTAGACGGGCGGTCGGAGAGGCCCCCTCCGATCAATGGCTGGTCACGTCAAGCCCTAGCACATATATGATTTTCCCAACCCTATTGCCCTTATGGCAAGCCCCAACCCCTTTTTATCATATGGGTGTTAGAAGGCGGAGGCTGCGTGTCTACATGTCCTGGGAATGACGTTAAACTCTATCTGATGGTGAGGTTCCAGTTTTGGAGGTTTGGGGAATGTGGAGCACCCCTTTCATCACCATTGCTCCCTGGTCCACTCTGACCCGGAGTGGTAGTTACTGTTAGCGTCCCATCTATTGGTTAAATAGAAAAATGTATTTATAAAAAAAATTGTATTATCCATTAAGAATTGATTTATTTCAAAACTTTATTGGCATTAAATGGCCCACTGAGGTTGATATGCCGTAAACAAAGCAAACCAAACAAACCAAACAATTTATTTCAGTAGGTGCGACATGTGAGTCGGATTCTTTAATATCCTCTCCAACCTATTACAAATTTGTATTGAAGCGTATTTTGGAGAATCTAAATTTGTTGAATGAAAATTTCTTTGTTGTTCTCAACGCGTCAGTCAACTGCTTCTGCTAACTGTCCAGCACTCCACTCACTTGGTTTTTATGGGCACAGTCACCCAACATCCGGGCACATCAGTCGAACCTCGCGTCCGTGCAACGCACAATTCACGTGCATTCGGATGGACGCGTGTAGGCGCCAACATCCGGGCACATGAATTGCACCTCGCGTCCATCCAGTGTCTAAATCACATTTGTTTTTGCATGCAGGAGGACGTGGGTTCGATCCCGACAGGCAAGACAAAGTCTTGCTCTTTTTCGTTCTCCGTCACACTAAAACATCTGATGTTTAAATAAATAAACAACAAAATCCGAATCCCGTTGCATATATATATATATATATATATATATATATATATATGATAAAACGTTCTTCAATGCCATAATGTCATATACTGGTAATTACTAGAGGACGTTTCCTCTTCCACCCCTCATCTACTTTTTCATCGTTTGCTTAATGTGACACACAGACACATATATATATATATATATATATATATATATATATATATATATATATACATATATATATATATATATATATATATATATATATAATAGAATAAACTACAGACACGTGTATCGAGGTATCACCTCTCATCAGTGCAGTTATACCATTTTAGCAGCTACCTCTGGCCGGGTTCGAGACCCGAACGAACTTACGCTCGCCAATCCTCTTACCCATACGGCCACAGTCAGCTGCCAAGTATAGCAGGCTATTTAATCGCTACATTTCTAAGCGGAAATGAACTCACCTAGAGGTCTCAAACTTTGTAAACAAAGTGAGTCTTAGCTGAACACCGAATACGGTGAATTTTGCAATTAAATCCCTTATATATATATCATCATCATCATCATGTCGCGCTTTCAGCGCGTAGAAGCTACAAAAATAATGTAGGTTCAAGTATTAGAGTTAAAATCTGCAATAGAACTGACAAAATGATAACTAGAATACCACTAATCCCAATGCATACATCTGTTGCAGATGAGTTTACATCAACTTAGTAGCCCAAAGGACACTTAAAATGAACGTCTATATCATATACCTATTCATGGCGCTAAAGAATATACCTATGTGTATCATCAATGTGAAGACCGCACATAGCCTATATGGTTATGAAACTGAGGCAGTCGATGCCATTTTTCCAAATAATTGGTCAATTGATTGATTGATTTTCACGGTATGTTAACTTGTCTATGATTATTTTTATACGTGGATATTCGGGATTCATGTGCAATATACATTCATATTACGTCTTTGTGTAGTGGTTTCGTTTTTATATTTTGTTTCACATCAATTCTAATTGTTTTCACAAAGATTTACTTGATCCATAATATGAAGCTATCCGGTGGTACCTACAGGGTAGAGAAGACAGAGAAGTAATGGTGATAGGCAGGTACTCCCCACACTCAGATCGAAAATTATTAGTATTCAACAGGAAAACTTGAAGTCATATAATTGTAAATTGTTTATATTTAGGATATATAGTTAGTTGACGCTATAATTGTTTACTAAGCATTATTATTATTAGTTTTTCCCACCAGCATTAGCTGATGGTAATTCCCTGAGTGACAAGTATTATTATTATTATTATTATTATTATTATTATTATTATTATTATTATTATTATTATTATTATTATCTCCTTTTGAGTTTTCACATCAGCATTAGCTGATGGTCTTTCACTGGAGTCTGAATGACAGCAAGTCTCCACAGGTCTCCAGGACTCTTCTGAGTATTCTGGCAGATTGCAGCAGTGCAGTGTTCTGAATGGTTTCAACTCTTCCTTGATTTCCAAACATTCCAGACCTTTTCCAATCTTTTGGGACTGTTCCAAGTGCACCAACTACAATTGGTATCACTTTCACTTTCATATTCCATAACTTTTTGAGTTCTCTGGCAAGGTCCAGATATTTGTCAATTTTTTCATTTTCCTTTAGTTTCACCCTTGTGATCTGCTGGCACTGCAAAATCCACCAGTTGACAAGTTCTTTCTTTTTTGTTTATCAACACTAGGTCTGGTCTTCTTGCTGGGATAAGGTGATCCGTTTTTATTTCAAAGTCCCAAAGAATTTTATGCGTTTCGTTTTCAAGAGCAGATTCTGGTTTATGCATATACCATTTTTTGCATGGTTAAAATTAAATGTTTTGCATAATTCCCAGTGGATCACCTTCCCAACCCAGTCGTGTCTAGATTTGTATTCTCGTTGTACTAGTTTGCTACATTTGCAGAGTATATGGTTTACAGTCTCATCTCTATTCCCACAAAGTCTACATTTACTATTTTGTTGGGTCTTATCGATTTTTACTTTGATGTAGTTTGTCCTTATGGCATTATTTGTGCAGCAATTAAAGGTGATCCCGTTTCTCTTTTGATGTTTCCCTTTCTTTACCATGTCCAAGTCTTTTTATGTGCAACCTCTTCTATTTGTCGTTTGAAGCGTCCATATAATTGTTTTTCTTCCCATTTTTGTTTTCTAGTCTTTGTTGTTTTTCTGTTTGTCTATCTGTCACTTCTACTATTGTTGGCCGCCATAAGTAATTTTTCTTTGCTCTTTCTTGTGTAATCCTCAAGTTGTTGGATAGTGGTTTCTACGCAGTCCTCTATGTTGGCAAGACCTCTTCCCCTTCCTTTCTTGACACATATAATCTATCTCTGTCGTCTCTAGCGTGAAGAGCCTTGTGCATGGTCATTAACTTTCTCGTTCTTTGGTCAATTTGTCTGAGTTCTTCTTTTTCCATTTTAAGAATGGTCCTGAGTATCTTATAATGGGGACGACCCAGGTATTGATTCCTCTGATTAGATTTCTGCTGTTAAGTTTGGTTTCTAGAAGTTTTCTAGTTCTCCTAAGATATTCTTTTTTTAACTTTTCCTTTCATTTCTGTTTGCTTAATATTGTCCGCTTCTAAAATTCCTAAGTATTTGTAACTTTCATTTTCATCAAGTGATTTTATGGTGACCTAATTTGGTAGTTGTATTCCATTCATTAATTTTCTTTCACCCTGTTTCATTACTAGCATAGCACATTTATTATTATTATTATTATTATTATTATTATTATTATTATTATTATTATTATTATTATTGCATGTAGTTGTGGTTACTACTACAAATACCACCACCACAGGGGTGGTCGTTTTTGTAGTAGTAATAGATGTAGTTGTGACTACTAAAAATTAGTATTAGTTTCAGTCACTTTTTATTTTACGTTTCGACTCCTTCCTCTAAGTTTTCTGCATTGAGTTGAGTTGAGATCTCTCTTTTCATCTGAGTCTTTCTTCATATGGTTCACCATGGGGTGTCTGGGGTTTCCATTTCTTGTTCTTAATAATGAACATCAAGACATTCATTGTTGTTTTTGATGTTTTATTTCCCGAGATCCAACATTCCAAACTGCTGAGAATTCAGAGAGACCATTTTCAGCATCCAGCTCCAGGGAGCACTTTTATTCAACTCAAAAACTTTGTCATCGATTCAAGTCATGTGACATCCTCCACCATAAAGAATCTGACGTTGCCGGTCAATCATGGGTCATAGAATGTCAATAAAGCTCATGGTTATTTTCTATGACTCTTTTCCAGAATTTACGTTAACTTTTGAATTAAACCATTCTACACTACATTACAAAATGAATAGGCGACCCTATACATTATGAAACATTATATAGGGATATTTGAAATCATACAGCTGTGTTAAAAATAATTTTATTAGATAAAACTACTGTGTTGTATTATTTTTACATATAAAGCGTGAGGTGACCCAGCATTTAAACTTATAGACTTTGGGTTGGTACATGGATTAAAGCCAGCAAATCAGCATGCTCGAATACGAGGTTAGTTAACTATTTAATCGCCGATCTTGAAAGCGGTTCAGTTGCTGGTATTCGACATGGATGAGTGGGTCAACAATCAAGCGCTCTGCTTAACACAAGTGTTCTACCTAACACTAAGGAACACCAGGGATCTCCACTGTAAATTATTCCAACCTGCAGCCTAAAATGACCACATAAATCGTAACAACTTGGTATCATATATGTGTCTAAAAAGGTTCTTAAGAAAACGACACCACGCACAATGTGAAAAAGAAAGTACAAAAAATTGAATTTCCTATTATGTAGGCATAAAGTAACACGAGATCGGTTTATATGCTGATAAATATGGAGGCGCGTGGGTCTAATGGTTAGAGTCGTGGGAAATGGACTCGTCGACGCGAGTTCAATTCCTGGACGAAGCTGTTGGAATTTCACATGGCGCTAATACCCTCGGGAAAGGTATGAATCCAAATCCCCCTCCAGCTATGGGTAAATAGCAGGACAGACTGGACTCTTTAACCATGGCTAAGTAACCAGTCTAGGAGAAGGAAAACTCTGAATTCAAACCTGCTAAACTCCGCTTAAGAAATTGACCTTGTGTCGCATCCTGCTCGTGCTGAGGGGTTGGTAAATATATATATATATATATATATATATATAATATATATATATATATATATATATATATATATCATAGAATAATCTTAATTCTTTTTATGGTTTTGCTTATTTCTTCTAACGTGAAACAAACAGTCAAAAGCGGAGCTTTAAACAGATATTAATATTGCATTATAAAACAATATATAATTGCAGGTAACATTACATACTGGACATTTTCACACACACCACACACACAGACACACACACACACACACACATATAAGCGCGCGTGTGTGTGTGTGTCTGTGTGTCTGTGTGTGTGCTTGTGTATCTCTATGTGAGTGATGTTTGTTTTCAATTGTAATTATCATATTTTATTCTATTCAATTGCGAAATTAATTTTAAAAATTTCGTTTCGAATATCAATGGAGACTTGTTACAAAAACAAACGTACAAAAGGTATTTTATTTCAATTAGTTCTACAGAGTATAGGGATTGGACCCTATATTTTTACGGCATGTGGAATTGACCAAATTAAAATAATTAAGTTTTCTTAAATAACTAGTTTTACAATGGTATGTCATGAGATTAGAATTAGGTAAACAAAAGAGAATCGAATGAATATTAGTTTAGAAATATTTTAGGAACAATAGAAACAATTGTTTAAATTTATCCGATAATTTATGTCACCAGAATTTATATATATATATATATATATATATATATATATATATATATATATATATATATATGCTGATAAATATCAATCCTTGGGGAATTAATTGTCTTAGGCGAGAAATACCCAGTATAGATTGAATTAATTTCTAAACAGCCATCGTCTTCTCCGAGCGTGAGTATAGCAAATACATTTCATTGCCTATGATAATCATTCAAAACATTGTTTGATTACAGTCAACTGCTTTGTTGAACTTTTTTCTCCTTTCGATTTTTATCAAGATATTTGTTGAATTCGGTGAGCATTTACAGCGGAAGTAATTTGCCGATATTATTTACCGTAGATTACCTGAGCAATGATGGATTCTGAACAGACCTACCTGGAATAGATCCTTAATTAGATGTTGAAAGCAATTCTTGTTGTATTGAAGCGTTTCTGATGTTTACGTTTTGACTTTTTTATGAATCTATCAATATTACTTTTATTTTCAACTGCTGGTCTTAATGAAATTGTTATTTAACTCCATGACATACATGAGGTCAGCTATTTTCGGACCAATTATAAATAAACTTATCCAGATGTGTCTTAAAGATATGGAAGGATGTAGAATCGATGAACCATTAATCAATTGCCTGAAATCGATTATTAAAAATATATCGTTCTGAACAAAAATACTGCCCTGTCGGCTGGGGCGTTAGAATGCACCGACTGCACCTCTGCAGAGGGGTAATAAGACTCCCCCAATGGGGCCACCTGTTGGCTGTGAGTGGCGACCCATGATGCTTAAGGATAGACCCCAGGGGGATGAGCAGTTCATGACATGCAATACTCCACTTTGTCCCTATCTTGGGCTAGACGAGCGGTCGGAGAGGCCCCTCTGATCAATCGGCTGGTCACGTCAAGCCCTAGCACCTATATAATTTTCTCAACCCTATTGCCTTTATGGCAAGCCCCAACCCCTTTTTATCATATGGGTGCTAGAAGGCGGTGGCTGCGGGTCTACATCTCCTGGGAATGACGATAAACTCTATCTGATGGTGAGGTTCCAGTTTTCGAGGTTTGGGGAATGTGGAGCACCCCTTCATCACCATTACTCCCTGGTCCACTCTGGCCCGGAGTGGTAGTACCTGTTAGGGTCCAATCTATGGGTTAAATAGAAAAATGTATTTATAAAAAAATGTATTATCCATTAAGAATTGATTTATTTCAAAACTTTATCGGCATTAAAAACCCACTGCGGTTGATATGCCGTAAAACAAAACAAAATAAACAAATAACAAAAATAATATGGCCCAATAATAACATCTTGCTTTAGTGTCACGTGTAAAAGCAGCCAATTACTCACAAACAATGACCGGAATTTAATCATATGTTTAGGATAGCCCAACCACTAGTATCTTGTTCTTGAGCATCACGGGTCGCTACCCATGGCTAACAAATGGCTTCATCGCTGTGGAGCAGGATTTACACCTCTGCAGAGGGTTAAATGGCGTAGTCTACAGACTAAGTCACCAGGGAGATAATAATACCTATAGTATATTGAAGTTTGTTTGTTTTTAATCTCAAGGCAACGCTACTATTCATAGACTTCTCCAAGGCATTTGATTCCATACACAGAGGGAAAATGGAACAAATACTACTAGCATACGGTCTCCCCAAAGAAACGGTTGCCGCTCTAACGATACTCTACAAAAACACTAAAGCAATGGTACGCTCACCTGATGGCGACACAGATTTCTCTGACATTGCCGCTGGAGTCCTACAAGGAGATACATTAGCACCATATATATTTATAATATGCTTAGACTATGCACTTCGAACATCATTAGATACCATAAAAGAAAAGGGCTTTACACTAAGAAAGACAAGAAGCATGCGATATCCTGCACAGTCACAGATGCAGACTACGCTGATGACCTTGCGCTCATTGCAGACACACCGGCACAGGCTGAGTCCCTGCTGCATAGCCTGGAGAAGGCAGCAAAAAATATCGGCCTCAATGTGAACTCCGAGAAAACAGAGTTCATGAGCTTCAAAAAGAAAGGAGACATCTCCACACTTGACGGTAAGCCTCTTAAGCCAGTAGAACAGTTCACTTACCTAGGTAGTAATATATCATCCACAGAAAACGATGTTAATACACGAATAGGAAAGGCATGGGCGGCCACAAACAGACTATCAGTAATATGGAGATCCGACCTCATTGACAAACTAAAGCAACAATTCTTCCAGGCTGCTGTATGGCTGCACCACCTTGACCCTAACAAAGCGCCTCGAGAATAAGCTAGATGGTACCTGCACAAGAATGCTGCGAGCAGTCCTGAACAAGCCATGGAAGCAGCACCCCACAAAGAAGCAACTGTATGGTCACCTGATATTGAAGTTTGATTATTTTTCAATAATTGTTATGACTCGTAAAATAATTGCTTTCGTTGGTCATATTTCTATGCAAAGTGAGATGTTTTTATGAAATAGGACAGTATGAGAGAATCCCTGCTTATAAAAAGATAAACCCATACCCTGTTTTTTACTGGGGTTTCTAGAATGAACCAGGATAATTGTTTTCTGTTAGATACAGTTATCCTGTTTGTATTACTGAAAACAAATAACCAATTAGCTTATCTATGGATTACACTGTTAAATAATGTTAGAGGAGGAATCAGCCAGAAGATTAATCAAAAGAAGATCCACAGAAATAATTTCAGTAGTTCACATAATTCATGAAACCAGTCGGAAAATATTGCTTTTCTCCTCATTCTTTATACGAGGGTGAGTCAAAATCTAATACCAGTTACTTTATTTCCTGTGATTTTTTTTTTATCAAACTAAGTCCTACATTGAGACCCTAACGAGGCTCAGAGCAAGAATCCGACGAGTAAGACTCAACTTGCCAAGCGACAATGTGCTCCTTCTGCATGACAATGCTCGACCACACACACGCATCAGGAGAAAGACGAAAATTGCCGCGTTCGGTTGGACAACTTTATCGCATCCTCCATACTCACCAATTTAGCGCCTTCAGACTATCATCTCTTCAGCCCATGAAAAAGGGCAAACATTATTCCAGTAACGAGGAAGTGAAATCTGTAGTGAAGAAGTGGCTCAAATAACAGTCAACATAATGTTACGGGGCAGGCATACATGTTCTTGTTCAAAGGTGGAACATAGCTATCGGAAAAAATGGTAACTATGTGGAGAAGTAGGGATGTGATCCACAGAATATCAGCTTCATTTTTATGAATGATACATGTTCCTGTGTTGGTAATTATACCTGTCTTAAATAAATTGGCATTACTTTTTGACACCCTCGTATTATAAAACTTAAAGGTGTACACTATAGAATATAGTTCTATTTAGTATTTGAACAAGTACATATTCATTTTGTATTGCCTACGATTTGGTCGGCCAATAAGGATTTTGATCAGAGTGAACCAAACTAACCAGGTTGACAATTCATACAAACAGTAATCTGACTTCTCGTTTTAGATATGCAGAACAAAATTTTAAAGAGGATGCCAAAAATGCTTGAAAATTATGCAAGACCAACAATTCCATTTAAGAAAACATTGTAGATACAGACACACATACACACATACACAAACACAAATACAGGGGTACACGGATACACAATCATACAAACACACATATCTGTCTCTCTTTCTCTCTATCTCTATCTCTCGCTCTCGGTATCTCCCTCTCTCTCTCTCTCTTTCTCTCTCGCTCTCTCTCTCTCTCTCTCTCTATATATATATATATATATATATATATATATATATATATAATGATTAAAAATTGAGGAAAACGTGGATAAAACACAAAAAACTTATTTCAAATGTTATGTGTTTTATCCGAATAAATAATTATGTTATATATATATATATATATATATACATGCACACACACACACACACACACACACACACACACACACACACACACACATATATATATATATATATATATATATATATATATTCGTGAGTCTGTGTTATTTCAATAAATAATTCATGAAGACCACTTAAACTTTAAACCAAAATGAAGTAGACAAATGTCCAAAGTCTTTTTTCGTGTAATTATATTTGCATTGATAGCAGTTAATAGGAAGTGACCAGTATATAATGGATCTTAGTTAATTGTTAAGTTATTTGTATTTCGCGACTTGCTTTAAACTTTATATCTGTTCAGTCAGAAAAGTTATTTCCTCTCGTAATGTCTGAATTCCAGACATGGAATTTTTTTAATCATCAAAAATTATGAAAAAGCTGAAATACATAATGATTCGCCCAAACACTCATGGGATATTAAGTTCTGTTTCATTTTAATCAACGAACCGTTATTTATCATAAGATTATGTTCTTTAGAGGCAGTTATTTGAATAAAATTATTGTTTATTAACACGAGTAAGGTATACATGCGCGCACACGGAATACACGCATACATACGCACACATACATTCATACATAGACATAAAAATTTGAAGATTGAGATGATATAGACACTTGTCATTGTTAATCTTTTTATGTTTATTGTATTTACTCGTGAACATAATCCTTGCTTATAAATATATGTCTTATATACGATATTGAGCAATATTTACTTTTTAATATAACGCCCTATGTTATTAATATTAATGTATACACACACACACACACACACACACACACACACACATATATATATATATATATATATGATATTTAGGGTTATCATAGTGATCACCACTTCAATGGATGGAATGAAAGGAATAAAAAAAAATTTGTTGGTAAAACAAGGGCCCTTTCGTCCGGTGCTTGTTAAGTTATACACCCGGAATCGATTAAAAGTCAAGTTGTAAACAAATTTTTGACACGAATGAATATGGAAGGATTAAGGAAACGGTATGAGGTCTGATGATGATTTTTGTAAAATCGAAATATTGATCAATATCAGCTATGATTATATTATAAATTGTTTTCTCTTTAACAGCATTGTGTGATGTTTTCATTCCACCTTTTCATGCTCATACTGTCGGATTCATTTCCTTTCTTTTAACTTATATATATATATATATATATATATTATATATATATATATATATATATGGGGGGTGTATGTGTGTGTGTGTGTGTGTATGTATGTGTCTGTGTGTTTATGTGTGGGTGTATGTGTGTTTGGTTCCTTCCTTTACAGCAATATCAACTTTGTGGCTCACTTAATATCGAAACCCTCATTGCAGAATAAAAGCAGTAGTACTATTTAACTCACAACTGTGGTTATATGGGATTGCATACCTTTCCCCAGTCTCCGAAAGTTAAATTAATAGTGCGACTGGAATTCAGTTTTGCTGTCTTGGATGTTCACTATATCAGCACGTTAACCACTACATCATGGGAATCCCCCCGTGTATGTGTGTATGTATATTTATGTGTATGCGGAGTGTATATGTATATACATAGAGTCAGAATTTCATACCAAACACATACCTCCACAGACCTACCTATTTTTTCTCTCCCAACGAATATCTATCGTGCCATCCCTCTCTATTTATTTACATATATATGAAAGAATTGGCCGAAAGTTCTTGCGTTTCCTAGCGCTTTCCCATAATCCGTAAATAATTTCCAAGAATCTTGTAGCAAACTGTCTTCACCAACATACTGTTTCGTATATTTGCATATATCATGGTCTGTGGTGTAATGGTTAGAGACGCCGACTCGACGACCAGAGTTCAAATCCTAGACGAGGCAATTTGCATTTCACATAGCACTAATACACTTGGGAAAGGTGTGAATCCAACTACTCTCCCTCGAGCTATTGGTAAATAAAAGAGCAGACTGGGTTCTTTAACCTTGATTAGGTAACCAATCTAAGAGAAGGAAACCTCTGAATTCAAATCTGTTAAACTCCGTTTAAGAAATTGAGATTGTGTCACATCCTGTTCGTGTGGATGTGTTGGGTAAATACATATATCCTGTTGCGAAGAGTGCTCGGATTCCCATGACTCTCCCCCCTCTCTCTCTCTCTCTCTCTCTGTCTCTCTCTGTCTCTCTCTCTCTCTCTCTAGCCACCCATCGCTGATAGTCATCCGTTCTCGCACATAGCTGATCAAGCTTTTGCTAGTCGGCCCACTCTGGTGTGTCCGTTTGCATGTCTCCACATTTGGAACGTCACTTATGTGTTCGTCCTTACTTCTCCAGGTGATTCAAGCCTGCATTCGAGGTTTGTCTGAAAAGAGGTAAGTGGCCTTACAAAAATGTCTAAAATTAACAAGCTCTGTTTCTTATTTTTGAAGCTAGCGCGATAAATAACATAGATAATGTTAATTATAGACCTGGCTTTTTAGCATTTCTTCACATCTAGCGATAGCAACAACAAATCAACATAATATATATATATATATATATATGTGTGTGTGTGTGTGTGTGTGTGTGTACATTAAATCGTTAAACAATAGATCTCTCATTTTTTTTAAACTTTGGTATCTATATGGGATACGTCATACCTTTTAAACATCTACTCGTGAACCAATCACGTCTTTGCTTTTCGACTTCACGTGGTTTAATCACATTTTGATTCTCGCTTTCGCATATACCAATCACGTCATTAACACTCAATTATAAATGCTAATCAACGACCGGTTACGAAATTTTTCTACACATTTTCCAAACTCAACGCATTCAAAACTTCCATCATCTTTTTAACTACATAAATCCTTTTTCTCCTTGAGTTTCATATTGTCCTGTTTATTTATGAACTGAAATGTTCGAACATCGACACCGCGATTAATAAATTTCCATCCATTATAACATCTCGTACCGTCTGTTCTACATTTCTCCCTATATATATATATATATATATATATATATATATATATATATATATATATATAATATATATTAAATTCTCTCTCTCTCTCTCTCTATACATATATATATATATATATAATATATATATATATATATATACATTTCTCCTATATATAAATATATATATATATATTATATATATATATATATATATAAATATACATTTCTCCCTATATATATATATATAATATATATATATATTATATATATATATATATATATATTATTGTGTGTAAGTGCGTGTGTGTGTATGTGACAGAGAGAGAAAGAGAGAAAGAAAGAGAGAAATATGTGTGCATATACATCATATTCATATGCCGTAGAGTGATATATACATTTAATTAAAACCATTAAAATACATTAAATATTCTACTATGACATTTTTATAAGTACTATTTACATCCATGGATGTGGCATTAGATAACCCACGATATTGATATACCATCAAACGAAGAAATCAAACCGAATCAAACCAAATAATAATATAGCAGCCACACAACGGAAGTATTTCACAAGGGTGGGAACGTGCTGTCCAAAATAACTGCTAGCCTACAATTATTGGAAAAATACATTCCAAGTGATATCCACTAATTAGTGATATCCAATAATTAGTGATAGCTAATAATTAGTGATATCCAATAATTAGCTATTTAGCAACCATATCAATTACTAGAAAGCAATTATTATTTCTTATTGATCTGAAAAATCTACCTGTATAAATCAATCAGAAAGTGATTAAAACTTTTACAAAAGTACACGTCAACAAAGCATAAAATTACTTTTTTAAAAAGAATAAGATTCGAAGAATAAACAATCTGGAGAATATTTTAAAATCTTATTCCATGATTTTCTTACAATATTTTGGTAATGCGAGACACAAATCGGCAGTTAGAGATGCTTTTGCCGAGTTCGTGATGTGACGAAGTATACTGGACTGTGAGAGGAGGCGAGTGGTGTAATGAATATAGTCGTAGGAAATGGACTCGTCGACCCGAGTTCAAATCTTACACGAGTCTATCTACATTTCCCATGGCGCTAATACCCTTGGGAAAAGTGTGTATCACTCCAGTTATGGCTAAATGATAGCTCAAACTGGGCTCATTAACCTTGGTTAGGCAACCAGTCTAGATGAAAGAAAACTCTGAATTCAAACCTGTTAAACACCGCCAAAGATTGACCCTGTGTACATCATGCTCATAAGGAGGGTTTGGTAGATATTTACACTGGACTGTGAGATAACAAGATTGCCTGATACTCTCTTAGTGTTACACGCCTGATTTGCCTCTATGGCACCTCGGATTTGAGGCCTAATGTTGATGTTTTCGCTACCAAGCAAAATTTTGTCAACCATCTGTTCACTGTACCGTGATCAAATGGGCGTTATTTGTTCACATAACATATTTTTGATTGCTTCCATGGTGTTATAACGGTGCAGAACTCTTAAAGAATAAATTCCCGAATTAGTCGAAGTTAGACGTTCATCTGTGAGCCCTTCCAATCACACACGGAGTGAAGTAATGTGAGTGAAGCGTGTTTTTTTCCTCTTTTTCTTAAACTAAAAAGGAATCTTAAAAGTATATTTGAAAAAGAGAAATGCATTTAAAACCCAGTGTAGCATAATGGCGCGCCCTACCCGGGAATACCATATTTGTGGCCTTGTGCCAGACACAGAGAAACCTTAATAGGATGTAGCATGATTTTCAGACCTTACGGGAGTGGGCAAGCAATGTAAAACTCGTTATCACCTTGAGTCTATTCGTAGCCAGTGAGTCTGGGATTTTGCTATTAAAATTTAGTTTAATCGGTTTGTCAGAAGAATGGATGGTTGACCCGTTGACCTCTTAATTGACACGCGCAATTTGGTAGAACAATTAGAACCTTCGATGGATTCGAGGACATTCTAGAAAGCTCACCACTGTTTTCTATATAATGAGGGAACCTTAGATTTTGCGACATATGTGTTAATGAAACCAAATCTCTCTCTCTCTCTCTCTCTCTCTCTCTCTCTCTCTCTCTCAGAGTTAAGAAGCCGAAATAGAATAAATCAAGTCGTTAAAAAAGAAACGAAAAGTTTGTTATCAACTTTACTCTACGCCAAATAAATACTACGAGTTCTTTTATGAATGAGACCCCCTGCCCAAAGATGCCCCGTGGAGATAAAGTCAATTGACCGTGACTAAGAGCCCGTGGCATGCGTAAGGTGATATCTTTCCTTGACCAAGTGTGGAAGAATTTTGGGCTTGAAGGCTGACTACTAGATCTGTGAGTGTTGTAAACAAACGCTAGAAGTTTACATGCCTTGTAAGCGTCCAGCGACCAGTGAATAAATTTTAATAGTGCCGTGCATTTTGAGGCACTGTGAGACTCGGTAAAAAGCCCACAACGTTACACCAGTTGTAGCAAGCCTAGCCTGCTAAAGAGTACACCTTCCAAAGCGCTCTTTCTACAAACTAAGCGATTTAATTTGCTTTGATACAAAGACGCATATGTGAGAGATGTTACATTCTGTCATATTATCGTATAATACTTAGTGTAATATTGTTTCTTTGTGGCTTGCTATTTAGTAAAAAGTAAAAAAGTCGTCGGGGCGCCCTAATGTCGGTACCAGCCAATCAGCGAGGGAGTCTATCCCCTTTTCACTAGCTCTAGGAGATTATTTTTAGCATCTGAGGTGGAGCGCCAAACCTACCATCAGCTCCTTACTTTACCGCACAGATCCCTGTGCTACTCATACGCGGAGTTGGCGAGGGCCGGTATCGAACTAAGAACCTTGCGGTTTCTAGCCGAACACTCTACCGACTGAGCTAACCCGGCCTCCTATTTAGTATTAAGTATAATTATTGTTAGAATTGAAAAAGTAAAAGAAAAATTCAATGTAGCAATATAGTCTTTAAAAAGAATGAAACAAATAAATATATTGATAAATAAATAAATGAATTTTCCGGTGTATCATTACAGATAAACAGATTTAAGTATGGTTAGCGTAAAATAGATAAATCATTAGATTAATAATCCGGTCAAATAAACACAGATAAACTCAGGTAAAGTTAAAATAGATGAATGGCAAGGATTTTCAGACAAATGGTGACCTATCTTTCAGGAGAGTTTTCTAGATGTTTTGCTGGATAGACTGGGTAAATTAGGTTAAATTATATACTAGTTAGAATAAAAGGATACCCTGAACCAAAGTGTTGAAAAATAGTATATTTAAGATCTGATAAAAAGACGGACTGTGGACAATAAAATAGGGCAGTTAAAATAGGATTGACAAGCAGAAGAAAGGAAAAGGATAATTTTAAAAAAACACATCGTTGATTAATTACTTCTTTGGATTTTGAGTTAATTACTTTTAGGAATGGCCGGGCCAGTTATGAATACAGGATTGGGCTCAATGTAGGTATTTACCCAACCCCTTCGCCACGGATAGCACGTGACACAAGGTGGTTATACAGGACTTCCAGCGATGATTAAATTCGCTATTAAGCTGTACTAGATCGGCGAGACCAGCTTGCTAATCATTTCATTTCGAAGGGATGACCTTGACTGGCCCTGATGTATGAGAGTTGAAAGAATCACTATTTCATTCACGGACATAACCCGAAACATTATTTTAACTCCTTTCTCTCCGTCTCCGTGTGTGTCTCTCTTCTTCTTCTTCTTTCTCTCTCTGTCACTCTCTATTTTCTCCACTCTCACTAACTATATATATATATATATATATATATATATATATATATAGGGTCATCCAGAGACACGTGTTCGATTTATCAAGTCTCTTCAGTGGGCTAGACATTTTGTAACCTACCTACAGAATTGAAATCCGATCGGTGTCAGTCCGGCACCTTAACCATTAGGCTGTCTTCACTTACAGAATGGGAAGGGAATTTTTACTGTTTTAATACACAGGTCGCTTTGTGTGTAAAGGCCGTCACAGAGTGCTCCATTCTTTATATAAAAGAGCATCGCTATATATATATATATATATATATATATATATATATATAGAAAGAGAGAGAGAGAGAGAGAGAGAGAGAGAGAGAGCTTCATATTCAGAAAAGACGAGGACCAAACGACTAAGAAACCTTTTTCCCCGCAAAGGCAGATGTATGTCAGACTTGAATAACGCACATTCAGTGACTCAAACGGATAGAATAAAACAACAGAAGCTCCTTAGGAGTAAGATTTAAGTTGTGTTTTGTTTTCACTCCTCAGCAAACGAATAACCCCACCGACATAACCATCCGATAATTTCTATCCTACAGATATACAATAAGAGCCGCTGATAAAGCTACATACGCCTAGTCAATTGACATTACTATACACATTCATTTGTACTCATGAACGCGTTTAATTGGTCGTTTTAGTGCCTTCCACATTACATTAGTGAGGTTCGAACTAAATCCTCACTAGTCAATGATCTACTAACAATTACACCCCGACGAAGGTAGTGTTATATACTGTATCAATTGACAGCGCTGATGTGTAGTACACTGGATTAAAAACCAACACAGATATACAAAAGAAAGATGGACTTTTATTTTCTTTCCTCGGTTGGCGTGGATGAAAAGGAGTTGCGAGTCGTGATAGCGCCTGCTTGAATGAGTGGTGAAATGAACTGTAGTTATAACAAATCTCTTCTTCGGAGAGTCGACGGGAGCGACTGAACTCGGCGGCTACCAAATCTCAACTGCTGAACCCTCGGTCTACCCGTCACTTTTTCAATTATTTACCCAGCATGCTCTGGTCTATTCAAATTACACCGGAACTGTAGGGCGTGAGTTGCAATCCTAGATTTGTCACACAGTCAATAGGAAGTCTTTTGTTATCCTTCTTTTGTTATTTTTCCGGAAAGTTTGTTTGACCCGGTCAAGCAGCAAGCCTTAGATGTTTATCACTATTCTTTTTTCTTCTCTCCAGACTTCTGTCTGGAACATCCTTTGTTTCTCAATTCCTTTGTCCTTTTGAATTTTTTTTTCGCACCAAAAGAATTGAAACAATAGTTAATCTGCAACAGGTAGGTGTAGTTTGATTAATTCATAACTATAGTTATGTTGACTCAAAAAATGTTGCTCGTAAACGCGTGTCTGGGCCTTGGTCAATATCTTAATTTTACTATGCATCGAATATTAAGGGCCGGTTTAGCTCAGTCGGTAGAGCACTTTCTTAGGAATCGCAGCGTTCCTGTTCGATACCGGCTCTCGGCAACTCAGCTTCTGAACAGCACAGGGATCTGTGCAGGAAAGTGAGGAGCTGAAGGTAGGAGTGGCACTCCATCTCTGACGCAAAAACACTCTCCTTGATCTAGTACTAGTGAAAAGGGGATAGACTGCCTCGCTGTCTGGCTGATACCGACATTAGGCTACTCGTTGACTTACTCCTCAAAAATACTTTAGGCAACTTTAAAAAAGTCCTGCTCTAATATATCGAAAAGGTATAATATATATACATATATATATATATATATATATATATATATATATATATATATATATATATCACCGTTTCCAATCAAGACGCACCCTTAGCGTTAGAGGTGTAGGATAGATAGGTACCGTTTCCAATCTGAAATAAAAAGGTGAATTTTAAATAACACCGGAGCACTTTACTTGGAAGTTTGGTTAAAGAAATATTTGTCTATCAATATTTTCTGCGTATTAGATCTATAATGTTTACAGTCGTCTATCTCAGTAAGTCAAAGTAATATTATCTGGAATTAATGTTTTACAGGCAACATTTCCATATCAATCTCATATTTGTATCATTAAACATTCGTTGCATAGTATAGAAATCGCCAGACTCTTCCTAATAAACCCACTCTGAGAAGCTTTAAGAAAGTCTAGAAAGGAACAAGTCATTGTATCTCGATTACGCACTGGTCATACAAGACTAACGCACTCCAATATACTCAAACAAGAACAACAACCACAATGTGGAACATGTCAAACACCTTTGACAGTTAAACACTTATTCATGGAATGCAGGTTTCTTGCTCACATCAGAAAACGTTATTTTAAAGTAAACAATATGAAAGATATGTTTTTTGAGAGAAATAAATTATACCATAGAATATAGACATGAAACAAATGAATACCATACAACATAATCCCCAATAATGCTAACACATTTTTAAAACCAATTACTAAAAAGTATAAATATAAATACACGATAAGTATAACTTCCTAACCGTTAGGCATGACATAACCCCAGATGGGTTGATATGCCGTTAAATCAATAAAAATACAAACAAAGAATGAGTTTTAGTTGAGACTTGAACGTGCATCTTTCGATTAAGATAATATGATTTTACGGTAGTAATTGCACTAACCGACTGAACTATGTGAACCCTCAGGTTAAATGAGATAGAATCTACGGATTTTTAATGGTTCTTTATTTTCCCTCAGATATTATTACTCTTTTGCACGCACGCACGCACACAGACACACAAATATATATATATATATATATATATATATATATATGTGTGTATGTGTGTGTGTGTGTGTGTGTGTGTGTGTGTTCTTTAGCACTTTAAGCGTCATCGTAGAACTTGAAACAAATCACAAAGAACGCCATATTTAAATTAGTGAACCGAATGGCAAATTGCTTTGAAGATATCAGCTAAATAGGCATAAGCATTGATTAACTTACTAAGGCAATATATGTCAGTATATTACTCTTTTCAGTGAAATATTATCTTTCCTCCTGATCTCTAAGTACTTATTTCTCTCGTGAATCTCATCTACTTAGAGGAGTTAGTTTTAAAAACAGACACTAATACAAACGTACTTTATACACTGCAGATATTTCCGCAAACGGAAATTAAAGTAAATGTTGAATTAGACGGAAAATGTTAACGAGATTTTTTTATGTTTTAATATTTGCTCTCTTTGTTTAATGACATATCAATCTTCGTGGGAAATTTAATACCAAAACTATCCTTGCGGAAAAAAAGTAGTAGTACTATATAGCCCATAGTTGGGGGATGGTGAGTTCGTACGTTTCCCAGAGGTATAAGCCCGAAAGAGAACACAATAGTGTGACTGAAGTTCAAACTCATTCCGATATTACAGTGCAGTACATTAACAACTTCACAGCGTACGTAGTAGGTAGTAAATTAAGACAGACAGCGAGGTTGTATATCCCCTTTTCTCCAGTGCTAAACCAAGGAGTTTGTTTTTTGCATTTGAGTTGAGCGCTACACCAATCAAGCTCCCCACTTTACCGTACAAATCACTGTGCTACTCATACGCTGAGTTGGCAAGGGCCTTTATCGAACCCTGGAACCTTTTGGTTCCTTGGCTAACACTCTACCAACTGAGCTGAGCCAAGAAAGTTATTTCTTTTCAACAGACGAGCTTATTCATAATTAATGTTGTCGTTGTTTGCTTTTCTGAGTACGTTATTTGATCTTAGTCGTAGAGATTTTTACCACAACATTAGAAACATTTAGTTATCTATTTTTGAATTGTTTGATTAATAAAATCAGCTATGGCAGGTAAGTCATCGGAGTCGGTAAAATACAATGACATGTCTGTTGTATATAGTTATTTACTAAACTTAGCTTAAATGTGGCACAAGACCAGAAGTATGGGGCGCCAATGGGAATCGAACTCACTAATGGTCTGCAAACCTTGCTTGCTAACCATTGCACCACGTGACGCGCCGATTTTCTATTCTCATTATTTTGTTTGTTTTTTGTTTGGTTTCTTTGTTTATCGGCATATCAACCTTCGTGGGTTATTTATTGCCTATGAATGTTTCCATTGTGTAATGGTTATCGTTGTAGGAATGGACTCGGCGACACGAGTTCAAATAATAAACAAGTTATTTACATTTCACATAGCGCTAATATCCTTGAAAGTTATGAATTCAAATACTCTCCCTACAGCTATGGGTAGATAATTGGAAAAACTGAGTTATCTACGCTTGATACGGCAACTGCTCTAGAAGAAGGAAAAGTCTAACCTGTTATACCCCACTTAAAACATGGTGCGAAGGGGTTGCTAAATACATTATTAATACCAACGCCATAAATTTGTTATATAAGGTGTGCCTGAGGCCAAAACTTAAATTCATAGACTCTTCGTGGCCGCGTGGATTCAATCAGCCAAGCAACACACTCTAATACGTTGTTGGTTAACTATTTAATGACCTTTATTTAATTTACGAAGGATTCTGTTTAACACTGAGGAACACAAGGATTCCAATCAAAACGGATCAAATTTAGTACCACAAGGTATTTCCACTGTAAAGTGCTCTCATCTGCAGCCCAAAAATGGCCACACAAATCTTAACTATGTATTGCATACTGAGGTTTTCACGGTACCAAATCGATATAATGTTGTATACCCTTTCTTACTTCTTACTTCTAGTCGTCTTTTCTTCTGGCCGGCTTTGGTTCTTCTATTATCTTGCGTCTGGAATCTTCTAAGGTCTGGACTTTCTTGGGGACTTCGGGTCTGGTGTAGTATAATGGACCTAGGAACACCATATTTGTGGCCTTGTGCCAGACACGGAGAAACCTTAATAGGATGTAGCATGATTCTCAGACCTTACGGGAGTGGGGAAGCAATGTAAAACTAATTAGCACCTTTGAGTCTATTCGGAGCCATTAAGTGGGATTATGTTAGTAAAATTTAGTTTAATCGTTGTCAGAAGAAAGGATGGTTGACCCGTCGACCTCTTAAGTGACACGTGTAGTTCGAAAGGCTCCAGAAGATTCTAGAGAAATCGACTCCGATTTCTATTTAATGAGGGAACCTTAGATTTTGAATCAGTTAAGTCCTGGAGACCGAGAGAGTAAGGTCAGTTGAGTTTGGTTTGACCGAGCTGGTGAGAGGCGAGCGACTGGGGTCCTGGAATGCAGATATGGTGTCGCTGTGTGAAACCTGAGATGTAATATTGTACACTGCACGAAGTAAAAACATACCTAAGCCTGATAATTGGTACTGACCGTTGGAACGAAGTTAAGAGCATCATTAAAAACATATTTAAGGAAGCCGACTATCTCTCTCTCTCAATAACTTTCATTAAGGAAATAAATTCATGAAAAACAAGAGGTACTGTTTCTCATCTTTATTTACTACACGCCAAAGAAATCGTAATGGGATTCATGAATGAAAGCCATTAAACAAACAAACGGGAACAGATACTTGACTGGAGATTGTCAACAAGTCAAATTGGCCGTAACAAGGAGCACGCGGCCTGCGTAAGTGATATCTTTCGCTTGACCATAAACGAAAGGAGTGTGGAAGAATTTTGGGGACTGCTGGAAATCTGTGTGTGCTGATCAACGTGCCAAACCCTAATACACGGCTGTACGAGTCTTAACAGTACCGTGTGTTTTGAAGACGCGGTGAGCCCCGCTACGTTACATATTGCGAATTAACCCCCATAACGTTACACTGGTTTCTGTTAGGGATTTCTTCTTATCAGAAGCCCTGTGTCATTGTTAGTTTTTAGTAAACACAAGACTTCGATTTTCTTTTAATGTTACTTTATTCGGTAAATCCCCAACCCAGACATAACATAGCGCGCATATGCAGAGTTACAGTTTAGACAGAACATCATGGTCGACTGCTCTGTCTGACGTCCACTGCAAAACTAAACTAAAGCTCCTTACTATTCTTAAACCGGAACAGGTTCTTCTATGCCTTCCGATTCCCACGATTTATAACCGGAAGGCAAGGTGAGAGTGAGGTCAAACGCCGTCACTCACTTTCAGGGCCATCAACTGCACTGATCTCCACCATATCTCTATACTACATTACATAAGTTTGAAAAGAGTCATCCCCTCAGAATTACAGGGGATTGACAATAATCTTATGCCAGATTATGACAATAATCTTATGCTAGATTCCTAATTCTTTTGGTTCATTATCAAATTCTTATTGTCTACTTAATTGTCATCAAACTAATTCGAATCGTTTTAGATTTTTTAGAAAATCTTTATGGATTTAGTTGTGAACAATGTGGATATTGTAAATGGATTTCTGGTAAGTATATGTGTGGTGAGGGTATAATTACTGACATCATTTATAAATGCTTCATAGTATCTAATTTTAATAATATCTAGATTGATGTGAAAGTACAGAAATAAATATCTTAAGAATTCATTCATTTGTAAAGCCTCTCATATTATAATCTTGTTTTTGCTTGAAACGAGAAAAGCGAAAACCATTTCTATCATGATATATTTATTCCTTTCTTTTTGAGTAACGAGAAACAAAACAGAAACAATGAGACAAATTAGCATTTATTGCTTACAATCACATTTACACTGTTAATAATATATTATCTTCTCGTTGAAAGGTTTAGCTCGGCCGGTAAAGCACCCGCCTAAGAACCACAAGTTTCCGCTTTCAAACCGACGGGCTCCGAACCAGTGCATGAGTAGCACAGCTTGATTTTCTACGGTGACGTGGGGGCCCGATAATTGGTGTAGCGCTCCATCTCTGACGCAGAAAACAATTAGCTGTCGCTAGCGAAAAGAGAATATATACATTCGCTGTCTGGCTTATACCGACAATATATTATTCCACAGAATTCACTTTAGCTCAGTCGGTAGAGCGTTTGGCTAGAAACCACAAGGTACCTAGTTCGATACGCGCCCACGCCAACTCAGCGTATGAGTAGCACAGGGATCTGTGCGGTAAAGTAAGAAGCTGATGGTAGGTGTAGCGCTCCATCCCAGACGCTAAAATAATCTCCTTGGTCTAGCACCAGTGAAAAGGGGATAGACTCCCTCGCATGGCTAATACCGACATTAGGCCGCCCCGACAACTTTACTTTACTTACTACAAGTAAACAACGTATATTATTAGATATTGCCAAAATTCCACGTGTCTTTTACCCCCCTCGCTGACCCGGATTTTAAAAAAAGACTTAGAGAAGTAAACTCTGAATTCAAACGAGATGTAATCCTGGAGGTGAATGGGCTCCGCTAGGTTACAAGTTGTGTAAAAAAGAATCGAGATTTTTTGTACTTTTTGACACACTTTGTATTCGGAAAAAAATAACGTTCCATTCATTAATTCTTTTCACAATACAAATAGTGTCAAAAAGTACCAAGCTTAAAGCTGTGTTTACCAAGATAGAAATGAAGAATGAATGGAACGTTATTTTTTCAGAATACAATGTGTGTCAAAAAGTACAAAAAATATCGATACTTTTTATGAAACCCCTTGTATTCCTGCCCAAGGCACGCCACAAATTAGCACCTCAACGACCAAACCAGGTTACGTATAAGACCTTTTCTTTTTTAACTATCTCAGCAAAAGATAACATTTGATGAATTATAACTTGAAATAAAGTAATTGATGAAGAATCAATTGATGTTTGGTTCGCTACGATATTTATTATTTCTTAAGCTTAACTCTTTCATGTATACGCACACAGACTTTTTTTTATAACTCTAAACTTTGTCGTCTGTTGCTTCACTTTGTCTTTATTTGTGGTTTGTGAATTGATGTTTTTCTTTGATTGTAGATTACAGTATTTTATTAATGAAAAGTAGACACTTATTTAAACGTGTAATTTAAACTCATTAGCTTCTAGACTGAAGTAAAATAAAATCTCAACATCCTGAATAAATTTCAATTTGCGCAAAATCAATTTGACAGATTATTTATCCGGATTAGAGACATTGATCACAAGTTTTATATACTAGTGTAAAGAAAAGCATTTTAACATCAATGTTCCCAATAAAAAAACAAGGTGTAGTTTATTACACGCAATATTCGAGGGTGAGTCTAAAAGTAACGCCATTTTTTTAGGAAAGGTATAATTACTAACACAGGAATATGTATCATACATCAAAATGAAGCTGGTTCTCTTTGAATTACAAACCTCCTTTCCTCAGATTATCATCTCCCCGGTCCCATGAAAGAGGGTTTGAGAAGCAAATATTATTCCATTGACGATGAAGTGAAATCTGCCGTGAAGAAGTGGCTCAAAGAACAGTCAACATAATTTTATGGGACATGGATACATGCTCTCTTTCGAAAGTGGAACATTGCTATTGAGAGAAACGTGACTTTATAAAGAAGTAAGGATGTGATCTACAGAGGACCAACTTCATTTTAATGTATGATACATGTTCATGTGTTGTTGATGATTATACGATATTATAGGCAATAATTAGCTTTGTACATAGACTCAAGTGTATACGGAATCTGAGTGTAGGGGCTCGTGGTGTATTGGTTAACGTTGTATGAAAGGGAAACGGCGTTCTGAGTTCAAATACACGACGAAGCTGTTTGCAATTCACATTGCTCTGATATCCTTGGAAAATGTATGGATCCAAATAATCTCACTCCAGTAAGGGAGAATAGGATCTTTAATCTTGGTATGGCAAAAGGTCTATGCGAAGAAAAACTCTGAATTAAGCTTCGTTAATCTTCGATAAAATATTGACCCTGTGATGCACTTTGCTCGGGCGTATGGATGGGGTCTATACAAATGCGGAACCTGCGTGGCAGTTATTGTCGGCAGTCGATACTCTCTCCTCGGTCAGTCGATGTCTGTCTCCCGTCGTCATGTTTGTTTTAAAATGATATCTGCTAAACGCCACCTTTGACCGAAACAGTACTGGACAAGAGTACGCCCCACAACAATAAAAAATGCCGTTTTCATCAATGACAATTTCCTGCCCTGTCGTCTGGGGCGTTAGAATGCACCAACTGCACCTCTGCAGAGGGTTAAGACTCTTCCAATGGGGCCAACAGGTGGATTAGCAGTTCATGACATGCAATACTCCACTTTGGCCCTATCTTGGGCTAGACGGGCGGTCGGAGAGGCCCCCTCCGATCAATCGACTGGTCATGTCAAGCCCTAGCACCTATATGATTTTCCCAACCCTATTGCCCTTATGGCAAGCCCCAACCCCTTTTTATCATATGGGTGCTAGAAGGCGGTGGCTGCGAGTCTACATGTCCTGGGAATGACGTTAAACTCTATTTGATGGTTCCAGTTTTGGAGGTTTGGGGAATGTGGAGCACCCCTTCAGCACCATTGCTCCCTGGTTCACTCTGACCCGGAGTGGTAGTACCTGTTAGATCCCATCTATGGGTTAAATAGAAAAATGTATTTATAAAAAGATTGTATTATCCATTAAGAATTGATTTATTTCAAAACTTTATCGGCATTAAATGACCCACTGAGGTTGATATGCCGTAAAACAAAACAAACCAAACAAATCAATGACAATTTCTATTGAGACGCCGTGTGCAGCACATAGATAATAAGCCTACGTGAGTGGACCCTACTCTCGGATTGACTCTTCTTGTGAGCAAATATAGTGGTTTATGGGTTGGGACCCCAGTCCAAGTGTCTAGCCAACTGTTATTGCCCTGGACTGCAGACCAGCTTGTTAAATCATGATTGATTCCTTAAATACACGAGGCTCTTGCTTCCGGAAAGGAAAAGTGTCTTTTTTCAGCGTGGAACTCCACGTCAGAAATTGATTATTTAATAAAATGTTATTCTCGGTTGCTTACCTCTGACCGTAAGAGCACCGAAAACTTTTTTTTTCTTTGTTCTACCGATGTTAAAATATTAACCCTTTCATCCTCATCCTCCTATTTCTATTCTATCCTTTCAAAAAATGCTGACTTCTCTAACTTGTTTAGATATGATTTTCCCACTACTACACATACACCCCTTCACATACATTATATGCTACCTATAACGGGATACACACATATATACGCTCACGAAGCTGACGCGCTGGACTGTGACATTGTAGTAATCGTTCGAACTCTAGTCATTCTATGTTTTGAACTAATACCCTTGGGAAATATATGCCCCCCTCATTTGTGAGCTATATATATTTACCAACCCCTCCGCACGAGCAAGATGTGACACAAGGTCAATTTCTTAAGTGGAGTTTAACAGGTTTGAATTCAGAGTTTTCTTTCTCCTAGACCGATTGCCTAACCATGGTTAAAGAGCCCAGTCTGCCCTACTATTTACCCTTAGCTGGAGGGAGAATAGAATTCATACCTTTCCCAAGGGTATTCGCGATAAGTGAAATGCAATTACCACGTCCAGGATTTGAACTCGTGTTGATGAGTCCATTTCCTATGACTTTAACCATTACACCACGCGCTTCCTATTTGTGAGCTATAAGTTAAATAGTACCAATACTATTTTCTACAAAAATGGCTTTGACAGTAAATAATCCAGGAAAGTTGATATGCCGTAAAATACCCTGCCAAACCAACCCTATATATACATACATATACGCTACGCTTATACGCATGCATAATCCTGTAAACATGCTAGCACCTTAACGCATATGCAGTATTTAAAGGAAATATATGCACTCAGAAACGTAAGAGTTTATAATATCACACGAGTATACTTATCGACTGTATTCATGACGCATATCAATACAGGCGGTAACATGTCTAAGATTCGGTGTACTGGTATGAGTTTTTGTAACGTTGTGCCTATTTTTCCGGGCACTAAAACGATATCGTAACGTTGTCGTATATCTGGTCACAATACCCAAAGCTGATATGCGTAAGGTAGCGGCGGTGATATATTCACGGTACTAAAAATGTCTTCTGCACGGGGTGGTCATGTTGTTGATAAAAACTACAACGCGAGAAATATGTAGTCACAACTGCTAACCTTTATTTCCATAGTAGCCTCGTCTCGTGGGCTGTATCGAAGAGGAGGAAAGGCAGAGAGAAAGAGAGAGAGAGAACACTACTTGATTACTGTGACCCCATCCTAGGCACCAAAGGCCCGTCCGTTCCCCTGGGCGTCCGAATGCAAAAAGAGACTCGTCCTTTTCTTCTTCACCACGTGACTTCCGGTCAACACCCGAAACTTCCGGTTGAAACTCAATTCTCCATTCGGGGTCACGCTACGGTCAAGCCATCGTTCATCCTGTTTTGCTCATCACTATTCTTTAAACCTTTATCATCTTTTATTTCTTCTTCCTCCTTTTCTAATATAGTAGTTCTAGCTCACAAAAGTCAGGATAATATTCTCATCTTGCTACATTTTAATTCATCACCAACTGACAGAAAAATCATTTGCTCTCTCGCTTGGAGTTTTAGAATACACCAACTGCACCTCTGCAGAGGGATAAGACTACCAACATTTTGACCGTGGATGGCGACCCGTGATGCTTAAGGATTGACCACAGGTGGCTCTTACTTAGGCTATAGGGGCGGTTGGAGTGGCGCCCTCCTGTCAATTGCTTGGCTATGTCAACTCCTAGCACCTATATGATTGTCCTAAAATATTGCCCTTATGGCAAACCCAAGCCCTTTTTATAATATATGTGCTAGAAAGCGGTGGCTGAGAGTCTTCATGTTTTCGAACTTCCGTTAAACTCTATCTGATGGTGAGGTTCTAGTTCTGGAGGTAAGGGCAATGTAGAACACGCCTTCATGATCATTACTCTCAGGTCCACTCTGACCCGGAGTGATAGTACCTGTTAAACTCCTATCTATGGGCGAAATAGAAAAAAATGTACATTAAGAATGAATTTATTTTTTAAAATAGTGGACTTTAAACCTACCAAGTTTAATATGTCAGAAAACAAAACAGCACAACCAAAACCGAAGAAAAATTGAAAACATATTAGAATAACTGCTAAGCCCTTATATGCTCAAAGTGTATCTTTCTTGTAGACTGGTTGACTAAACAAAATTAAAGAGCCCAGTTTGCTCTATCTACCCATAGCAAGAGGGAAAATAGTTGGATTCATACCTTTCCCAAGGGTATTATTTATTTAATTCATCACCAGCTAACAGAAAAAAAAACATTTGGAAAAGGATTACTATAACTGCTAAGCCCTTGTATGCTCACAGTGTATATCAATGGGAAAGTAGAAATGTATTTTAGGGTGTTCTAAATTTATTTACCGTTAGTATATTCTTAAACATTTCAATAAATTATGTATAATTTTCGTTGGTTACTTATTAGCTAGGTATTTCAGTTCAAAGTATATTGGCTTGATAAGATTCTATGAAAATATTTCCCCGTCTAATTGAGCCTGTTTCAAAAGCAGGTACGGGTTTTAACAACAAATAATAAATATGATTATATATAGAGTGTTTGATATACCTGTTAAGATATTTGGAGTGGTGCCGAATATGTTGCAGAAAAGTATTTAATTACGCTATCAATTACAACCATCCACAAACAATTTATTTTGTATAGAAGGAAAGTAGCTCTTATACACTCACGCGCTTGCACACACACACACACACACACACACACACACACACACACACACAAGAAACACACAAAACACATACACACACATACCGATACACTCAAAACACATACACATACACATACCACACCACCCACACACACACATATATATAGGGGCCGGGATAGCTCAGTCGGTAGAGCGTTCCGCTAGAAACCACAAGGTTCCAAGTTCGATACCGGTCCTCGCCAACTCAGCGTATGAGTAGCACAGTGATCTGTGTGGTAAAGTAAGGAGCTGAGTGTAGATGTGGCGCTCCACCTCAGACGACAAAACAATCTCCTTGGTCTAGCGCTACTTAAAAGGGGATAGACTCCCTCGCTGACTGGATGATACCGACTTTAGCCCCCGACGACTTTACTTTACTTATATACACACACACACACACACACCACACATATATATATATATATATATAGAGAGAGAGAGAGAGAGAGAGAGAGAGGGAGAAAGAGTGAGAGAGTGGGTAGAGAGAGAAACACTCTCATACAAACAAAATGTGAGGCAGAAATCGGGATGATGGCAAACCTTCCAAAAGTTAACTGAAGAAGAAATCCCAGACTCAAACCTGGCTGACTTGTAGACATTCTTTGACGGAGAAAGTATCAGATAAATTACTCTGAAATAAAAGCTGCGCCTCCGAATGAAAAAGATGTGACAAAATCTATTTCGTACGTGGAGAGTAACATATTTCGGATTTAGAGTTTACATTTTCCCATACAGGTTACTTAACCAAGTTAAAAGGTCCCTGTCTTCCCTACTATTTCCACATAGCTGAAAGAAAATAGGTATATTCATACATTTCCATAAGTAGTACAGACATTGCCTGTTTTCCTATGCTGATAGGCTATTATATCACGCATCTCTGATAATATATATATATATATATATATATATATATATATATTATATGTGTGTGTGTGTGTGTGTGTATATATATATATATATATATATAGGTGTTCGGGATAAATTTGACATATTTATATTTGGTCATTTTTCTCCGTAGGTTATAACATAACAGACGATCTGATTGCGCTCGTACAGCAGAATTCCTTGAAAATCTGCAGAAAGTGTATCATGTTGAATTCAGATGCCTGCGTGGAGTTGCTATCTATATCTCCAAACTCTCCGCTAAATTCAGGGGTCAATACAAGATCATTTCTGGCGGAATTTATGGGGTTTGAATGCAGAGTTTTCTTTCTCCTTGGCCGTAGCAACATAAAATCTGTCCAACAACTTACTCATATCTGGATGTAGATTAATTTGATAAATACCTTTCCCAAGAGTATTAACGCTAGGTGAAATGCAAACAGCTTCGAGCAACATTTGAACTCGGGTCACCGTGCCAATTTCCTATGACGTTAACTATTATATCTCCCACAATTCTGTCTCCTTTTTTGAGTATAGCATATTCATTTTCAGCTATTTGTTATTCTTCTTTTCAGGGGTCGTCATGACCCTTTCACATTCAATTATTCAAGTGACAGCTGAGAGTTATGTGGTTGACTTGGTGTCGAAGGGTTTGCTAATTCGTTATTGAATCAATTTAATGCCGAAAACAAAATATTCTGTCACGTTGTTACTTTCACTTTCAGACTAATAGTCGAGGGAAAGTTATGAACCCCCTTATAAGTAAAATCTTATCCTTACTGTTCTTTTACAAGGATGGTTTCGGAATTATATGACAAACGAAAGCCGATATGGCATTAAACACAGAACCAAAACCAAAACCAGGGCAAAATGAAAAAATACTTATTGTATTCAAACAGTCTAAAATCCTATTCACTTAAGGATATTAATAGATCTGTTTGAAAATTACTCGTATTAGATGGGAATAATTGAAACCTATATCAACAAAAGAATTCGTGTATCATTATTTCCATAGTTTTATGCATTTTAAAATGAGTAAATGTTAGTGTGGTATGTAAGATGTGCATACTAGACAATAAAGTTTGAAAACCACTGACTGAGATATACATTTACATTCCAGCATATTGAATGAAGAGAATGTGAAATTATATTTATATTCCTTTCTTATAGCTCTAAATCAAATAAAGACATAGTTTTACATTTCACTGGCTCTGGTAACAAAGATGGCAAACTATAATGTACAAACGTATGCTATTTTAAAATGAGCAAATATTAGTGTGGTATGTAAGGTGTGCATACTAGACAATAAAGTTTGAAAACCACTGACTGAGATAAAAAAAAATTACATTTCAGTATATGAAGAGAATAGGAAATTATATCCATGTTACTTTCTTATAGATCTAAATCAAATAAAGACACAGTACTACATTTCACTGGATCTGGTTACAAAGATGGCAAACTATAATGTACAAACGTATGCTATTTTAAAATGAGCAAATGTTAGTGTCGTATGTAAGGTGTGCATACTAGACAATAAAGTTTGAAAACCACTGACTGAGATAAAAAAATTACATTTCAGTATATGAAGAGAATGGGAAATTATATCTATGTTCCTTTCTTATAGCTCTAAATCAAATAAAGACACAATACTACATTTCACTGGATCTGGTAACAAAGATGGCAAACTATAATGTATGAACGTATGCTATTTTAAAATGAGTAAATGTTAGTGTGGTATGTAAGGTGTGCATACAAGACAATAAAGTTTGAAAACCACTGACTGAGATAGAAAATTACATTTCAGCATGTGAAGAAAATGGGAAATTATATCTATGTTCCTTTCTTATAGCTCTAAATCAAATAAAGACACAGTACTACATTTCACTGGATCTGGTTAAAAAGATGGCAAAATGTAATGTACAAACGTATGCTATTTTAAAATGAGCAAATGTTAGTGTGGTATGTAAGGTGTGCATACTAGACAGTAAAGTTTGAAAACCACTGACTGAGATTTAAAAAAAATACATTTCAGCATATGAAGAGAATGGAGAATTATATCTATATTCATTTCTTATAGCTCTAAATCAAATAAAGAAACAGTACTATATTTCACTGGATCTGGTAACAAAGATGGCAAACAATAATCTACAAAATCTATGCTATTTGCTTGCAATTAAAACAGAACTTGAATAGTCAAATACACTATCAAACAACTTCGATTCGTTTAAAAATCTTAATAGAAATGTCTGTGATTTTAGTTAATATGACTATATAATAGGAAAGTAACATTATCGATTTCCTCAATTGATGTACTGAATCTCTTCAAACAGTTTAACTCCCAATAGAAGGTCTGCAAAAGTAATTATGCATTGTTTTTACTGTTCCATCCGGAAATATTTTGAGGTTACAT
>CM042144.1:20702162-20707162 GCA_023376005.1 Doryteuthis pealeii
TTTTTACATTTGGATGGAATCCGTGGATTAGTCCACCGAAGTTTTTATTCCAAGTTCATTCGGCACTTTGAAGTGCCATCATCTCCCCAGACAAGTCGTCTTAATGAGTCTAATGTAGTATACAAATTTAAATGCCTATTAGGAGATTGTTGTCTCCTAAAAGATAAAAGTACCTTTATCGGTTTTACCTCAACCATTTGTCACGCCGTTTAACTTTTCATATGTCAGATAATAGATCCATTTCACAACATCTAAAATTACATGCATGTCGCCACTCTAATTACGGAAATATCCTAACGGAAAATACGCACATTTTGCTCAAAGAAAAAAAAAAAACTCCAAATACTAGAATCTTTATACATCAAACAATAAATAAGCCATCCTTAAATGGTGGACTAATGCACGGATTCCATCCAAATGTAAAAACCTACTTCTAGACAAAACGAAAAATCTAAGAAAGTCCGGTGGGTGTAGGGGTTACGGTCCTCGCCTGTCAGCTTGACAGTCAGTGTTCAAATCACGCACAAGGCGGTCTTCCTATCTATAGCTCTGCTGATGAGGCCTAATAGGCCGAAATGTACATACAGAGACTGATTTTTCTCGATTTGCTTAGCCTTAAATTTGAATAGGTATGCCCGCCTAATTAATTAATCATTAATTAATTAACTTTCAAAATTAGGTACGACTTCAATTAAGCACATATTCTCCCAAAAATATACAGATACACACACACACAGATACACACACACACACACACACACACACACACACACATATATATATATATATATATATATATATATATATATATATATATATATATATAAACACTAGTTGAAAATAAAAATAGAATATTCAATCAAATTCCATAGGCGTCAGAAGGTTTTATTGTTGAATATAAATACTGTTGTCATGAAGATTAGACATGTTTTTTTTTTTACGTGAGGGTTGAGATCTTTCTGTATGTAATCTATTTAGCTTAGTCGATACATTCGTTTTGTACCGGTTATCGTTTTAGGAAATCAATTCTGTCATCTGAGTTCAAATCCCGAACGAGGCTATTTGCATTTCACATATCGCTAATACTTTTGGGACGTATATGAGTCCAATTATTATCTCTCCAACTACGGCAACTGGGCTAGGAAAAGGAACAATCTGAATCCAGAAGTAGAAATGTAGAGAGTGATAGGCCCACCGGGCTATTCCTACCCAAGGCACGCAACAATAATTGTTCCCAGCGGTCAATACAGTTTACGAGACCATTGAAAGAGAGCGATAATCTATTTTATAGTAATACATAATTCACACTCTCTTTTTGGTGGCGGCAGTGGGGGTAGACACAAAGGGACTAAACAAGAAGAGCTGGTGCCTACTAAAAGGAAGAATCTACCTCGCCCACTTTATCTTAATCCATTTCTAAATATTTCCGCAGCCTCCAAAACTAAACGTGTGTTGGGTGAAAAAAATCGAGATTTGAACGAGTTTTGTTTTTGTGTTTTTCCTTTTCCACCCAACAATAAGCCATCACATACATAGCAGTCTTCGGTGACTACGCTGCAGTAGTGATTGGTAAGATTACTTATAGTACTCTATGTTTTAATGCTTTCAAGTTGTTAGCCGGGTCGTATGGGGATAAAAAAGAAAGTAATGACAGTTACAGTTCATAATGGTTATCAGTCTTTTTTATACCTGTGTTTGGTCGCTTGTATCTTTTATCTTTGTTCCTTAAGAACATGGGTGTCTGGAACTGTATGTTTCATACAGATAAAGTTGGTTTTATGAAAGATAGCATAAAATATACATAAAAATATATTAAAGAAGAGCATTTACTGAAACGAAATAGAAATAGTTTATGTTTCATAAAATACATAAACCAAAAAAAAAGAGAACATTAAAATACGAAATACGAAACCATTACAGAAAATGAAACTTATTTCCAAAGAAATATATTAGATTTTTCTCTTGTTAAATGCGAGAAAAGGAACTTTAAAACATGTACAATGCAGAAACATTTTGTTTGTTTGGTTTGGTTTATTTGAGTTTAAAAAGATAGATGAGAACTACACATTGAAGAAATATTAGATGCTGTGCCCAACAAACTGCAGCATCGGCTGGTCACACCAAGTCCTAGGATCTATATGATTGTCCCGGTCCTATAGCCTTTATGGCAAGCCCCAACCCTTTTTATCATATGGATGCTAGAAGGCGGTGGCGGAGGGTATTCATGTTGTGGGTATGACGTTAAACTCTATATGATGGTGAAGATCCAGTTCTGGATGTCTGGGGAGTGTGGAGCACTCCTTCATTTCCATTACTCCCAGGTCCACATTTAGTCATTGAACAGTATGATTCTATTCAAAGATTTTCTAGAAATGTATTATATAACAGGATTCTGAAACAAGAAAAAAAGTAAAGAATTAGAACATTTTTTTTTTCAAAATTCAAAATTATAGTCCAGAAACTTTTTGTTTTGTTTCTTGTTGTTGTTTTTTTTTTTTGTTTTGTTTTTTTAAGATAGAACATTTTTTTTTCAAAATTCAAAATTATATCTTAAAAAACAAAACAAAAACAAAAACAACAAGAAACAAAAAGAAAAAGTTTCTGGACTATAAAGAGATTGCAATCATGAACTGAATTGCAAAATTACGAAGTTAAACCTTCTTATAAAATGCAGAATAGTATAGAATACTTAATCTATTTTTATGAATATTTATAATAAGTGTGAGAATAAATCACAAACCATCCGTAAAAGACAGGACCGAAAACTGAATTTCAACCAGCTGCATATTTTTAGGATACCGGTTGAGAAGTTATAAAATTATTTTCCTCCCTTAAAAAAAAAAAAAACAACCAAAAAGACACTAAAAATGCTAAACCCCACCACCACTAAAAAATGAACAAATTTTTTTTCTGGTATCTGGATGAAAAGAAATATCTCCTATCGACCAATTTCAAGTATGCGTAGGGAAAATTTGTTCCAATCCAAAACATTCCACCAGATGGCGAATTTACATACATTTATCATATGGATTAAATCAATGCACAGTTATATTACATTTTCGAGATGAAGTATGGAAGACTGTTACGTCTTCGTGATAAAGTATGGGCGTAGTGTTACATAAATCCCCCGGGACCGGTTTTGTACTTTCTGTTAAAGTATTTATCTACAATATACCAAACATTTCAATTTATGAAGTTTGCAGGAACCATTACCAGAGTTTTATATTACGTTATTAAGGGGCTCGGATAATTAAGGATTGCAAAGAATCAGTTTTAGTAAATGTAAATTGTGGGTAAAAAAGAAGGTAAGAAATATGTTGAAAAAAATATTTTGAAAGAAATAATTCATTTGGAATGCAGTTTGTTTAAGATTGTCTGCAAACATTCAAAATCAGAGAAAATGTCGACTATTTTCAGTAGAATTAGAAACATTCTTGAAATATATTTTCAATGTTTTGCTTTTAGACTTCAATAAAAAGGGATTATCAAATTTTCTGTGGGACAGCACCCCCTTCCTTTAAACTTTTATAAAAATACAATAATAATAGGACTGTATTTGAAGAGAATGTTCTGAGGTAAATAGATAGTGAATATCCCATCATACAATTAAAAAAATACCAAAATAAATTGGTAAAGACGTGGGGAAAAATTTGGTAAGCAAATTGTTGATAATAATCGCTAAACTTGCATATGATTTTTTCTATGAATTTATTAATTATAAAAAGGAAATAAATTAAGTTACAAAGAACACTTCACGAGCGAAAAAAACGGCAAACATTTGCTATTTTGACAGCTGAAACTTTTTCAAAAACTATTAAACAAATTATAAATAAAATTTGCTCTTAATAATACATGAAAAAATTACGTCTTCAAATTCAATTAATAACAGTTTAATTCTTTTTTTTCTCTGAGTTAACCGAACTAAAAAACAAAATAATACCCCCAAAACAAACAAACAACAAAAGCACATAAATTTTGACCGTACTTACAAGAAGATTACATCATATTATTTCGGTACCCACCTATTTCAAAGACCTAATCGTTACATAAAACTAGAAGACAATAGAAAAAAACATTCAATATGTTTGATACGGAACCATATCTTAGTATAAAAGGAATTAATAATTCTCTTTTAACTAGCACGAAGTTCTATATACACCGTATACTGTTTCACATGAAGCTTTTGGATAATATAATGTCTTGGGTGTGACGACGAAAGGAAGTCAAGACCAGGTAAAGAGATGAGACATATGAAGATGTCAGACACGTGGTCACAAAAAACACTCAGTTTGGACTAGTCGTAAATCAGTTAAATATGATGTAGTATTTTCAAGCTGATTAATGAAAGATCTGTTATTTGATAACTCGTAGCCCACAACCATTTAGCTGGAGGGATCTTGCTTAACTCCGAAATTTAGACAGTGTCTTGTTACTCTTCCGGTAACTAACGGACTGATACATTTTTGAAACTTCCCTATTTGTGTGACCGTCTCTTGTGCGTATCGAGATGCTTCTCATGATTACTTTTTTGTTGTCATTGGTGGCGGGAAGTGGTCAATATATTTGAATAGATAAAGAAAAATTATAGATCGTATATATCCATGTCTTCGAATTCATTTAACAGCATTTGAATTTAATTTGAATTGTTTATAACGCAAAATAAAATATTTTTGCTTGTAAATATCCATTTATTTTCGCCCCGATTCTCTGGATATTTTTAAATAAAGTTAATAGAGAATTTATCGATAAAGCGATGAGGCATCTTCCTTTGATCATATATTCAAAAGATGGAGCTAAAATCGGTATACTTGTTTCAATTTGGAAATAGAGAAGCACAAAACCCACATATGCAAAAACACACGTACGCACACCCTAATATGAATGTATGTATGTATGTATTTATGTATACCGTTTCCCTCATAAGTAAATACACACCTTGCAATTTCTGTTATGAAATGTTAATTTTCTAAATCAAAAATAGCGTTATTGATTTATTCCTA
>CM042144.1:20714662-20727162 GCA_023376005.1 Doryteuthis pealeii
ATTTATATATAAACCGGAATAATTGTAAAATAATTTTCACAATGGTCAATGGTCGTACCCTAATAATAGAAATTTTCCCCATAAATTAATCTCTGCAGTGTGTATAATTAGCTCATTGTAAACTCGTTCAAAACTAGCTAAATAATATGTTTTGATTTGGTTTGTTTTGTTTTACGGCATATCAATCTCAGTGGGTCATTTAATGCCGATAAAGTTTTAAAATAAATCAATTCTTAATGGATAATACAATTTGTTTATAAATACATTTTTCTATTTAACCCATAGATGGGACCCTAATAGGTACTACCACTCCGGGTCAGAATGGACCAGGGAGCAATGGTGATGAAGGGGTGCTCCACATTCCCCAAACTCCAAAACTGGAACCTTACCATCAGATAGAGTTTAACGTCATTCCCAGGACATGTAGACCCGCAGCCACCGCCTTCAAGCACCCATATGATAAAAAGGGGTTGGGGCTTGCCATAAGGGCAACAGGGTTGGGAAAATATATGTTTTGAAGCTATTAAAAATGGCGGTAACTCAGAGTTCTCCAGGCTTGAATAGATGTCTGTCATCAAATATTTGGTGACTAAGAAATGCAAAACGTGAAATTTACAGAATAATGTGAGATGCATACTTTAAAATTTCTTTTTTCTCGACTCGTTCTTTTTTTTTCTTCCTTTTTTCAACAGACAAAATTATGAATCCCTCGTGAATCATTTGTGAATAATTCTTTTCTTTTTGTTTTTCTTCCGTTGAGATTTTCCTAAACCTAATGTTACATAAGTGATAGGTTACCTCTAATGAATTAAAGCATATTAGTAATTGAGAAGACATAACCTTTTAGAGGCAAGCGTGAGAACAGAGAGATAGAAAGTCAGTTTTGACTGGTTGCTGCATTGGGTGGTAAAAGGTTCGGTGTTTTAAGGGTTAATGTGGTTGTATATTCTTGGTGCGTGTTCTTGGGTTTTGCTTTTAACCCCATCTCACTTGCTGGTCACACTGAAAAAGAAGGAATTCAAGGGAATACAAAGAAAGAAGGTGGTTTTATGACTTAGGCATTATTCACCGGTCATAACCGCCAAGTATCGGGGAAATATCTCCCTGGCCAGTAGTAGCAACTAGACACAGTTACGGCCTAAACTAGAATGGCCAAGAGATTATTTTGGGGATCGAAATTGGATCCATTTCTCGCACGTGCGCGACGGGTTCCTCTGGTGATTGCCCATGGGAGTTTGTTGTTTTTTCTACTAATTTTATTTTATCTTTATTCTAATCCCCACAACTGAACAGAACATGCAAATAGTGTCTGCCGTCTGTAGGCCAATTCTCCACGCGTGTGTTCTTACTTGAATTGGATGAAGATATCTGCAATCAATATCAAGTCTTGTAGTCGTTACAAAAAACATCATGGAAAACAATGATGAGAAGTCCCACGAAATCCAAAGAAGAAAGAACAGAAGAACAGAAATAAACCGGAGACAACTCGCAGTCAAGCCGCTTAAAAAATACGTAGTATAAGATGGTAAGAAGAGACCAATATATATATATATATATATATATATATATATATATATATATAAATATGCTTGGATCATTTGATAAATAAGGTGAATTTTGGCAATAAAAAACACAGTTTACAGTTGCTTCTTCTTCGTATATATGTATACTTAGCTCAGTCGGTAGAGCATCCACCAAGTAATCACACATTTCCGGGTTCGCTGATGCACCACCATCCCAACTTCTGATGAAACATAATAAGTTCGAAACAGCTGTCCAGTATTCGGGATGTCACACACGGTATTTGTCTAGTTGTCTGGTCTGGTAATTTAATCCAATATATATATATATATATATATATATATATATATATATATATATATATATATATTCCCACTCCCATGTTTGAGCACTATGGGGAGACATTAATTGTAACTTCACCGTTTTGACCCGTGTGTTTACAGATTAGAGTTCTCTGGTGATTGTAAAAACATACCAGTTGTAAAGTATGTAGCAATTAATTGTTCACCATAGACTAACGGCCCACTGATAGCCGCAATGATAGGAACTTGGTAGACGAAAAATTCTGTCGTTTCGATCCCGGCTAGAGGTAGCTGTTAAAATTTCAAGCCGCACTGATCAGAAGTAAACTTCGAAACACGTGTCTGTGGATGACTGAGGTGAACCCATATAGTTGATTGTTATACCAGATAACCAATAAAAATAAACTTGTCAATTTATTGATCCAAGGATCGTAACCGAAACTAAATCAACTCAAGAGGACGATTTGAATTTATATTTAACCTCTCTACTGGTACAACAAAATAGCCGCCTGATGCAGGGATTTAACCTTCAGTTGGGGCAATTAGTGGATACGAACATATAGCGACTAGCTAATAAGTACAATACCTAAGTATAATAAAGTGAGTTATATTATAATATAAGATAGCCCTGAAGAGCATTACTAATAGTACGAGATTTATATATATATATATATATATATATATATATATATATATATATATATATATATATATACTGTCTATTTTGTCGTCGCGTAGGGCCCAGAAAATCACTTTATTTCAACTTTTTGTGATTGTTGATTGGCGGTGTTTTTATGAGGTGTTTGACAACTGCAGGTTTGATTTAATGAAAGACTCATTTCTATCATTCCACCCCTCTAATAGCTTTCTGTCATGTTCATTTTTGCCTGTGAATAGCCTCGACTCACATCGAGAAATAATTGCACGCTCACTTTGGCAGATTGGCGGCAATATATTTCGTTTCGTTTGCTTCATATTTTCTTTTGTTTTAATGTGTCAACATTTACCATTGATTTAACGGTTGAGTTTTCAGAGTGGGGAACGCCTTGCCCGGCAGCATTAGTTTCTTAGCGAATTTCGATTGTTTTTTTCTTCGCAATACTCTCCTCTTTCTTTAGTTCTTTCATTTTTATTTTTTTCTCGGGATTTTTCCGAAAATTTTTCACACCGTCTTTTTTTGTCTTTTTTTTTTTCATTCATTCTTTCCAATTTTTGTTTATATTCTTTCGTTCATTCATTTGTTTTATTTTCTGGATTTATTTTTTTCTTTTTTTATTTCTTTTGATATTTCTTTATTTCTTTCTTTCATACTTTCGTTCTTTCTTTCTTTCTTTCTTTTTTCTTTCTTTGGTTGTTTCATTGTTTTGCTCAAGATGTTTTCCAAATTTCTCAAACCGACCTGTACTATTTATTTCTTTCTTTGTTTCATTCTTTCTCCCTTGCTGTTTTTTTTTTTTTTTTTTTTAGTTCTTTCGTTCTTTCATTCATTTTTCCAGGATTTATTTTATTTTAATATTCTACATTCTTTCTTTCTCTCTTTATTTTTTTTCATTCGTTCTTTCTTTCGTTCTTTTTTGTTGTTTAACTATTTTTTTGGCTCATGTTTTTCCAAATTTCTCACACCGACTTTTCCTATTTCTTTCTTTCTTTCTTTCTTTCTTTCTATTTCTTCCTTTTCGTCTTACGTTCTTTCGTTTGTTCATTCATTTGTTTAGTTTAATTTTCAGGATTTATTTCCTCACGCCGTTTTAATATTTCTTTCTTTCTTCCGCTAACATTTTTGTTCTATTTTTTCTTTCGTTCGTTCTAGCTGTATATGAACTTACAGTAACTTTCAATATTTCGTATTTGATCATTTATATCACTGTAATTTTATTTATTTATTAGTTGGTTTATTTATTCATAGATATGAATGATTTTGACTTATAATATTTCTGGTTTTATTATTTCTTTTTCCTTTCATTCATTCATTCATTACTTATTTTCATACATAGGTTTCTATTGTTGTAATCTAATCTCTGCTCCTTCCTTCCTCATCACTTCCACATTCCTTCCTTCCTTCCTTCCTTCCTTCTATACTTCATTGCGCCTTTATTCCTTTGTTATTTCTACTTTAGCTTTGAATGTTTCTTTCTTTTTTCTATTGTAATTTTTCTATTTCTCTAGATAAAATGTTTAATGTTCAATGCTCAATGTCTTTATTTGTGTTTTTCTTTACATCTTTTTGTATTTAAAAAAAATTTTTTTATGTGAATTCTACATTTGTTCAAATTCTGTTTTTCTTTCACTTTCTCTTAATTTTTTTCCAATCTATTTCTCTTTATATTCTTTTTTTTTTTTTTTTTGCTCGTTCAGTTTAAAATATTTTTCTCTCATTTCCTACAATTTACTTTAAAGCAAACAAATGTGTTCTCTAAAAGAAGAAAAAAAAACAACAACACACACCAAAAAAAATATACAAAAACACACACACACACACACATATATCCATCACAATTTCTGCCCACTATGTTTGCGCGTCTCATTTATATATATATATATATATATATATATATATATATATATATATATATATATATATATAAAAATGAGCGCGAAAAATAGTGAGCACAAATTTATGTAAATAACCACTGAATATTTTATCGTGTATTTCACAACCAAAACTAAAGAGGAGAATTGTTTTCCTCTGGTAATCACGTTGATTTAGTATCGTTTCTTATGATCTAACCTTAAATAAAGTTCAATAAAATTAGTCATTCATAGGTATTCATTATATTAAAAAATCGGCCCAATAGATTCCAGCTGTTATGGTAAGATAAACAGTGTCATATATATATATATATATATATATATATATATATTTGTTTGGAGGTTGATTTGAAGGCTATCACAATGCAGGTGTAAAGAATAAGGTAAAATAGTGTTGTGTGTTAACCTGTATTTTATTCTTGAATTTTCGAGATGAAATCTCTTTTTCAAAAGATCACTGGAACTGAAGTCGTCTTGTTATGCATTTCTAGTTAAATGATTTTTTTTTTAAATGATGGTATTTATTATAACTGTATTCTCGTGTTGCATGTTTACGTGAATGCGTTTTTTTTTTGTACGTGTGTTTATGTTGTCATGCACGTGTGTATGAAAATGCGTGTAGGCTGTGACGAAATGCCATAACAAAACGACTTCAGTTCCAGTGATCTTTTGAAAAAGAGATTTTATCTCGAAAATTCAAGAATAAAATAGTGGTTAACACACAACACCATTGTTACCTTATTCTTTACACCTGCATTGTGATGGCCTTCAAAATCAACCTCCAAACCAATATATACACAAATTATAAAACTCTCATATATATATATATATATATATATATATATATATATATATATATATATATATATGTTACAGACTGACTATGCAGATGATCTCGTACTTTTTGCAGATACACCTGCGCAGGCCGAATCTTTGCTACACAGCCTTGAAAAGGCAGCAATGAACAACGGCCTATATGTGAACTTCGATAAAACCAAATTCATGTGCTTTAGAAATGAAAGAGACATCTCCACACTTAATTGTAAACCCCTAAAATCGGTGAAACAATTCACATATTTAGGTAGTGATATCTGCTCAACGGAAAACGACGTCAATGTATGCATAGGAACGGCATGGGCTGCTTTAAACAAATTATCACTAATATGGTAATCAGATCTTCCAAGCCATAGAAGTCACAGTGTTATTGTACGGCTGCACTACCTGGACTCTAACGAAGTGCCTAGAGAATAAGCTAGATGAGACATGCACGAAAATGCTGCGTGCAATATTAAACAAGACATGGAAACAACACCCCATGAGAACGCAACTGTATGCCCACCTGTCCCATATCACACAAACCATGTGTGAGGCGGACAAGACACACTGGGCACTGCTAGAGAAGCAAAGATGGACTAATAAGAGACGTTCTTCTGTGGAAGCCATCACATGGGCACGCCAGAGTAGGTCGCCCAGCAAAGACGTATATAGATCAACTCTGCGCGGATACTGGATGCTGCGCAGAGGACCTCTCAATGGCAATGAATAATAGGATTTTTAATTATATTTTTAATCATGATGTCTAAGAATGGTAGTTCCTTAAAATTGTGTTCCATGGTGTATTTTATTTTGGGATGTAGGTTTTGTAGTAGTATGCGTATTTCATTAATATCACCCCATGAGCATTTCCAAATAGAAAACAGTCATCCAAATATATTTTCCATGATTTAACAAAATTCATTTTGATATTGTTACCGTATTTTTGTTCTATATTTTAGAGGTGTTTTCCTGCCAGGGTTAGGTTGGTGTAGGTTGGCACCATCCTCGATCCCATAGCAGATCCTAGTTTTTGGATGTAGTTCTTGTCGAACTGAAAAGTGATGTTGTTTAGGATTAGTTCTATACCGTCAGCGATGAACTTTTGTTGAACCTAGGGTGTAATATTTCTGTGTATTTTTCTATCCAAAATGAGATTGCTGTTTTTCCTAATTCATGGGCGATATTGCTATATAGACTGGTAACGTCAAATGTTACCATGAGTGTGTCAGGGTCTACTTTTTGTGGTATGTAGTTTAGGAATTTAATGTCTCTAACGTAACATTTTATCTTTTTTAGGAATGGTTGTAGTAGCATGTCAATAACTTTGCTAGTTCTGTTGGTGGGGCATGCTGGTCCTGCTACTATAAGTATAAATTGGAGGTCATAAGGGTCTCGTATATCTATATATTCCGATTTTTGCGTCTTAATTGCTGTTTTGATTTCTTCCGATTTGTGGAGTTTTGGTAATCCGTAGAAGTTGCTTCTTTTTTTGGAGGGAGAATCGGTTAGAAAATCCCTTTGTTTTTGGTTAGTATTTCCTTGTGTGTTGTGCAGAATGTTATATTTGTTATATTATATTCTTGTCTATATTTGTGTCTATTGGTGTGTAGGTAGTTTTGTCACTGAGTATCTTTTGGATTTTTTATTTATAATATGTTTTGTTTAGGATGAATATTGCACTTCCTTGTCAGCTTCTTTTATGACTATGTCATTGTTTTACTGTAGGTTTTTTAAGGCTTGTCATTGTTTATGTGATAGGTTGTTGTGTGTGGTTTTCCTTCCCTGTAGATTAATGCTCCAGAGATTTTCAAAAAATATATTTAGCTCACAGTCTTTACTTTTTTCTTTTTTGTTTTTTTTACTAGAGAATCATCTGAATTATTTTTTATTTTTGAACTTTCCTATCAGCCTAAATTTTCGCGCAAATTCTTTGAGATCTTTTTTTAATTACTCTAGATTGGATTTTGGGGTAGGGTAAAATTTTAGACCTAACTTTAGTAAATTAATTTGATTCTAGACTAGTTTTTATGCTGACGGATTGATTATTTCGGGTTTTATTTCGTTTAGTGTGTCGTTTATATTGGTCGTTTGGTTTGGCCTATGTTTTCTAAAAAATGTTTTTTTGTTATCGTGTGGTTGTAATTTCTAGGTGGTTTGTGTGCTTTTGTTTATTTCTATTTCTAGATGTATCATAGATATTACTTATTCTATATGGGATTGTGTGTTTGGAAATGTTAAATTGTCGGGTGTTTGGTGGGTAAGTATTTGTTAGGGGGTTATTTCGTATTTGTGAGTATATATGGGGATTGGACCTGTTTCTTTGTGTGTGAGCGTGTGTATGGGGGTTATAGGGGTTTTGTATAGGGTCGTTTTTATAGTGTGTATTGGGCTTAATTTGCATGTTGTGTGTTTTCCAGTCTGTATCTATTGTATGGGTCTGTTTGTGTGTGGTAGTGTGTGTTTCGATTGTACCCTCTATTGTAAGTTTTTTCTTGTGAATGAGAATGTATGTATGGTTTTAGTTGTGGGTGATATTGGTGTGTGAAGTTATTGTTTCGTGTGTTTGTAATGTAATGAGTATTTCGTTATACATTTTTTTGTGTTTCTCGTTTTTTTTTGTTTTTTTTTGTTCAGTTTTGTTTTTGTAGCCCTGATCTTTCTGGGGTAGGTTTCTCAACCATGTTGTTTTCTTTTCCAGAATTGTTTTAGATTTTCCCTCCTCTTTTTTGTATTCCGATTTCCATAGTTCTAGGAATGTGTCATTTTAGGACAGAGTACATAAATGTTGATCGAGATTTCTTTCTTGATGTATTTCTAGATATTTTGTAGTGTAGTGTGTTTTTTGTCTTCTTATAATTCTATTTGTATTTTTAATTTTGCAAGGTTTAGTTTTGCTTTTATTTTCTGTGTCCTATGGAATGGATTTTTCATAGAATCTTCTTGGGATGAAGACATTTTCCATTTCTGTAAATTCATTGTAGATTTTAGCCGTTTCTTTGTTTTTAATAGCATTAAAGAATGCTATTTTCTTTTGTTTAGGAGGTTTCCCCACACTTTGAGCTTATATTTTCTTGTCTTGTAGGCTTCCTTCTCTATGTCGATTTTCTCTATGTTTTGTAGATATTCATAATGAATTTTCAGTAGTTAATTAAGGATTCCGCATTTTACTGTTGTCATATATATATATATATATATATATATATATATATATATATATATATATATATATATAAAAGTACTTGGTTCTGAAGCTAAGCGGCTAACATGCTCCTTTTGAAACCACTGGTAACACATGCTTTTCAGTTTAATAATATTTTATAATAAATAAATATAGTTCTACACACAGACATATACATACGCACCGCACATACACACGTAAACAGAAACGTAATCATATATACATGTATAATTCCTGCATGTAAATCGAACATGTTCTCTCTGTTTCTGTCTCTGTCGGTCTGTCTGTCTATCTGTCTATCTTTAAATATTTCGCTCTCTTTCGCTCTCTGTATCTCTGACTGTTTATCTCTCTTTCTGTCTGTCTGTCTGTCTGTCTGTCTGTCTCTCTCTCTCTCTCTCTCTATCACTATAATATATATATATATATATCTCTATATATATATATATATATATATATATATATATATATATATATATTAGTGAGAGAGAGGAAAGAGATAAATAGATAGATGTGCGTATATCTAAATTCAGTATATATACTCCTCTCAGGTTTTTCCAGCAGAATCAAGCCGACACACGCGTGCGCGCGCACACACACACACACACACACCTACGCACACACACACACACACACACACACACACACACGCATGCATATATATGTATACCTTTATATAATGTTTTTCTAATATGTACATATATGTGTGTGTGTATGTGTGTGTGTGTCTGTGGGTGCGTGCCCGCGTGTGAATGTGTGTATTTATATTAATATTGATAATATAGTTTGTTATATATATATTAAGGTCCTATGTGTATGTATTTACCCATACACTTCACATGAGTAGGATGTGACACAAAATGAATTTTCAGCAGTATTTAACAGGTTTGAATTGAAAGTGTGTCCTTTTCCTAGACTGGTTGCCATACAAACGTTAAAGAGCTCAGTCTACCCTAGTAAGTAGCCATGGTGTGAGAGAGAATAGTTAGATTCATACCTTTCCAAAGAGTATTGACGCTATGGAAATGCAAAAAGCTTTGTCTGTGATTTGAACTCGGGTCAACGCATCTATGTTCTGCGACGACTATCATTATACCACAAACGTCCCATCCATAGGTCAAATATACCTGTTTAAAAATATTCCTCTTCGATAGGCCTATGTTTAAAAAAAAATAAAGAAAGAAACGTCCACAGAAAAATGTATATCTGAACGTATAGTGAACGCGATTACCTAACCTCTAGGCATGAAATAACCCTAGATGTGCTCTATTGGCGTTAAAATCAACTAATCATTCAATGACATTTATAAGGCTTCCTAATGCTTTTCGAAAATGCACCTGCACAAGCCGAATCACAATTACTTTCCTCTTTTCCTTTTAGAAATCCGTCGCAGACGACGATGACGTCATTCCATATCGTTCAACAGTTTTGAACACGCTGATGGCTAGTTACTCCAATTCTGGACTTGCAGATGCTGTCACACACATTGCAAGGGAAATTCCCATCTGCATTTGGTGGTTCATGACGACGAAGACGTCGCCGCTCTGCAGCTCGGTTAATCTCGATATTGGCCTAGAGAAGACAGCAAGGGGCATTTTCATCTATGTGAAACCAGATGAAACGGAATTCATGTATTCTAAAGAATATGGAGACTTTACCACTCTAAATGGTAAGCCGCTAAAATTAGTAAACCTGTTCTCATGCGTATAACTCATCTCCAGGTGCGTGGTGTAATGATTAGAGTCATAGGAAATGGACTCGTAGACCTGAGTTCAAATCCTGGACGATGCTGTTTTCATTTCACATAGCGGTAATAATCTTGGGAAAGGTATGAATCTAACTACTCTTCCTCCAGATATGGACAAATAGTAGGGCGGATTGGGCTCTAACTTCGGTTAGGTAACCAGTCTTGGAGAAGGAAGACTCCGAATACAAAACCCTCTCTATGAAATTGACATTTTGTCACATTGTGTCACGTGCGGGTATATATATATATATATATATATATATATATATATATAATCTACAGAAAGAGAAGTTAATATACTCACAGGAAATGCATGGGCTGATACTGACAAATTATCGATCATATAGAAATATGATATTTCTGATAAGATAATGTGCCAATTCTTCCAAGTCTTTAAAATCAAACAACCAATAAATCAATATTCTGTCAATCTTTAGAATGAACCTTCTTTCATGTCATTGTATGTATGAGCCAAAGACTTTGTCAATATATCTTACAATGCTGGATATTTCAACATTTACGCCTTTCCCAACTCGTTATTTTATAGGGAACACAGGAAACCCTATTAAAGTGGTGAACTCTCTTTGTCGATTTCTATTCCCCTGCTGATACCAATCCTAACCCTCTTCCCTTCACCAACCATAAAAACTACCAGAAGATAATAGATATTATTAAGATCCCGCATTGATCGATTTAAAAGCCTGGAAAATTATTTGCTCAGATATAATTCAGTTAATAGTCGTTGCATGTAGGAGAATTTTTTTTAACCCTTCTCATCTCCAGGTAAGAAAATAAAAGTTTAAATGAAAGTGTGATAAATGGCAGTCTATTTAGAACCAATTCAATAGCGTTTAATAAAACAAAGAGCCCTAACATTTTCTCAACCCTTTTATTTATCTATGATTCAGAGGGAAAAACAATTTGGATGATTTTTAAGAGAAAATATTCAAAATAACTAAAATGCACACAGAGTGTCACGTTAAAGAGGCATTAAATTCTCTTAAATTGAATTCACAGAGTGCACATAAGACATTAGCATTGCAAGAGTCGTTTGATAAAAAATAACCGAGTACAATAGTTTCATTGATCGTAAACTTACGTGAATATGCATCAACCTTTCACATCTGTTTGGGCCTCTCTAATATATACAAGTTTACAAAAGCTTAATATAAAAGTACACTTACATAAATGAGGAACTTAAAGTAAATAAAAAATCTATTGTATTAGACCTTTTAAATGGCAAAAAAATCATGGGTAATTTATCTATCAATCAATCTACCTATCTAACAGTCAATCAATCAGTTTATCGATCTATCTATCTATCCATGTCTGTCTGTCTGTCTGTCTGTCTCTCTATCTCTCTCTCTCTCTCTCTATATATATATATATATATATATATATATATAATATATGTGTGTGTTGTGTGTGTGTGTGTGTGTGTGTGTGTGTGTGTCTAGGACCTGCAAAGCTAGAGGTATAAAGCGAAAGCATCTCCTATAATGGTGAGGTGGGTGCAAGCATTGAGGCGATATGTATCAGAAAGTTGGTAGGTCTCAACCAAATGGTATATTGGATACAGTGAGAAAATGTACTTTAGATTATCCTTAGTACGTGCTCCTGGCTTTTTGCGATATACTTTATCGTTAGCGCCACGATTATCTGAGCTATTGTGGGGCAGAAAACCTTGCACATATAACCATAATTTTCCAAATGCACACATGAACAGACAGACATACAGACAGACAGTCATATATATATATATATATATATATATATATATATATATATATACTCCTCGTTCCTTAGTGGGTTGAGCACTTTGGAGGGGATTTCGCTGACAACGGCCACTAAGCTTAAAAGGGCAACACTCTCACATAAAAGGGATAGAGCACTCCATGGCAGCCTTTAGATATTCACAGATGGGTGTATTTATCAGTTAAAATCCCCCTTTCAATTTGTAGGTGACGATAGACTAATGGTTCTGCAGCATGACTGATGAGGAATAGATCGGGTTTCCATCACGGCTGGTGGTAGCTTGCAAATGTCTAGCCAAAATTAAGAGACGTGGTACGTCGAAACATGGTGTCGATGGATGCCAGACATACACACACACGCACACACACACACGTATATATATATATATATATATATATATATATATGTATGTATATATATATATATATATATATATATATATATATATATATATATATATATTATTTATATTTTTTGCTTGAAGGCAAAAATATAAAATAATAATTTATTCAACATTGCTTCTAAAAAACAACATCCAAAATCTTATTCACTTCGCCGAAGAGCTTAACGGCCGGGTTTGTTTACTAAATAAACGTCTACTTGCCTGCTATGGCAGGGGCGTGTAATAGTTTCCTTGACAAGGTTAATTTCG
>CM042144.1:20732162-20762162 GCA_023376005.1 Doryteuthis pealeii
GAGAGAGAGAGAGAGAGAGAGAGAGAGAGAGAGAGAGAGAGAGAGAGAGAGTTTCTCGCACATGCAATTTTCAATTGTTTTATATTCCCAAAATTCTAAGTTTAGTTGTTGTTTTACATTTGTATTTCAATTGGGGGTATTGTCGGCAAATTAGTATAGTTTTGAGCTTAGGGATACTAATGGAGGACCATATATATTGACCGATCTGTATAATACACACACATACACATATATATATATACATGATATATATATATACATAAATATATATATGTATATACATATATATTATATATATATATATATATATATATATATATATATATATATATATATATATAGATAGATAGATAGATAGATGTTATACAGATACACAGAGACAGAAATATATATAGATAGATGGATTTATAGATATAATAGTTTGTATATTTATGAGTAAATAGTGTTCAATATCAATTCTAGACCATAACATAAAATCAACGGCGCTTTGTTGTCAGCACTAGTTTAAAAATCGCATAGGTGCGAAACTGACAATTACTAAGCTCCGTTGATTTCCTTATATATATATATATATATATATATATATATATATATATATATATATATATATATATATATATATATATATATATGACCGACATAAATATGGCGCGAATGCCCACATTGGTGAATAATATAACAACTTTCGTTCTTTTTTGCAGAATTAAGGTTTTTTTTTTGTGAATTGATTTGACATTTTTCTCAGACCCAAACACCACGGAGTGAATGAGCTCTGATGATGATTTTTGTAAAATCGAAATATTGATCAGTATCAGCTATGATTATATAATAAATTGTTTTCTTCTTTAACAACATTGTGTGATGTTTTCATCCCACCTTTTCATACTCATATATATATATATATATATATATATATATATATATATATATATATATATATATATATTATATATATATATATATATATATCGGCACTTTCAAAACATTGGAAAAAACACCCGGAGTGCCGAATGGTGTCTAATATACATACCTCCACACACACACACACACACACACACACACACACACATGTAAGTATTTAGAATGACAAAAAAAAAAACTACATGATGATCTGAAGATTGATATTTCTATTTCTGAACACCTTATTGTCTTTTTTTCATTTTATATACTTAAAGTGAACGGAGAAATTACGCATGCACTCATGAATATCGAATATTTTACCTATTTAAAAAAAATACCATGATACCAAACGTTTCATATATTATTAAGTAGAAAACAAGAACATAAAGCTTATTTTTTAGAAGGATTACATTTACCAAATACAAGAAGAAAAATAAACAAAAGAGGAAAAGTCAAGACAAAATTATTCGTTTAGTATGAACAATTGAAAGGCATTGAGACACTTTTCACAGTATTAATTGTCAATAGACTCTCATCGTTATAATTTGCTAAAATAGCTTAATAAAAATTTGATAAGATTTTACAAGTCTTCTCTGGGAGTTTTGTGAATTCCTCAATGGTTACACTTTTTAATTCGTAAAGGTATTTTGATAAACGGCAAATTATTCGAATTTTCTTGCTGTAGATTTCCAATAGACTTCAAAGCAGGACTCATTGAAGACCATGGCAGAACTGTAATCTTCTTTTTTCTGAAACTACACAGTCACTGATTCAAACGTATGTTTGGGATCATTACTTTGATTGAATGTAAACCACCAACATTGATCAAGATTTTTCGCTGATAGTTGCTAATCTGTTTCAATCAAATATAATGAAAAGGTGAGAGAAAGAGAAAAAAAGAGTGAAAGAGTTAAATCAAGATTATTATGCTTTTTACATATTGAACTATTTTTCAATAGCTCTTAAGTAAATATATCAAATGTTGTGATAATTAAATTAGCGTACTGTGGTATATCCACAGGTCCTACTAGTACAATATTTATACAATATATATATACTGTTGTGGGCTTGATAATAATTTACATCCAGAATTTTTATATAGTCTTCCGATTTCCTTATTTATCTTATTACTATTAACTTTCCGGTCCCCAATTTTCTAAAATACCCACAAAACATCATCGAGCCGCCTCCAGTTTTAATTGTTGTTCTCTGATCTTTGGGAATAAAGCCTCATCTTTCTTATACCAAAACTTCATCATCATGTTAAAAAGTTAAATTTTTCTTTCATCACTCCATGGTACTTGTTCACAATAAAAATGTTCTTTGTCCATGAATGTTTTGGCAAGATTAAACTGAGCATAACATGGGTTGGGAAAAGGGATCGTTGTTGTCGGTTTCAATAAAACTCATTTCTATTTAAACATATCAGTAGGGGAAATATATAGAGAGGGGGTGAGTGTGCAGAAGTGATAATGCTAATCTGTTTCAATCAAATATAATGAAAAGGTGAGAGAAAGAAAAACAAAGAGCGAAAGAGTTAAATCAAGATTATTGTTACATATTAATTGGATCCCTATTACTTTTTAAGGTAGTATAGAAATCCTTATGGCAATCAGTACAGCTGATGGCCTTGAGAGTGAGTGACAATGCTTGACCTCACTCTCACCTTGCTTTCTCGGGATAGAATCGTGAGAACGGAACCCCGATAGAAAGCCACCCTTCCGGTTTAAGGTGGGCAACTCAGTAAGTCAGTTGCAGTAAGTCAGTTGCAGTAGTTAGTTGCAGTTAGTCAGTTGCAGAGTTAGAAGCTAGCAAGATGTGACTCTCAGCGCGCAGTTGTCTGGCCTGGGGATCCTGAATAAAATAACATCAAAGGTAAATCGAAGTCTTGTTGTTATTACTAAAAGCTAACAATGACACAAGGCTTCTGATAAGAAATGATCCCCAGCAGAACCAGACACGGAATCCCCATACAAGAAGACCAGACGAGACCTGTAGAAGATATACCAGACCATTAGAAGATAGATGATAGAAGTACCAAGCCGGCCAGAAGAGAAGTATGCAACATTATAATACTTTTTACATATTGAACTATTTAGCAATAGCTCTTAAGTAAACATATCAAATGTTGTAATAATTAAATTAGCGTACTGTGGTATATCCACAGGTCCTGCTAGTACAATATTTATACAATACCTATATACTGTTGTGGGCTTGATAATAATGTCAACCCCCAAAATGTTGTGAAAACAGGTAAGTAGAACAAACACAAAGTTGTTAGGTTAAAAAAATTGTTAATTTTATTGATGAATAAACTGACATCATCCAGTTTGAGAAACAAGAAAATAATGGCTGTTTTCTTGGCCTAAAAAAACATTTTAGTAGACACAGGAGAGACATGGGAAATACTTTAGGGGGGTGTCGAAGTCTAGAGACAATTTTAATTTAATTGATATTAAACATGATATACATCGAGTACTTAAATTGATACCCTTAGCATCCAAACTTTTGGCAATGTCTGTTACATAACTATTAGATCCCTAATACTTATATAAGGTAGTATAGAAACATAATGGCGATTAGTGCAGCTGGTGGTCTTGAGAGTGAGTGACGGCGCTTGACCTCACTCTCACCTTGCCTTCCGAGGATAAATCGTGAGAACCGGAAGGCATACAAGACCCTGTCTTCCGGTTTAAGGATAGTAAGTAAGTGTCAGTCAGTTAGGAGGTAGGAGCCGAGCTCGTATGATGTAAGTCTCACCTGCGCAGATGTCTGGTTTGGGGATTTAAAAATAAAGGAAGATCAAAGTAAATCGAAGTCTTGTGTTATTACCTAAAAAACTAACAATGACACAGTGCTTCTGATAAAGAGAAATCCCCAATAGAAGACCAGACTGAAATCCCTAAGTCAACTCCATACGCTAGGCCTTAGAAGATATCCAAGATGATAGAAGAAATACCAAAGACGATCAGAATAGCAAAGCCGGACAGAAGAAATACGACCAGAAGTATGAAGTAAAGAAGGGTATACAACATGTCTTTCTAAACAACTATTGGGTTTATAGTAACCTTATGACAGTTTTCATGCAGCACTCAATGACAATTTGGGTTTTATTCTATGTTCAGTCAAATTATCGGTTGTGACAAACTGTTTAAAGTTCTTTATAATGGACTGTACCGTAGATCTAGGGATAGATAACTGGTTTGAAAAAGTGCTATAACTATTTCCTGACTGGTGGATGTTAATAAGTTTCTGTCCAAAGTCAACACTAAGCTTCTTTTCTCTTCCCCATCGTGTTATTAACGCCAGAATAACCCTGGTGAAACTCTATGCACCACTGAAATTACACACAACTATTCTACTGAATAAATAGTCTATAAGGCTTCTCTAACAAAATAATTATGTAAATTATTTATACTTATACGAACCAATAAATTTAGAACGATATTTTCTACTTTTCCATATTTTTGTCTTTTCCTGTTATGCATAATTCACCTGTCAAATTTGGTGTAATTTGCCTATTGTTTTGAAGATTGAGTTTGAGTTTTAAGTGTGAATATGAAAATATAAAACACCTGGCATCATACAGAAATTAGATTTTGAGAAAAGGACAAAAATGTTTAAAATTAACGGATGTACAAATAATTTAGTCGTTGACTGTACATGCCATTGAATTTATTTCCCTTTTCCTGATATATATATATATATATATATATGAAGTAGTCGAACAATGTGTTTGAAATGGCAAAGGCCGACAATTTGTAGGAGATTATGTGCCTAATTAAAGTCTTACCAAATTTTGTTAATTAATTAATTATAACTAAATGAATAAGGCGTTTATTTCGGTTTAAATGTAAAGCGTAAACAAATCGAGAAAAATTCATCTCTGAATGTACATTTCAGCCCATTAGGCCTCATCAGCAGAGCTATAGACAGGGTTGTGATTTGTGCGTGATTCGAACCCTACCTGTCAGGCTGACAGGCGAACATTCTAACCACTACACTAGCTAGCTTCTCCAGAATTTCTCGTTCATTTTAAACTGGTATGTATATCGTACTTTTAGGGGGACTTATGGCACGACAGTATGAAGTAGTCAAACAATGTGTTTGAAATGGCTAAGGCCGACAATTTGTAGGAGATTACACACACACACACATACATACACACACACACACACATATATATATATATATACATATATATATATATATATATATATTGAAAAGCTAAATAGAACCAAAGTGTGTCCACTTTGATGACCCATGAAATAATGGACTTAGGAAAGATAAGAGTTCATTTCACGCTACACTTGACCATTTCGCCCATAACTTGACATATATCTGCTTAAGACAATGCCATGATGATTAAGGAAGTAGTAGCCAGTGCTGCGAAGAATTATCCCACGGCATGTTACAATGTAAAGTGATACTACCAGCATCGATTTAATTAGAATGAGCTTAGACTTGAAAGCTTTACCTGTAGTATGAAGGAATGGTCAAACAAACTGCATGATTGTTCATATCGAACATCTTCAGTCTTTTGAGCATTAGAACTACATGGTATATTTCAAAGAAACAAATGAAAATTAAAAGATTTTATAATAGAAAATGTGATGATGATAAGTAAATGATATGTGTTTGTCTGAAGTTTTAGATGAGACATAATAATGTGTATTATTTAGATTGTTCTGGATGTTGTACTAATCTTGTGACAATCATCCGGAGGTTCAATCCTGACCACAGACGAAAATAGCATTGAACACTTAACATTGCTTAACATTTCTACCCCGTCATGGTTAACAAAATTAGAAAAAATCTAGTACATTAGATTGATTAAAGGGTTCTTTTTGAAGTTCCCTGAAAGCTCTGGTTTACGACCTGAAGGCACCGGAGTTCAACAGAAGGAGCCCAAGTTATATAGAATAAACACCTTAAGAAGACATGAGGGCATAATGGCTTCAAGGTTGTGTGCATAACAATAAAGATAGGGACACAATTACGAAAAATTTAAATAATTCTAAATAGGTTTTATTTAGATATTTTTTGTAGACAGTGTAAACCCATACCGAAGAGAAATGTGACAATCTCTGGCATTCTAAGAATTGCAAAATACTGCCAGAGGCAAAGACAAGATTCTGAAAATAGAGCAAGTTTATAAGAAAGGAAAATGTCGGACACATTGTCACAGAAAACATATCACTTTATTATTAGTTTTCAGTCTCCCTCCGGATCGAAAGAGTGGCTAACCTCCTCTGGGCTGGTCTCAAAAACAGAGAGCTGAGAATTGCCATTCTCGAGTCGATGGCGTGGCTAAATCATAGCCTACCCCCAATGGAGGGGGAGGTTCGCTAGCTTTTCTATCTAAATCATGTCTTGATTTTCTACCGTTCGCACCCGAAAATTGGAGATTTTTGAAAAGGAACAGTCAGTTCTCCAATTTTCGGGTGCGAACGTTTCTTGCGCCCAACTTTGAGAGGTCACATGATTGACCTTTTACCTTCATTCATACAGCCGATTAGGTTTACTGGTGGTTGGGGCGGCACCTAGACAGCTGGGAACCATGTTGTTTGTGCTGAGGAGGCGGTTGCTTCGTTACAAATTGCACACAAATGAGTTCTTGTGGCTGGTCGGTTGTGCCCTACTGTAGTTTTTTGTTCTTCTTTTTTGTTAGAATGGTGACCTAGAACATTAAACATTATATCTGAGTATTACTAGGATGATCCACCAAAAATACGAAGACCATATTTTATACCAATAACATTAAACATTGTACTGTCTGAGTATTACTAGGAAGATCCACCAAAAATACGAGGACAATATTTTATACCAATAACATTAAACATTGTACTGTCTGAGTATTACTAGGAAGATCCACCAAAAATACGAGGACAATATTTTATACCGATAACATTAAACATTGTACTGTCTGAGTATTACTAGGAAGATCCACCGAAAATATCAGGACCATATTTATACCTATAACATTAAACATTGTACTGTCTGAGTATTACTAGTAAGATCCACCGAAAATACGAGGACCATATTGTGTACCCGATGTGTAAGAACGCAATGAATTTACCCACTATTATCACTTATTCTGAACATATTAGAGTCACGCCCCAGAGATTGAATAGGTACACACAGGGTTATTAAATGGTCGATCAATCTATACACATGACTAAAGAGAACATGGGTACCCGAAGGCAAGAATCGATATTTTTTCTCAAGAAACTTCTTGTACGAATATCTAAGGGTGTACAGAATTTTCTTTAATGTCTTATCTACTAGAGTATTTTCACTATGGAACTGTCAGGAAAAAGAAAGAACGTTTTCATTGATTAATACAAAATGCCTGATGACAGGGTAACGTAGAAAGAAGAAAGTATGCTACGCACTATTACATATCTCTAGCAGACTTGATTCTCTTTCAATCTACCACAAATCAATCAATCTGTCCAGCTCACTCAGTTGTAATATGTAGATCGATTGATTCCTAATAGGACCGCTTTGTCGGTTGAGATTTTTTGTATCTTATTGTGCCAGCGGTTGGCAAATGAGTCAAATTAAACTTCGAAGTTTCAAATGCTGATTGTCAAAGGATACTCTCTTAATCAACTTATTGGATGATGCCAGAAAAATGACTTATGCATAAAATAAACCAACAAGGGTTGACATGCCGTAAAGTCCAGCTATCCATCCAATTCCTTCACACATGTGTGCGGTCAGAATAGACCATATTTATCATAGGTAAACGGAATTTAGGAATGCATTAAAGTTATGGGAACAATTTGTGCAATTGTTTTTATCGTTATTATTGCCTAAGAAAAGGAAGGGGTTGTTTGTTTTGTTTTACGGCATATCAACCCTTTTTGGTTCAATTAATGCGGACTAATGTTCCTTACAGAGCCTTCTGTTGATTAAGTGATCAATGAATTAAGAATTGAACTAGCCCACCGTTGCTTAACTTTGCTGATCTAGCAGGGACCAGTGCTTTTAGCATGACTTGCCTGTAATATTCTTTTCGGGGATCATTATTAAAAAATCAAGAAAAAAGGATGAGATCATTTTCTTTTTTAACCTAGTTATAAACTTAAGTATCTGGCCGCCATCTTTGGCCAGTTGTAAAAGAACTTAAAGTAAATAAGTAAGTAAGTCCCGAGTTATAGAATCCTTCGGTAAGTGAATAAGTCCTGTGGCATAGAATCATTTTGGTCCGTCGTCCAAGAAGATCCAAGTAGTAATGCTAGTATGACCAGAAAAGGTCAGTATAAATAATAATATCAGCAGCAGAGCATTGCCAGTGATTGGACAATATGAACCCTTCCCAGGTCACGTGCTTATCGGCAAGTCTATAAGTAAAATTAGCCGTCTGGCACACTGCTTATATCACAAAATTCCAACAAAACTGATCCCCCATTATTTGGCCATTATATTCTTCTCATCGAAGATTAAGGCAATTGTGAGATACATTTTTGTTGGTTGGTTGTTTTGTTTTACAGCACATCAACCCTTTCTGGACCATTTAATGATGTGACCTAGTTAGTACACAGTATATCTTAAAATCTACAAGTAGTATAAACCTACATTAGCATGTGGGAGTGCATGGAGTAATGGTTATCGTCCAAGAAAATGGACACGGTGACACGAGTCCATATCCTGGAAGAGTGTATTTGTATTTCCTGTAGCACTAGTACAAGTAGGTATTTATCTAATCCTATCGCCATGGTTAGGATGTGGCACAAGGTCACAAGGATCGAACTCGCTATTCATTAGTAATGGATATGCGAGACTAGCTTCCTAACCATTACATTACGATGGGAAAATATGTATTCAACTATTTTATCTCCAGCTATGGGGAAGTAGTAAGGCGGACTGGGCTCTTTAACCTTGGGCAAGGTAATTATTTATCCAATCCATTCACAGATGTGACTGAAGGTCGCAAATATGCTACACGAAACGAGGACCGAACATTGAATAATCCATAATGGTTGATATGCCATTAATTACTAACCAATCAACTAAACATAATCCGTTTTATTTTTTTTTATTTTTTTTATTTTCATTTTCATTTTCGTAAGAGGATGAGCATTCACTTTCAAGGAGAAAAAGATCTGAATAAACACATATTCTCCATTATAATAAGATACAAATATATGGACAATGGATAAAGTTCTGATTACTAAGATTTTTGTAACCACACTGTAGAATATTTCTTTAAAATTCTAGTATCTTATGCAATTTCTTTAATCACGTTTTTTTTTGCTTTGTTTTTTTTTTGGGGGAGGGGTTGTTTTTTCTTCATATTTTGTTGTTACCTGTTCTTTTGGTGGCCAGGATACTAAATGTTGGGATCGAATGGATTTAAGGAGTAACGAGGGCCGGTTTAGCTCAGTCGGTAGAGTGTTCGGCTAGAAATCACAAGGTTCTTGGTTCAATACCGGCCCTCGCCAACTCAGCGTATGAGTACCACAGTGATCTCTGCGGTAAAATGAGGACCTGATGATAGGTGTGGCGCTCCACCTCGAATGCTAAAATAATCTCCTTGGTCTAGCGCTAGTGAAAAGGGGATAGACTCCCTCGCTGTTAGGCTGATACCGACATGAGGCCGCCCCGACGACTTTACCTTTTTTTTACACATACGATATAGAGCTCTACGTAAGGGAACGAAATAAACGTAGGATAACTTCATCCCTTAGACTTTCCAAATAAATTAAAAATCAGCGTTCAATGCTGATACGTTTGATGACTACACGCTTGAGAGCACATGCAAGCCGAACTCGCCAATGTGCTTACGTGTCTATTAACATGCTAAACACTTTTTAAATGCGAGAGCTACAGGATAATTTCTGTAAATTGAATGGCGTTGAAAATGGATGTAATACAGATGTACGTCGAAAGCGTTTTTGACTGTTGTGTTTGTTTGTTTTGTTTTACGGCATATCAACCTCAGTGGGTCATTTAATGCCGATAAAGTTTTGAAATAAATCAATTCTTAATGGATAATACAATTTCTTTATAAATACATTTCTCTATTTAACCCATAGATGGGACCCTAACGGGTACTACCACTCCGGGTCAGAGTGGACCAGGGAGCAATGGTGATGAAGGGGTGCTCCATATTCCCCAAACCTCCAAAACTGGAACCTCACCATCAGATAGAGTTTAACGTCATTCCCAGGACATGTAGACCCGCAGCCACCGCCTTCTAGCACCCATATGATAAAAAGGGGTTGGGGCTTGCCATAAGGGCAATAGGGTTGGGAAAATCATATAGGTGCTAGGGCTTGACGTGACCAGACGATTGATCGAAGGGGGCCTCTCCGACCGTCCATCTAGCCAAGATAAGGCCAAAGTGGAGTATTGCATGTCATGAACTGCTCGTCCACCTGGGCTCTATCCTTAAGCATCACGGGTCGCCACTCACGGCCAACAGGTGGCCCCATTGGGGAAGTTTTACCCCTCTGCAGTCGGTGCATTCTAACGCCCCACCGACAGGGCTGTTGACTGTTGTAATTATATATATATATATATATATATATATATATATATAGAGAGAGAGAGAGAGAGAGAGAGAGAGAGAGAATTTCGAAAAAAATGGACATTTGGATACTTTCGTTTAATAACCGGGGAGCTCGATGTAAATGTATAAAGTGATATAAACGATTAATATATATATATATATATATATATATATATATATATATATGTGTGTGTGTGTGTGTGTGTGTGTACACACCAACATATAAATAAATGAATAAATAAAAGATGTTAGGTTAAATGATAAATTTATTTCAGCTTATAAGTCGATCATTTCATGATTATCTAAGGGTTTTTTAAATTTATTTGTTTTTCAATCCATTAAAATAATATATATATATATATATATATATATATATATATATATTATATATAGTCATCTACAGACACCGTGTTTCGACGGATCGTGTCTCTTCAGTGTGGCTAGAGATTTGCAGACTACCTCTAACCTGGGTGAAAACCCGAGGGATTCATCATCAGTCAGGCTCCTTAAGCACTCGACCATCGTCACCTACAAACTGAGAATGGAATTTTAACTGATGATTACGCACATCTGATTATATGTAAAGGCCGACAGAGAGTGCTCCATCCGTTTTATCGGATAGTGTTGCCTTTTATGTGTGTATGTGAGTACACAGAAAAACACACACACACACACACACACACACATATATATATATATGTGTGTGTGTGTGTGTGAGAGAGATAGATAGATAGATAGAGAGAGAGAGAGAGAGAGAGAGAGAGAGAGAGAGAGAGAGAGAGAGAGAGAGAGAGAGAGAGAACTATAGTAAAAGCCATTGAAAGAACGTTCAATGAATTTGCTTGATCCTTATACAGGAGAGTATGTTACTCGTAGATTTATACATCGCATCAAACCCAGCATATATTTACATTGACGTTTGAATCAGCTAAACGATATCAACAAAGAAAAAAATATTTGCAGAAGACCAAAAAGAAATACGTTTAAGCATAAGTAGCGTTCATATTACTGAGAATCCATTTTGAAGCGAAATGTTTGGGACTGAATAAGATAAGAGAGTATTTGTTTAAAAAGAAAAAGAAAAAAAGATAAAGAAAGGAGAATATGGAAAACGAGCATTTATGTTTTTTACAGTAAGTTTATGACCAGTGAAAGAGAGAGAGAGAGAGAGAGAGAGAGAGAGAGAGAGAGAGAGAGAGAGAGAGAGAGAGAGAGAGAGAGAGAGGGGGGGGGGTTATCGCATGTGAACTGTTTAGTGCTGACTAGCTTTGCGTTTGTAAAGATTCGTTCCCGTAAAGAATTTACTTTTGCTCTCGGTGTGTCAAATTCAGACCCGCTTTACAATCCTATCATATTCAATAACATTCGTATTGTGCGCATTCTGAATTGGCAACCAATGACAAACTGATACAAAGAAAAATCCCAAATATGAAAGAATATCAGGTGTTTGTCTTTTCATATCTGAACAGCAGCACAATAAGACACTCACATACACCCAAAACGATGCCTTTATATATATATATATATATATATATATATATATATATATATGTGTGTGTGTGTGTGTGTGTGTGTGTATATATATATATATATATATGTGTGTGTGTGTGTGTGTGTGTGTGTGTGAAAATGGAAAAGGAATTGAATCCGACAATATGAGGAAAAATAAGTAAAGAAAGAAATGTAGATGGATAAAATGAATTTAATTAATGTGATATCGATTAAATTCATTTTATCCATCTACATTTCTTTTCTTTACTCATTTTTCCTCATATATATATACACAGGGTTTCCGGGAAAAATTGAAAGTTTCATATGGAAAAAGAAAAAGAGCTTGGTAACTACAAAATTCAATGGATTGTAAAGAAATTCAACGGGAACGGTAATTACACTACTGTCAACAAGAGTCACTCAAAATAACCGCCATTAGCAGCCGACCACAGCCTCAATCCTGCTCCGGAACTTGGAGCAAACGGATGTTACAGTTTCCCTGGAAAGCGTCTCGAAATCTACCTTAATTCTCTCGATTAACTGGGCTTTTGTAGTACTGGCACGACGATTCCTGTCTTTCTCAACAGCGCCACATTTATAATAATCCATGGGATTAAGATCTGGGGAGTTCGAAAGCCACACATTGGGACTGGTGTAGTCGAAAATTTCGCCGACAACCATTTTTTACTTTTCCCAGATATGTGGCAAGAGGCCGAATCCTGCTGCCATATATATGGCCTACCATTGGCTACCCTTGTTATCCAGGGTTTGACTACAGTGTTTAGCAACTCCACGTTGGCATCTGAGGGTCCACCAAGACCTTTTTCTGCAGATTTCCGAGGAATTCTGCAGTACGAACGCAATCAGATCGTTTGATATGTTGCTTGTCTTCTAGCCACAGCCATGTAGTCTCCATTGCAATTCTCCAGTTCGCGCCTGATTGTTTTTACTGTGCTCAAGGAGCATTGAGCAGCAACCATAATCTCCATATTTTGATGGACGGCCCAGATCAGCAGGATTCAAGTAGGGTCCATGCATCCATTCTATCCGTCATCACGTATATTAATGTAGAAGGGTCCAACCATTTAAATGACATGTAGCGTGCGTCAGTACCTCCAACCTACGGAGAAAAATAACCAAATATAAATATATCAAATTTATCCCGAACATCGTGTATATCAACATATATAAAATAAAGTTTTGTATGTACGTCTCGACTTATAACTCCAAAAAGAGACGTCACTCAGATTCGAAATCTTGCATACATCTTAATATCATTCTAACTAAGAAACACACTACATTTGGTTATTGATTTTTCTGAATAAAGGATATAATTAATTAAACAAAAATCAAACGATTTTCGGAAAGCATCGTATAGCTGCTGCTGCTACTGTTATATCAGCAGGGGCTTGCCTGCTGCCTGTATCAGCTACTTGATATAACCAGGAAGCAGCAGCAACTATACGATACTTTACGAAAATCGTTTGATTTTGCTAATACCATGACATCGAGTTAGACCTTCTTAATAGAAGTTGTTCTATGTCTACTAAAAGGCCAACATTATTTTGAGTGCAATTGTTTTGTAATTAAGTACGAACTTTTTTTTTGAGAACTAACAAACGAAAAATCAACTTTTCAAACCAAGACTATCTTTTTAAATGTAAAAAAAAGAAAGAAACGTAATTGTAATACAAAAAATTACTTATACGAACAAACAAAAATTAGATGAAAACATTTTTATCAATTTATTTTATTCTAAGAAATATGAAAGTATTCGTAAAAATTTTTTACGAATACTTTCATATTCCTTAGAATAAAATACATGAATTTTTAATCAGTGAAAATCATTTAAAACATTCAGAAATTACTTTTTAAAATATTATTCACAATGTTGTAAACCAAAAAAAAAAAAAAAAATCCAAAATTCTTAGGGATATAAAAAAACATATACTATTATTATTTTCAAATTGCTAACTGGATTTATATTTAACACAATGAAACTTGAATAAAGGTTAATATTATCTTAAAAAATTTGAACAATTCAAAAGAAGAAACATTAAAACAACTGATGATTTTTTTTTTAATTCAGCTTACGGAAATAATGATAATTATGAACGAAAACGATGTTTACCTTTTTGCAGTTGAAATTCACAGTAGCCAAAAACAAGTTATGACTACCGGCTTTTAAAAAAATTCCATGAAAAATCAATTAATAGCCACATTTTCACGACAACGGTAATTATTCATCTGTTGATGAAAAGGGGAATATTTTTATTTTATGAAATCTGAAAAAAATAGATAAAAAAAGATTTTTTTCTATAGTCCGAATAATTATATCAGAAGATCTTTATAAGTTTCTATACGGGACTTTTTAGTAAAAAATAAAAAACAAAGAAAAACATGAATTCAAAATTCTGCTAAAATTATCAATATTATGACATTTTTAACTGACATCCAGCAAGGATTAAACTCACTATTCAGTTGTAATGGATTTACGAGACTACCTTGCTAACCATTACACAATGATGTGGCCTCATTTTCTTTACCGAACCTGTTCGTCACAGGTAGGATATGGTACAAGGTCGAAAGCAAATGACATCTAGCAAGTATTAAAATCGCTATTCAGTGATAATGTGAGTCTAACTTGCAAACCCTTACACCTCAATGGGATGCTATTAATATTTAAAAAAAATGTAAACATCAAAAAGAGACTATTCCTAAAATAAACTAATATTATGATATTATAATACACAAACTGTTAGCTTTGTTTAACATTAAATATCCAATAAACGAATAATTTTCATTCTAATGAAAACTCATTTTTTAATCTATTCAACCCATAGATGGGTTCCTATCAGGTACTACAACTCTGGATCAAAATGGCAATTCAAAGAGTATTCCACACTTTCCAGACCTCCAGAATTAGAACTTCACCATTAGATGCCATTTAACGTCATACTCTTTTTAGGAACATTCCCTGGTGTTCCTAAAAATGTTTTCGTCTGGATGTGACACAAGATTAATTTCTTAAGCGGAGTTGAACAGGTTTGAATTCAGACTTTTCCTCTTTTAGACAAGTTGCCTATCGTAGGTTAAAGGGCACAGTCTGGCCTACTATTTACCCATAGCTGGAGGAAGACTATTTGTATTCATGCCTTTCCCAAGTTTATTAGCGGTATCTGAAATGCAAACAGCAGTATCCAGGGTTTGAACTCGAGTCGACGAGTTCATTTCCTACGACTCACCTTCCTACTCATTACACCACGCGCATCAATGTAGAAATAAAACTAATTTTGCCAAACTAATTTTACCCCACGCCCGCATACACAACGTTGCAGCTACATATGACCTCAACATATCAGATTCAGTGTTAAGTAACTAGCCGTCATCCTTGGTTCCAGTTGTAAAAAAATTAAAGTAAACAAGTGAGTAAATCAATAAGTCCTTGTGGGATAGTGTCCGACGTCCTAGATGATCCAAGTGTGAATGAGCTAAGATTAAGAATCAGGTTAGTATAAGCAGCACTGCCAGTGATTGGACAATAGGAATCTCTCCCAGGTCACGTGCCCATAGGCGAGTCTATAAAAAGAAGTGACCGTCTGGCACACGCCTTATATATCAAAAAATCCAACAGAGATGCTTTGACCAATGAAAACTTAACGGAATAAATGTGTTGAGTGCCACGGTGGCTGTTTTGAAGACCATTACCGTTTTATTCTAAAGGTAATATATTTTGAAAATATTCCAGAGCCTTGAAAACATGTGTTCGAGCAAATATCCTTATTGATACAAATTCTTCAACTGTCAATAGTCACATAGAGAAACTTTTTGAAAAATGCACGTACTGTGAAATGTCTTTGAAACTGAATGACATTTTCAATTTCTTATATTTATCTTTATATCTGTATTTATTATATAGATATATTCAAATCGGTGTTTATTTGCCAAAGCATTCATTGAATTGTATTTATACCTATTCAGGTAATATGAATGTTTTTTCGTTTCTGATTACTTTCATATTTTGTGATCCTATGTAAAAATGTATCTGCACGCATTTCCAAGAATTTGATATTACTTATATGATGCGTAGGATGTATACATCCTACGCATCATATACGTAATATAAATAATGAGTCATTACAGTCACATTTTCGCCAATACTCGTTCCATCTTGATTCATGTTGCTTTTCTGTGTATCTACTTTCACTGACAAAAATATGTAATTTAGCAGATGTTCACTTAGATTCTATTTCTTTATTTAGCAGTAAAGGATCTAATGACACTTTAGACGCAACATATTGTAATTTAAGAGCTGAATATTCTAGTTTCATAGAATATGAGTTAAACAAACTGAATGGTTGTCCGAAAGACTTTTTCACCAAAAAAGCAATGAGAACAATAAAAGTAATAAAAACAATAATAATAAAACAATAAAAGTAATGAAAATCTTTCAGTGACGTCAGACATCCCCCTGCTCTTGCCATAATGTACACGATAATGTATCCAGACACTCGTAAGTATCCTCTCTTCCAAACTGCCGGAGCTTGTGTCAGCCCTCGGAAATATAAAATTATTATTTTTATTATTGAGAATGGAATCCGAGTGACAACAATTCCCCCATGTCTCCAGGACACTTCTTAATATTCTGATCGATTGCAGCAATGCAGTTGTCTGGATGGTCTCAATTCTCCCTCTAATTTCCCGTTCCTCCAGTCTTTTTGACCAAGCTTTTTGGGACTGTTCTAAGTGCACCAATTACAATTGGTATCACTTTTACCGTAATATTCCGCAGCTTTTTTTAATCCTCTGGCAAGAACCAGGTAGTTGTCCATACGTTTTCCTTCACCTTCACCCTGTGATCTGCTGGAACTACAAAGTCTATCAGTTGACAAGTTTTCTTTTTTGTTAATCAATACTAGGTATGGTCCCCTGTATTATTATTATTATTATTATTATTATTATTATTATTATTATTAAAATAAAAAATAATGAATTTTAAAACCTTTCTTATGGGTGAAAAGACTTTCGAACCAACCTGTAGATTGGAATATTTTAATTAATGGTATTTTCCACTCCAGTTAATTGTATTTTACTTAAGAGAATAGAAAGAGAGAAGAAAGAGAGAAGAAAGCGAATTAAAGGAGATAAGAAAGAGAGAAGAAAGGGAGCTCTCCATATCTCTTAGGATAACCACTATAGAAGAATGAAGAAAATTGAACACCAGGAACGTCATTTCTTTAATACTCCGACATCAACGTCCTTATGACAACTGCGGTGATGACACAGACGCCAATGAGTTTCACCCTTGTTTTTCCCTTGGGCAACATCGGTGTTGTGAAGAGGAAATAATTTTTTCATCGGTAACAGATGATTTTCTATAAAACGTTGCCAAGGCTGAGATCTGGATGCAGATGCCAAGGCAGATATATTGGGTGCATAGGCATGGTTTCGAGAGAATGGATTTCCTTTAAAAATATGTTGTACCAGAGCGCAAAAAGACATCAACATAATACAGTCTGGTAGAATGATATATAGGATTTTGAATATAAATAACAGAAAAAAGATAATATAGATGCTATTCAAAATTCAATTTAAATCCTATCGAGACTTATAATGATTTTGGTCATCGAAAACTGATATTGTTGGTTTGTTTGTTTTGTTTTACGGCATATCAACCACGGTGGGTCATTTAATGCCGGCATCTTTGAAAGATTCGTAGCGATAGTTTGGAAGACATCTTTTTTAACAAATTTTCTATTTCACCAATAGATGGGACCTTAACAGGTACTGCCACTCCGGGTCAGAGTGGACATCGGAGCAATGTTGATAAAGGGTGTTTCATATTCCCTAGAACTCCTGAACTGGAACCACACTATCAGTTAGAGTCCAACGTCATATCCGGAACACGAATACCCTCAGCTACCACCTTGCTATGAGAGCAATAGGGTTGGAACAATCATATAGGTGCTAGGGTTTGACGTGATCAGCCGAAAGAACTGATATTGATTCGATGAGACGAAATATGAACAACACTCAAGACATCGTTATATTATATATATATATATATATATATATATATATATATATATATGTCAGAAATGTCAGTCTGTTCATATCTATCTAAGTATTTATCTATCTATGAACAGATTTTAGATGGCTATATTGATAGATAGAATTTCTATATTCAACAGTATTTCAACTACGTGCCACTAATCATGACTAGGAGGTGGCGAGTTCAATTCCTATGGTCACTCACCAGCTCCTCGTCTTGAGAAGTGACGCGTAGTTGAAATACTGTTGAATATACAAATTCTATCTATCTATCAATCTATCTATCTCAAATCTGTTCATATCTATCTATCTATCTATATATCTATCTACTTATCTATCTATGTCAGTCTGTTCATATCTATCTATCTATTTATCTATCTATGAACAGATTTGAGTTAGATAGATTGAGTTTAGATAGATCTATGAACAGATTTGAGTTAGATAGATAGATAGATAGATAGATAGATAGAATTTCTATATTCAACAGTATTTCAACTACACGCCACTAATCAGGACTAGGAGGTGGCGAGTTCAATTTCTGTGGTCACTCGCCACACTCCTCCCTCCTCGCACAGGCTAAACATATCCGGACGCACTTTGTTCGGTGGTGTAGAGAATCTACTCGCCCACACAATTCTAAACTTCTGCAGTGTCCGTCTAGCTATTGCTTCTGGCATTGATACAAGTTCATGACAAATAGAATATTTCAGTTCGTCATTGTCTTCTGTTTACATTCAAAGAATCGAGTATTCTGGTATACTCAGAAAAAAAAGTAATACCAAGGAAATGTGTTACATAATTCTATGCATAGATTATTGTCTACCCCCTGTATTTCTGAAGGGATGGCCCCTTTTCATATGACGGGCGGGACTTTCCATGGAATATTACAGAAAGCCCGCGAAATACGTGAAGTCACGTGGGACCTGGTTGACTCTCAGTTTCAGCTGGGACGTCAGGCAGAGAAGATAGGTCTGCTTTAGCTGGAGCTCACTGCACACGCTCGCTGTTTTTATTTAAAATATTTAGTTAAGTAAATAAAGGTTTAAATAAATAATATGGTTTTGTGGTTGATGAATATCTTGGAAACAAGACTGACCTAGAAGAAGAAATGAATCAGGGACGACCAGCCAGCAAGAACAGAGAAAGACGAAGTCCAGACGCTAGAAGAAGAATGTAAGATACAAAGATGAGCAGAAGAATAATAGAAATAAAGAAAGGGTATACAACAAATGGATAGGTGTGTCAGCATGTAATAAGATGAGATTCCCTGGAAAATATTTCGCTTAGTACTTCTATAGATGCTCTTATCTACATAATGTCAACAGAAATGGAATGAGTGCAGCTGCTCACATACATAATTTTCACCGGCTCACCGTTACTTGCACCTGGGTGATAGCAATTCTAAATCCGTGAGATGCAGCATCCAGAATTTGACTGACCTCTTGGTTAGAAGGTTCGGAATTCTTGGTTACTTCCAGCATTAATAACTGTAAAAATGAATGCAAAACATTATTTGTTCGAGTGTGATACAACAATTCACAGTTACGAGATAATTATAGTGCTTAGTTTTAATAAGATTATAGATTAAGGACAGATATGCTGTGATCATGTATTGCTTCATTTCTTATTGTTTTTAAGTATGTATAAAATATACGGTTATCGTGTCCATTAAGGTAGCTATACAAACATTAAAATACACCTTCAATATATATATATATATATATATATATATAATTTTATATATGAAAGTGGTGACTTACCGGTGAAATTGGTCTCAATGGTCAGTTGGTCCAAGTTTCACAAAGACACTGATATAACAAATATAAAGTGGTCAATACATAAGTAGAGAGAATTTATCACAATTTTATATACAGGAATAACCTACTCGAGTTCCACCATAAAGGATATTCAGGGTTAAATCCACCGAATTAATCAAGATATTGATTAATTGCAGTTAACTGCATGTTTATTTTGTGGTTATCAACCACAAAAAAAAATCGTGGATTTAACCCTGAAGATCATTATGATGAAAATCGAGTAGATTATTCCTATATATACCATTGTATATATATATATATATATATATATATATATATATATATGTTCTTACATCGTAAACACATCAATCAAATTGTACAATACAAAACCATAGAATAAAATCAAAATATATTTCATTAGATTTATACATTTAGGTAGATACCACCAAAATAACACGCGGACGTATTGGTAAACATACACGTTGAGTCCCAGAACCAATTGAAAACTAAAAAATATTATTTAATTCTGGACCCGATTTATTAAGAAAGGGGATATATAAAAAACGTGTTTTGGTCAGAAAGAGTCAGAACCACGGAGGTCACCAAAGGTTCACGTCCCTTGAATGCAGTTGACCCAGTTGTAATTAGCATCAAAGGAATGGCTTCAGACAGAAAGTGCGTTGCATCAATAGTAACATCTAAAATTCTATTTCTTTGTGTCCCGTTATGACAACGTACACGTACAAATAGTGACTCTCTCATACTAACAGACTTGTAATGACATTTCATCGTTTCTACCACACCTACGCTACAATGTTGATATTATATTCAAGATGTCTTTTATAACATTTATGTTAACAAAAAAGGAAATTGCTTTTCCTGCATATTTCAAATATCGAAGCTTGCATTTTTCATGTTATATATATATATATATATATATATATATATATATATATATATATATATATATATATAAGGTGTGTCAGAAAAGTATGGAAACCTTTTGTAACTTTTTATAAAAGCCATTGTATATATAATATCACCTGTATAGCGTATGTATGTATGTGATTTTTTGTTAACTTGTTATAAAAAACATCTAAAATATTATATCAACTGTATAGCGTATGTATGTGAGAAAAATATATATATATATATATATATATATATATATATATATATGTGTGTGTGTGTGTGTGTGAGAGAGTGTGTGTGTGTGTGTGCGTGTGTGTCTTCCACATCCCCCTGGGGTTGAGCATTTTGGGGGGATTTTGATGACCACCAACTTATGCATAAACGCAACGCTCTCATATAAAAGGAATGGAGCACTTTATGGCGGCCTTTACATACAGACATAGAGACATACATATGTGTGTATTAAAACAGTTAAAAATCCCGTTCGCATTTCTGTGGGTGACGATGGACGAGTGGTTAAGCCGTCTGACTGCTGCTGAATTGATCGGAGTTCTATCCCGGCTGTAGGTAGCTCACAAAATGTCTAGCAACAATAAATAGACTTGAAAAGTCGAAACAGGTGTCTGTGGATGACTATATATATATATATATATATATATATATATATATATATATATATATATATATATATATATATATATATATATATATATATATATATATATATATATATATATATATATATATATATATATATATATATATATATATATATATATATATATATATATATATATATATATATATATAATTTTGTTGTTTTGTACGATTTTATGCTTTTCATTTTTCAATGAAACTCATGACATTGTTTTAAAAGACGAATTATGAATAACTCCATTAATTTATATTTTATTTTAGTGTAAGGGAATTTCAACACGGAGAATTTGGACATTCATAAAAAAACAGAGGAGAAGGATTCCTACACGATTGATAAAATCAGAACTCGGATCTGAGTGATTTATGTTCCAATCTGAAAAAGAATACCCGACACTGGAATCAACCAACCATTTCGTAATAGGAATTTTCTTGTAAGGATTAAATATTAACAGATAAAAGTTAGTAAATTCGAATATTTTGTTCTTGTTTGTTCTTGTTCTTGTTCTTGTTCTTCTTGTTCTTCTTGTTCTTGTTCTTGTTCTTCTTCTTCTTCTTCTACAAATATAGCTCGGGTGCGTGTGACTTATAACTGGTTTAGGTGAATGTGTACGTACATATTGGATTTAATTCCGATTTAATGCATATGGTGTTTTGTTATAAATGCCATCGCCAGACAAGACATGGGTACCCCGTTGGCGCGGATAATACCTTGCTTGCAATAATTCCTTGTAATGTCACAGGAGTGACACATTAGATAAGACCTGTCCAATGAATGTGGCGCTATTATAAATAGGGTAAATATTTTAGAATCGAAGGTCTGTACTTCATACAGCATGGTGCCCATTCTTCGGAATTGTCATTTAGTTGATGCAAATCTAGGTTACAATTCGAAACGGATTTAATTCCTGATTTCTTGCTAAAAAAAAATCGATTTAAAAATCGACGACTATTCAATTATGGCAAACGTTAAGTCAGTGGAGTGGCCTTTTGTTAGTATTAACAGGATAGCGAGGGAGTCTATTTCCTTTTCAGATCAGGAAGATTGTTTTTGCGTTTTGAGTCCCATTCCTACCACCACATCTTTCCTTTACCACACAGATCCGAGCTATGCTACTCATGCGCTGAGTTGGTGAAGGCCGGTATCGAACCGGGAACCTTTTTGTCCTATGGGAATGTTTTAGCGACTAAGTTAAACCGGCCCTTAATTATATTAGACAAGTAATAATGGATGTAAGATGTAATACAATTTTTACTTTGAATTACAATAATTATCCACGCTAAGAAAAATCTCAGACAAGGAAACTGGCTTAGCGTAACGGTTATGGTCATAGGAAAATTAATCGATGATTCAAGTTTAAAATTTCGACTTGTTTATTTGCGTTTTTCTTTGTGCTAATGCCATAGGGCAAGGTATGAATTCATCTGTTCTCTCCCTAGCTATAACTGAATTGTAGGACATACAAGGTGTGTCAAAAGAGTATCAATACTTTTTGACACGCTTTGTATTCTAAGAAAATAACGTCCAATTTATTAATTTTTCAGAATGCAAGGTGTGTCAAAAAAGTACCAAGTTTAAAGATGTATTTACCAAGATAGGAATGAAGAATGAAAAAAACGTTATTTTTTTTTCAGAAAACAAGGTGTGTCAAAAAGTACAAAAAATCTCGATATTCTTTGACACACCTTGGACTGTGTTCTTATGCCTAGGTTTTGCAGCCAGGAAAACCGTATTCAAACCAGCTACCTCTCCTCTTACAAGTGACCTTGTGTCAGTTTTTTTTTTTACCAGAGGGTTAGGTAAATGCATATGAATTCAAAACAGCTTTACTCCGCTTTTAATTGAAAATTTCAAATGCTGTTCGTCTCATAGGAATTGGATAAATACATCTGAATTCAAACCAACTTAATCCCGCTTAAAATTGACCTTGTGTCAGTTTCTGCTTTTGCCGGAGGGTTAGGCAAATGCATATAAAATCAAACCAGCTTTTCTCCGCATACCTTGTTTAACATCCTTTTCGTGCCGTAGGGGTTTGGGTAAATAAATAAGAATTCAAAGCAGCTTTACTCCACCCGCTACTGACATCTGAAAGATAAAGCTAACTTAGCATGTGAGATAATCGTGCACCACCGCTGTGAATGCAAATGTATTTGAAAATCCCTTTAATATGTTCAGATATATTAGTATTTAAATGACATAGGTAATATCATATGACATAACATCAAACTACGAAACAATGTTTCCTAATGATATTTAAAGATTAACAAATTAGACCGCCCTGTCGGCTGGGGCGTTAGAATGCACCGACTGCACCTCTGCAGAGGGGTAAGACTCCCCCAATGGGGCCACCTGTTGGTCGTGGGTGGCGAACCGTGATGCTTAAGGATAGAGCCCAGGTGGATGAGCAGTTCATGACATGCAATACTCCACTTTGGCCCTATCTTGGGCTAGACGGGCGGTCGGAGAGGCCCCCTCCGATCAATCGGCTGGTCACGTCAAGCCCTAGCACCTATATGATTTTCCCAACCCTATTGCCCTTATGGCAAGCCCCAACCCCTTTTTATGACATGGGTGCTAGAAGGCGATGGCCGCGGGTCTACATATCCTGGGAATGAGGTTAAACTCTATCTGATGGTGAGGTTCCAGTTTTGGAGGTTTGGGGGAATGTGGAGCACCTCTTCATCACCTTTGCTCCCTCGTCCACTCTGACCCGGAGTGGTAGTACCTGTTAGGGTCCCATCTATGGGTTAAATAGAAAAATGTGTTTATAAAAAAATGTATTATCCATTAAGAATTATTCATTTCAAAACTTTATCGGCATTAAATGACCCACTGAGGTTGATATGCCGTAAAACAAAACAAACCAAACCAAACAAATTAGACGATTGTTAGTTAACTCGGTTCTCCCTTGATGGCTGTACTGCTTTGAGAAAAACTGAACTATTCAGTAGTAGATGATAGCGACACAAACATGAGTGCAAGAAACATGTTGATTAAAAAATATTAAATCTCAAGAGAGCTAGTTAAGGAGAAGAGTAGTAAATAAAGTTGTCGGGATCGTCAAGACAACGAGGGAGGCTATCCCCTTTTCCCAAGCTCTAGATTAGGGAGATTGTTTTGGCATCTGAGCGCCACACTCAGCATCAGCTCCTCACTTTACCGCCCATATCCATGTACTACTCATACGTGGGTTGGCGAGGGTGGAATTGAACCAGCAGCCACAAGGTTCTCAGCCGGACACTCTACCGATTTAGCTAAGCCGGCCCGTGTTAAGATAATTATTCATGATAGTTCCAGTCAGAACGTTAGGTCCAACCAGTATGCTGGACAAAATCCTTATTCGTGGAGAATGTTTATGGCTTAAGATAAATGTGATTGAAAAAATAGACCGGGAGCCTTCACAAAACTTCGAACTGAGCCCTTACCTCAATCCACGGGGTTTCATTGTATACATTTCGTTAATCCTGACCTACTGGACACAAGGCGCAACGGATATAAGAATTGAGTTAATACAGTCCTAAGTGACAATGATATCTATATTGCAGGTTCAATCCTTGCTAAGGGCAATAATGACATAGAATATTTTAAAACAGGTTAACACTTTTACCCGGTCATGGTTTGCGGAACGAGAACGGTCTAACCCCGTGAATTGAATAAGGGGTTCGGTTCAAAGTTCTACACAGACTTCCAATTGCAACATGAAGGGCTAATAAAAATGAAGACAATAGTCCGAATAATCCAAATAATCCAAAATATTTATTTTATGTTACTTATTTTTTGTTAATCTCAACTAGTTTGCATCTTAGGGCTTAGTCAGGAGAAACGATCATATTGTTCAATTAACTTCAATTATTCTATTATATATATATATATATATATATATATATATATATATATATATATATATATATATATATATATATATTATATATATATATATATATATATATATATATATATATGAAAAGAAAATATTTTAAAAATATAACAAACACAGGATGTTACGATCAGGAAACAATTTTTAGTGTCAATACTTAAGTATTTCGGTATTTTATACCATCTTCAGGACACTGTTAGGTGAGGAACAACATGAAAATGTTAAGTGTATAGTGGTTGTGTGAATCTGATGCTGTTAACCGTTAATATTCATATGTGCGTTTGTTTACGAAAAGCAAATGACGTGATCAATGCATGTGCAAAAATGGAAGGCGAAGAACATATAATGGCGCATGCTTTAACGTGAATAAGCGCAGAACGAAAAGTTAATAAAGATATGTCGTATATAATATGGAATATTAATGTTAGAAAAATAAGAACATTAAAACAATATATAAATACATATATTCCATATATACGCATATCCACATATAATCATACATAGACCTATATATATATATATATATATATATATTATATATACACACACATATACGCATACATACGGATACACATACATATATATATATATATATATACATACGCGCATACATATACATACATCCGCATATACATACGTACACATACATAAATATGTAAAATGCATACATGCATGCACAGACGTGTTAGGTTATACTGTTGTGACCGGGGTTTGCAATCTTATAACCAACGATTATTAATTTGCCTATGTGTTTGGATATGTTGAAGAAGCCAGGCCTATAGTTAACATTGTCAATGTTGCTTTTAGCACTAGATTCAAAAATATGTCTCTTGTCATGAATGTAGGCCAACATATATGCATTTTTGAAATCGAAACTATGTTTGTCATTTAATGCATGTTGGAAGAGACAATTGTTTACGTCGCCTATTTAATACTGCGTTTGTGTTCGTAAATGCGCTTACTTAAACTTCTTGATGTTTCTCCAATATACCCTTTATGGCAGTTATTGCATGGTGTAATATATACGCCTGCTTTCGATTTTATGTGTTGTCGGGAGTTTTTTGAGTTATGTTGCGTATTGTTTTGGAGGTTAGGTTGACGGTTTTTATGCCTAGGTTATTCAGGTTTTTGTATATGGTGTTGTGGGTATTATTGTTAGGTATACATATGTATTTTATCAGGGGGGGGGTTAGATTCATGAGGGTTTGTTTGGGTGGTGTTTTGTGATTGGTTTTTAGTATGTATTTTTTTTTAGTATAGTATGTACTTGCATATTAAATCCAAATGGTTTATATTTTTGGAGATATTTTATCTATTTTCAACTTTTTTTCTATTTCTAATTTTATGTTTATATCTATATATTAACACGCTTGTCCTTAATCTTCCGACCTTTGTCATCTTGCAACACCCTCTGTTTAAAAATGAAGACCGGCGAAACCGTCCAAGATGAAATGCCAAAATATAAATCTTGATTATCTGGTCTCGCTTATCCACTGAATTCTTATCTATTATATATGTCGTCACCTCAGCTAAATAATGGATCATTTTGTTTTTATTATAAAGAAAGAAATGGAAGAGGAAGAACATGCGATACCGAAAAATATAATGAGAAAGAAATAATGAAAGAGATTTAGGGCGGGGAATTAATGACAGGAGGTGAGTGGGCAGAAGCGATGACGCTAATATGTTTGTATCGAACCTAATGGAAAGATGAAAAGAAGGAAAGAGAAAAATGAGATAGATAGATAGATAGATAGATAGATAGAGAGAGAGAGAGAGAGAGAGAGAGAGAGAGAGAGAGAGAGTTAAGTCAAGATTATTATACGTTTTACATATCTAAGGGCCGAGTTAGCTCAGTCGGTAGAACGTTCGGTTAGAAATCACAAGGTTCCTAGTTCGATACCGGCCCTCGCCAAATCAGCGTATGAGTAGCACAATGACCTGTGCGGTAAAGTAAGGAGCTGCTGGTAGGTGTGGTGCTCCACCTCCGATGCAAAAACAATCTCTTTGGTCTAGCGCTAGTGAAAAGGGGATATACTCCCTCGCTGATTGGCTGATACCGACTTTAGGCCACCCCGACGACTTTACTTACTTATTTACATATTGAAGTATTTTACAATAGCTCTTAAGTAAATATATCAAATGTTGTAATACTTAAATTATCATACCATGGGTCCGCTAGTCTTTTATAATTGTGTCTATGATGGTGATTTTTCATATCAGTTAAGATCGTGAACGTTTGAGAGGAAAAGTTGTTCGACAAGTACTGCTGTAATCAAGTTGATTTTATTTTGTCTAAAATAAAATTCTGTTTTCAAATTTTTGTTTTTAGCTGCGTATGCAGTCGAGTAAATTGATTACATTTTTCCTTCTGCAATTTGATTCTTGGCAAATTTTAAAATCATTTTTCGTTGAGAATCTAGTAAATGAGTTGGTTGATTTTAGGTGTTTACAGCATAAGTTGTCTTAGCATTACATAGTTGGAAAAATCTTATACATTTTATTGTGGGCTTCCTATGGATTATCTTATTATATAGTATGTTGCTGCTATAATTTGTCTGAGGGTATTTTGTCCACTATATATATTTACCAACCCCTCCGCAAGGTCAATTTCTTAAGCGGAGTTCAACAGGTTTGAATTCAGACATTTCCTTCTCCTAGACCGGTTGCCTAACCAATGTTAAAGAGCCCAGTCTGCCCTACTATTTATCCATAGCTGGAGGGAAAGTAGAATTCATACCTTTCCCAAGGGGATTAGCGCTAAGGGAAATGCAGTTACCACATCCAGGATTTGAACTCGGGGTTAGTATATAGGTTAGAGTGTATATATATATATATATATATATATATATATATATATATATATATATATATATATTTATATAATGTGTGTGTGTGTGTAAAAGGAATGACATACTGGTGGGTTTGTTTCAATATTTGGTTGCTATAAGTGTTACTCGGATAAGTCAGCATTATAACAAATATAAAGTGATCAATACGTAAATAGAGCACATTTATTATTATCATAGTGTGTACAAAAATAACCTACTTGAGTTTCCCCATAATGATCTTCCGGGTTAAATCTACTGAATTAATCAAGATATTGATTAATGACAGCTAAGTGCAGGAGTTCATGTAATTATGACCGTTGAAAACAGTTTCGCATACAATGCATGCTGTTGCGTCATTTTGAAAAGTTGAATGACAAACGCGATGTTGATAGGTCGTAACTGTAGTTATGACATATCAACATCGCGTTGGATTGTTCAAGTGCATTACCTTTCAGAAAAAAAACAAAAAAAAAACAGACCGGATTTGCTTTATTTGTTTAATGGCACATCAACCTTCCTTGGTTATTTATTTCCAAAGCCTTTCCTATAAAAGAACATTAATGGTATTATTTAACCAATAGATGGGCGATTATGGTGCTCATACCTTTGCCAAGGGAATTATTTCGAAAGTGAAAGTTATAATGAGACTGAAGTTCGAACTCGCCTACTATGATGTCCTTTATGTTATCAACTACACCGTGAATATTATGAATATAATGCAAGTTTATTCGGTCGTTGTTAATCACTTCTGTGTCGGGATGAGACATTTTCAGCTCCCCAGTCAGATTCCTCTCTCCTATTGTAATTCAGGTTTTCTTTGTTGCACAGGATTTGAGAGATTCAAGTAGGAATTAAATAACCTCCTCGGCACGAGCAGGATGCGAAACAGTCATTTTTTTAAAGCGGATCGAAGCTGTTTTGAATTCATTTTCTAAACCCCTTGCAGTAGTAAGTTTAAATAAACCGGTATGTCCCACTACTTAGCCATAGTTTGGTGGAGAATAGTCAAATTATTACCTTTCCCAATGATATTAACACTATATGAAATGAAATGCAAACAAACTGGCTGAGGATTTGAACTCGGGTAGCCGAGTCCATTTTATATGACGATAACCGTTGCGCTCAAAAGATTTGTGTATATTAAATGATCATTTCGTTTATTAGTTAAACAACATTCGCGCCATGTATTTCATATGATATTCAAATTAATCCCCATTGAAATAAAGAAACCATTTTTGTAACATTTTCTTTTTATCTTCTTAATCGATGAAACTATTTAGCAAAATACTTTTTTCTAATTTGACATAGGAATGTATTTTATTCTTAAGATTTGTTCTATTTGTTAATGTTATTATTAGATTTGCTGGGGTTAAACTAACAGAATATATATTTGTGCATCCTTAATAGAAATTATTCGCGCACGCGGATGTTACGATTTAAAATACATTTTTGAATATTGCTACAAATAATACAATGCTAATATTTTAAATGTGTGCAATGTTCCTATTCGATGATATTTATAATGTAATTGAAAATAATATTGCAATGGCCCCGCTATAATTCCATTGATTTTTGTCCTTATCATTAATTCCTTAATTTCAATATCTTTTTTCCTGTTGACTAGAAGCGACAATAACAGAATGGTTTTCGATTTCATAAGCTAAATGTCGTATTCAGCATTACATTTAAAATTGAAAGAAATAACGTTTCCCTAGTTGAATAAAAAATTGCTCGAAACACTGTACCAATTTTATCGACACTGATGTCATCTTCTTAGAAGAGAAAATGACAGTATGAAGTTAGTATAAATCGGTTAATTATTTACAAACAATCCATACACCAAAGCGGAGGTATGTCCCATTAATTTAGAAGCAGGCAAATATGCATGTTTACAATTAACGTAATTATATTCTTCTAAATATGTACCCAAATTTAAACAAATTTAACATTGTTTAGATATGTGTACACATTTGCATATATATATATATATATATATATATAATATA
>CM042144.1:20764662-20772162 GCA_023376005.1 Doryteuthis pealeii
AATAATTCGAGAAAAAAGGGTATGGGAAGATTCATACATTAGGATTGAATCAGGATAGCATGAAGAATGCTTATTTCTTTCGTCATTCTGCCGCTCTCAAATAGAGCTTTATCTAGGGGTGGGTGGGGTGTATCAAAATCATACAGAAACAATCACGCTAGGTCTTATTTTCGGGGATAGACTGCATTTAATATATATCAATAATTTTCCCGACATAAAAGAGCAGTGCACGAAGGAGAGAAAAATTAAGAATAAATGTTGCATACCCTCTTCATTACTTACTTCTTTCTTACTCTATTCTTCTAGCCGTCTTTGGAATCTTATAACATTTTCTCTTGGTCTGGAATCTTCGAAGGTCTGGACTTTCTTGGGGTCTGGAATCTTTATCAGAAGCCCCATGTCATTGTTAGTTTTTATATAATAAATACAAGACTTCAATTTACTTGATCTTATTTTATTTTTAAATCCCCAACCAGACAATCTGCGCAGATGAGAATGGCGGCGCGTAATACGCGACTCACAACCTACGAGCTCGGCTCCTACCTTTTAACTGACTGAAACTTACTTACTATCTAAACCGGAAGAGAGGGTCCTCTCTATCGATTCTCACGGCTATCCCCGGAAGATAGCGTTAGGACTGAGGTCAAGCTTGTCACTCAATCTTCAAGGCCGTCAGCTGCACTTAAAACGCCATCTTGTTTCTACACTATTGCACATAAATATTAGGTATCTAATGATTATCTAACATAAGCTCTCAGTGAGGTACGTACCCAATTTTTTAATTTTTTTTTATAGGGGATGTTTGGTTTTCCCTAATAGCAACCTTTACAACTTGTCTATGAGAGCAATGAGACTGCAGCTGTCTAAATATTACTACCAGATATCATCATCTTCGAAACTTTAAAAAAATATTTTACGAGGTCATGTCAAAAAGTAATGCCCGTTTCTTTATTTTATGTGATTTTTAAAAAATAAAACTAACGTCTACATTGATTCACTAACGAGGCTCAGAGCAAGAATCCGACTTAATTCGAGTAAGACTCAACTTGCCAGTCAAAAATGTCCTCATTCTGCATGATAATGCTCGACCACACACAAGCATCAGGACAAGAGAGAAAATCGCCTCATGCAGGTGGTCAACTTTACCGAATCCTCCATACTCACGAGATTTAGCGCCTTCAGACTATCATCTTTTCGGTCCCATGAAAGAGTTTTTGAGAGGCAAACATTATTCCAGTGACGAGGAAGTTAAATCTGTAGTGAAGAAGTGGCTCAATGAACAGTCAACATAATTTTACGGGACAGGGATGCATGCTCTCATTTGAAGGTGGAACATTGCTATTGAGCGGAACAGTGACTATCCACAGTGGAAGAGCTTCATTTTGATGCATATACCTGTCCTAAGGAAGCGCGTGGTGTAATGGTTAAAGTCATGGGAAATGGACTCGTCGCCCCGGGTTCATATCCTGGACGTGATAACTGCATTTCACTTAGCGCTAATACCTTTGGGAAAGGTATGAATCCTACTCTCCCTCCAGCTATGGGTAAATAGTAGGGCAGACTGGGCTCTTTAACCTTGGTTAGGCAACCGGTCTAGGAGAAGGAAAACTCTGAATTCAAACCTGTTAAACTCCGCTTAAGAAATTGACCTTGTGTCACATCCTGCTCGCACGGAGGGGTTAGTAAAAATATATACCTGTCCTAAACAAAATGTCATTACTTTTTAACTCACCCTCGTATAACAGCTGTCTTTTGACAATGTAAAAGAAAGTGTTTACCATTGTCGTCAGTGGCCAACGGACTTCATGGAGGTAACGATATGTTTTAGATAATTCGGAGTCACTGATTTCGGAGATAGCATCGGTTTTTGTCTCCCATATCAATGTATCACTCTTGGGCATACACCTAATTTGAAAGTAAGCAAGTATTCTCTTCTCACAAAATCATTAATGTTCCTTCTTTGGCTTAGTAGTGTAAAGCTTACAAAAATATAGCAAACACAAGCGGCAAAATGCAAACAATTGAGACCATCAAACTAAAATGTAGAAATAAAGAGTAGTAAGACAGTTCTAATAAATTAGTGATATATATATATATATATATATATATATATATATATATTATATATATATATATATATATTATAATGTATTAATTTGAAAGCAATTACAATGCAAGTAAAAAATAAAAACAAAAATATGTTATTTTTTGTGTCCTATCGATTTCAATGTAAAACTTTATCTTCAGAGACGATTTTCGGAAATGGACGCGTTTTTTTGTTTTTTTTTGGTCGTTATTTTTTTTATGTTATAAGCACGCGTCTCGTGTGGTTCTTTTTTAAAACGTCACGCTCACTTTGCGTGATGGACATTTAGCGTTAATTCAATTTCAATTTTATTATTTCATCTATTTATATATTTATGTATATTCATTGATATATGTATAATGAAATGTACATACTATGTTCTATATACTGTGAGAAACGTGTATTTTAATTAATTATGTATTCAGTGTTTAGCTCTAATCTATTGTTTATACTAGTACCTAATTTGGCTATTAATAAACTTTCTCTAATTCTGAGATTACCAATGTTTCTTATTACTGTCTCTATCTTAACAGAGTAATATAGAGTAAGACTTCTATCATTGAGTAATTGAGTCATCAGAGCAAAAACCTCAGCGTTTTTTCCTTGGTCGATATTGTCAGTCTCGGATTCTATATGTGCCAGCTTCTGGAGTCGTAGTTAGGAAACAAATTTAATTTCCCATAATTGAAATTGATCAGGATTTCCATTAAAGTAAATTCTATTATTATGATCGGGCGCATAACCTGTTGAGGTTGAATATTCAAAGTGTTGCATAATGGAAATAATGCGTGTAATAACAGAATTTAAAATAGGTAAAAAATAAGGTGAGGAGATGGACACACAAGAGGTGGATTCAACAATGATTTATTAAGAACTGATTATTTTTTACAAGTAAGTTAAAACAAGCGGGAATAAACATTGGGCGGAAGTGGGCGGTGTCTGAGCTCCTGCTGATGTCACATCAAATATATTTATTAATAGAAATATGAACTTATAAAATTCTTAACATTAAATAATCGATTTAATTAATTTTAATTAGTTTTTAAAATGAAAAGCTGACGAAAATGTTGGTATACTTACCTTAGTAGGGATGCTCAAAACACACTCTTTTAATTTGCGCGCGAAATTGTTAAAAAATATTTTAAAACGTCAATAAAAAATGGAAAGTTAGCGTTCTAATGTTTTCTTCACGTTTAATATAAAGAACAATTCCAAGTGTAACGTGGCGGTATTTTCACGGTACCCAAAGCTGATATACGTAACGTGGCGGTAGCGATATATTCACCGTACTAAAAAGGTCTTCGGCACGTGGCGGTCATCTTGTCGATAAAAAAGTACAACGCGAGAAATATATCGTCACAAGCTGCTAGCTTTTATTTCCAGGTTAGGCTCGTCTCGTGCGTCTTCTAGGCTGTATCGGAGAGGAGGAAAGGCAGAAGAGAGAGAGAGAGAGAGAGAGAGAGAGAGAGAGAGAGAGAGAGAGAGAGAGAGAACACTGCTAGATTACTGTGATCCCACAAGGATGATCCGTACCCTACGACTCTCAAAGCAGAAGGAGGCTGGTAAATTTATTCGTCGTTCCACGTCACCACGTGACTTCCGGTTCCGGTCAACACCCGAAACTTCCGGTTGACATTCAATTCTCTATTCGAAGGGGGGGGTCACCCTGGTCTAAATCACGACAACGGTTTTGTGCTCATCACTATTTTTTTAAAATCTTTACTATCTCTTATTTCTTCTTCCTCTCTTTTCTAATATAGTAGTTCTCGCTCAGGATAATCCCCATCTTGCTACACAAGTTTATGTGCTAAATTTTTTTTTTAATTTCTGTTACATATAACCTAAATTTTGCATGAATATTGATGATGTCATTAGATACTTATTGTAATTAATTATTAGGCACAATGTCGGAAAAGCTGAGCGCCTAGAGCTGGGGCATTGACCGATTGTCTCTTATGTTTAGTGTTATTGAGAACGGGATATAAAACGGATTTTCTGTCGCAAGTGGTAACCCTTCATATTGGTGATAAATTGAACACAGGTGTTTCTGTACATGAAGTTCAAAATACGAAGATTAGAAACGCCTCTGACATGTCTGCAAGATTGTAATGTCATATTATTCATCTGCTACATTTACATATTTATCCTAATTTATGACCTTTCATATACAACTGCCTCAATTTAATCTTCTTTATGGTCCCTGCATTAAATACTCTACGTTATATACAGTCTTATAATTTCAATATTTATATTAGGCACTATGGATCCAACCTGTGTCCTATCGACATATACATTATCTCTCTCCTTTCATTCCATCTTTATTATCTATCTATCTACACCCCCCATATATATATATATATATATTATATATATATATATATATGTTGTGTGTGTTGTGTGTGTGTGTGTGTGTTGTGTTTGTGCGTGTGTGCGTGGGGGTAAACAAATGTAGGCATAGAAAATAAAATCTAAATTAAAATAAATAGTATTTCTCTGAATGTTTGAGATGAGGCTTGATGATTAGTATTATATGCATTATTTGGACTATTGTCCTCATCTTTATTGTTATATGTACAACGTAAATAGATAAATAAAAACAAATAAAATGAATAAATAATAAAAGTTTGGTTTCTCGACATTATTTTATTATTTTCTTTTCTTGTTTTTGTTTCTTCTTCTTTATTTCTTGTAAGCTATATTTGTGTTTCCTAGTAACGGATTTCGGAAATAAAATGTAATCAGAATTATCCTGATGATCCGCGATGATCAGACTCATTTGGCTTACTTTGTTATATATATATTATATATATAATATATATATATATATATATATATATATATATATATATTATTTATATTTTGCTTGAATCCCGGCAAAGGATGGCTCGCTATGTAGAACACCGTACATCTCTTCAGCGATGTATACTAACGACTCCCCTCCGACAGAAATCGAAACCGGGACTTCACAGGCATATATATATATATATATATATATATATATATATATATATATATATATATTCTTAGCTGATTCTTAATTTTTCTCTCCTTCGTGCGCTGCTCCTTTATGTCGAGAAAATAATTGATATATGTTAAATGCAGTCTATCCCATAAAATAAGACCTACCTGCTTAATATGATCTAGCATGATATTTTTCTGTATGATTTTGCTATACCCCCGCTAGATAAAGCTCTATTTGATAGCGGCAGAAAGACGAAAGAAATAAGCATTCTTCATGCTATCCTGATTGAATCCTAATGTATGAATGTTCCCATACCCTTTTTTCTCGAATTATTTGATAAATAAATGCATCAACTTCACCAAGCAATATTTGAATTGAAGTGCTTAATTGATTCTGACCATTACACTAGCTAGTTTTCCCAATTTTCTCGTTTGTCTTTAAACTGATATATACTACATTTTTTGGGTGACTTTCAGCACGACAGTATAAAAGTAAACAAACAGGTCTTATACTCCCTTTGAGATGGCGATAGCCGACAATTTGGGAGAATAAGTGCTTAATTGAAGTCATACCTAATTGAAATTTAATTAGTTGATAATTAATAAATTGGTTAGAGTACTCGCCTGTCAGCCTGGCAGTCAGGGTTCGAATCACACACAGAGCAGTCGCTGCCGAAATGTACATACAGAGATCGATTACCCACATTAAATAATTGAAAATGTCTTATTATTCCGCATCTTCTCCTCTCATTCAGAAAACAAGCTACAAAATGAGATTTGGTTTGTTTTCTTTTTTTAATAGCATTTCACGTCTTTTTTTTTTCTTTTTAATTTCATAGGCTTCCATGTAAAACAACAGTAGTGCTAAAATGAAACCCATAGTGGTGACAAAGACGAAAGCATTAACTCTGATAATAGATAATTGAACTTAACTAGCAACAGCAATACACGACTAGGCTTGACTGGGAGTGAAAATTGATACACTGACAATTGTGCAAACAATTAGATTTCGACCATGCTAAATATCGATGCACAAACAGGAATCCCTGTAGATGAATGAGACGCATACATTTTCCAGAAATTTTTAGATGCAAACGAATCACCTGAACCGGGTATTAGCTAAAAAGAAGAAAAAAAAATCTCATATGGTGAACTGTGACGTTCAGGCGAAATACACAGAGAAAAAAGGAAAAAAATAGTCAAATACTTGAACTTTGACAGAGAACTAACAAAAAGCTATGGGCCATGATTGGAGAAAGTGATGTCACTTGTAGTCGGTGAACACTGAACGGTTTCGAAAGGGTTTAGACAAACAGCATTGTTAAATCAGTCTAGACTACTCAAAAGAGTCCAGTAGAAACTCGCTTGACTCCAGTGAAAGAACAACAGCTAACGGTGGTGTAAAAAATCTCGCAAGTAATAATAATAATAATAATAATAATAATAATAATAATAATAATAATAATAATAATAATAATAATAATAATAATAATAATAAATAATAATAATAATAAAGAACTTTTAATAATAATAATAATAAAGAAGAACAACAACCAGAAGAAAAGAAGACGGACTACAAGAAGAAAGAAGAAGAAGAAGAAGAAGAAGAAGAAGAAGAAGAAGAAGAAGAAGAACCACTACAAGACAAAGAAGAAATAACAGAAACAGAAGAAAAGGGGTGAGATGATAATAATAATAATAATAATAATAATAATAATAATAATAATAATAATAATAATAATAATAATATGTGAAAACTCAAAATAATAATAATAAGAACAACAACAACCAGAAGAATAGTAGACGGACTACAAGAAGAAGAAGAAGAAGAAGAAGAGAAGAAGAAGAAGAAGAAGAAGAAGAAGAAGACAGAAGAAGAAGAAGAAGAAGAAACAACAAGAACAGAAGAGAAGGGGCGAGATAATAATAATAATAATAATAATAATAATGATAATAATAATAATAATAATAATAATAATCTCCAGACTACTGCACTGCTGCAAACGGCTAGAATACTCAGAAGAGTCCTGGAGATCTGAGGAGACTTGTTGTCACTCAGACTCTGATGTGAAAAACTCAAAGGGAGTGAAAACAATAATGGATAAGAACCGTAAATTATTTATTACTCATATTTCAATGAAATCGCAATATTTATATAATTTAATCACGTAAAAATACATAAAGCAAAAGAACTTCCAAGCCTTACATTAATGCATCACAAACTAGATCACACTTCGCGCCATAGTCCACTCAAACATAGAAAAAGTTATATCCGCCAGGTGGAAATTACTTGGTCTAGTGACTGTAAAGGCGGAAACGTTGAATATATATATATATATATATATATATATATATATATATATATATATATATATATACTAGCAAATATATGCACCCTCCGGGTGCAAGTATTTAAGTTTTAATGTAATATAATATCGTATTAAATTAGAAAG
>CM042144.1:20777162-20797162 GCA_023376005.1 Doryteuthis pealeii
ACTCAGCGTATGAGTAGCACAGGGATCTGTGCGGTAAAGTTAGGAGCTGATGGTAGGTGTGGCTCTCCTCTTCAGATGCTAAAATAATCTCCTTGGTCTAGCGCAAGTGAAAAGGGAATAGTCCCCCTCGCTGGTTGGCTGATATCGACTTTAGGCCGCCCCGACGACTCTCTACTTATTATATATATATATATATATATATATATATATATTGATGTAGCTGAGTGTTTCTTGGTTTTGTTTTTTTTTCCATAAATTGTACGGCAAATGAAACTGAATAAGATAAAGTTTCGAATTAGCTTTCAATATAACAGGGAAAATTAGCAATTCTGATCTCTTGGGTTAACTAATTTATTTGCTTTAGTTTCAGCATCGATTATTAAAAAATGAAAAGAGGTTATTATCAAAACGTATTTTTGATTTATTGAATCTTAATTCATGTTATTATTTTATTGTAAGATTATATTTGATTTATTCTTTTATATGTATTGTTATTAACTCAAAGATACTTTTTGATGATTTAGATAAAAAATAGAAATGATAATTAAGAAGTAATCTTAGAATACATTTCTACTTTAAATTCATACATTTTTTTACTTTACCAGGAAGAGTTTTGCAGTAGCTTAGAATATAACAAAGGCAGCAAATTGGGTCTCATGTGGTTAACTATCTAATATGATTTAGTGTCAAAAATGATTATTAATAAACAGAAATGGGGTATTATGAAGCAAATTCAATGATTGTTGTATACCCTTCTCATTACTTCTTCTATTCTTCTAGGTCTATCTTATGGGGACTTCATCTTGGTCGTCGGTCGCACTCAACTCATTTCTTCTATATCATACCAAGATCACAAGACCGTGTTATTTTACTTAAACTTTTATTTCCTTATCTGACTAACATAGCGTGCGTATACAGTGAGCTTCAGCTAAGGCAGAAAGACCTTGTCTGCCTGACGTCCACTGAAAACTGAGGAACCAACCAGGTCTCACGTGACTTCACGTAATTTCGCAGGTTTTCTGTATTATTCCATGGAAAGTCCCGCCCGTGATATGAAAAGGGTCATCCCTTTAGAAATACAGGGGATTGACAATAATCTTATGCAACCGCATAGATTATGTAACATTGTTTTATTGTAAATTTTCAATCCTATTTTCATTATCCAATTTCTCTTTTGTAAATAAAATATAATTTTACTCAAATTTCTATTGACCATATGACCTTAAGGCACCCCTTGAATCTCGATTAAGAAAGGACATGTTTTTCATTTACACCGTCAATATCCGGTTGTTTTAACAGACGATTTTAGATTTCTTTTAAATTATAAAACTAAAACCTTAACCCTAACCCCTAACCCTAACCCCTAATTCTAACCCCTAACAAACAACGTATATTGACAGTATAATGAAAACATGTCATTTCTTAATCGAGATTAAAAAGGGGTGCCTTAAGGTCATGTGGTCCTTTCTACTTATTAATCTAAACTGTAATTTTTTTTCTATCAAACCTCAAATTGCTAAGAAATGTCAACTTTAACCTGGTTGTAAATTAAAACCTCTAAATTCTACCTTATTTTTATCAAAATTCAATTTAAAAAAAAATATTATTTTTATCAAAATTCAATTTAAAAAATTATTATTTTTATCAAAATTCAATTTAAATTTTTTTTTAATCAAAATTCAATTTTAAAAAATATTTTTATCAAAATTCAATTTGAAAAAATTATTATTTAAATAGCTTGGAAATATATACGTTTAATTGAAATAATTTAATCTATATATAGCGGTTGCTTTTCCTAGCCTTATGCAGTAGTGATTCGGTTTCTGTAGGTGTATTTCTGTGAAGATCTACACTTTTGTGTAGTCTTCATTTGTAATAGTTTATGTGAATATTGCTTGCTTTTGGTATTTATGGAAAATAATGAAGAATGAAAAAAATAATTAGAGTATCTAAAAAAATATTTGAATACCTTGGAAATATATACGTTCAATTCAAATAATTTAATCTAGCTTATTTAAGGAATATTTTATGAAGCCAAAATATCCAGGTAGAAAGAAAAATATTATCTTATAAGTTTCTTGTTTATTTCCTGCTAAATTAAAAAAACAAAACAACAAGAAACCTAAGTAAACAACCTCAAAATGTACTAATTCCATAATTTCGCCTGGGCTACCTTCAAAATAAGATACGTAAGGTGTATCTTTTATTTGTCGTATCTTCATTCATGTTTCTTTATGCATCTGTTTATTTTGTAGTAAGATTATATTTCATTTATTTTTTGTATACATGTTCTGATTAAATCATAGATTTTTAATCCACGATTTTTAAAAAGAGATTTATATTAGAATATTTTTTCTTTAAATCCATGCATTTCTTTTTTGTATAGTCAAATTAAATTAAGTTAAATATAATCACTTGGTTATTTCTACAGATATGAAAGTACATTTACATTGCATCCTGTTCACTGAATAATTAGTTTCACCTCTTCAGGTAACCAGGTGTATTTTATCCCACCCACTTAACCACAATGTATTCTCCTATAAGAAGTCAGCTCAACTCCTTTTTGGCTTCTGATTTGTCACAGCACGCCAGCACGCACTCCTTGACCACACACCCAGTTCTAGCCCGCTAGCAAGTACTTTTTGACCACATATTGCATATCAACTTTATTCGATGCTAACGCGATCCTTGAAGAAGAATAGTAGTGGTAATAGTAACCTATAGTTGCGGGAATAAAGGGGTTCATACTCATCCTAAGTTTATTAGTCCGAGAGTGAACATAATAGCACAACTGGAGTTCAAACTAGCTTACAATAATAACTCATTCCAACACGTTAACTACAATACGGGGGAACCCACTTCGAGAAATGTTACATATTACTAAAATGTGTAATGATATACATCACGAGTGACTGCCAGTCAGTTGGTTTTCTACAATACGTAATTTAATATGTCAAAAGACATAATAATAATAATAATAATAATAATAATAATATACTCTGCGAATGAGACTGTAAACCATATACTCTGCGAATGTAGCAAACTAAGCACAACGAGAATACAAAACTAGACACGACTGGGTTGGGAAGGTAATCCACTGGGAATTATGCAAGAAATTTAATTTTGACCATGCAAAAAAATGGTATATGCATAAACCAGAATCTGTTCTTGAGAACGAAACGCATAAAATTCTCTGGGACTTTGAAATAAAAACGGATCACCTTATCCCAAGCAAGAAGACCAGACCTAGTGTTGATAAACAAAAAAGAAAGAACTTGTCAACTGGTGGATTTTGCAGTGCAGCAGATCACAGGGTGAAGCTAAAGGAAAAAAGAAAAAATAGACAAATATCTGGACCTTGCCAGAGAACTAAAAAAGTTATGGAATATGAAAGTAAAGGTGATACCAATTGTAGTTGGTGCACTTGGAACAGTCCCAAAAGGATTGGAAAAGGGTTTAGAAAGTCTAGAAATCAGAGGAAGGATTGATACCATTCAGAACACTGCACTGCTGCAATATGCCAGAATACTCATAAGAGTCCTGAAGACCTGAGGAGACTTACTGTCACTCAGACTCCAGTGAAAGATCATCAGCTAATGCTGATGTGAAAACTCAAAAAAGGAGCAAATAATAATATAATAAGTGGCCTATTGTCTGTATCAGTTGGGGAGCGATGGAGAGGAGGGGGCCGCCAAAAGTACAATCATCTCCCCACTTTACCGCACAGATCCAAGCTCTGTACTCATGCATTGAGCTGGCCAGTGCCGTTATCGAACACGGAACCTTGTAGACCCTAGGTTTACCTACCGATTGAGCTAAATCAGTCCCCAGTAGGCGCGGTGGTAAACACAACCCATCTGACGTGGACATGTAAATGCATGAACTAATTGTAATAACAAATGTGATGCTCAGCATGGAATAAAAGAAACGGAAATTGGGACTTGCAGAGAGAACTAAAACTGTAAATCATAGAAAGGAATATTTCAGCTGTGGTAAAATATGCATGAAGGTGTACAACATAAGATTTAGCGTTTAAATTGTTTTATGTTCTTATTAATTGTATCCTACTTCTTGTATTAATATCTCCTCTCTGCTTCCTCTATTTATTCGTACATTTCCTCGAGGACGGCTACAAAATGTCATCATGTTGCAGAATTTGATGATATATTCGCTGGGAAGTACTTTCTAGTCATGGGATGATACGACCTTAAAGAAAAATAGTCGGTATCAACCGGAAAGAGAGAAAGACAGACAGACAGAGAAAGAAGAAAGAAAGAGAGAGAGAGAGAGAGAGAGAGAGAGAGAGAGAGAGAGAGAGAGAGAGAGAGAGAGAGAGAAGAGAGAATCTAAGGGATGTTTTTTTGCGTCTGTCGGGAAATGCCACAACAACCTTCAGCTGCCCACTTTCCTGAACAGATCCAAACCGTGAAACGCGTGTGGTGAGTAGGCGAAGACCGGTATTGAACCCGGAAATTTGTGATTCCTAGGCGGATGCTCTAACGACTTGAGTAAATGTGAAATTAAAGAAAATGAAGGAGGACTCATTTTCAACGAAGATACTGTGAAATTTCAATAATACAAGAAGTGTAAATATCAGAAAATATTCCACAAGAGAGTGGAGAAAAATATAGCACCAAACACGAATAGAATAATCTAGAACCAGGAACAGTGATTCTATTCAACACAAATGTTTGCCTTGTTGTACGCTGATCGTATCCGCCCAAAGTGTGTGTATGGGAGGGGGGTCGTTGTTATAACACTAAAACTATCCATGGAACAATGTTTAAAACTCATTTGAATTCGCCGGTAAAAAGAAAATACCTCTCAACACTTTGCCTACGAAATATGACGGTGAGTCAAAACGTTATGTCATTTTGTTTAGGACAGGTAAAATTACCATTACAGGAACATGGATCATACATCAAAATCAAACTTGTCCTCTGTGTATCACATTCCTCCTTCTCAATATAGTAACCGCTTCTCTTAATAGCAATGTTCCACCTTCGAATGAGAACACGTATCCCTGCACCGTAAAATTAGGTTGACTGTTCTTTGAGCCACTTCTTCACTACATCACTGGAATAATAATTGCGTTCTTCCATGGGACCGAAGAGATGATAGTGTGCGACGTTATTCCAGTGAAGATGGAACATTGCTATTGAGAGATACGGTGACTATGTGGAGAAGTAGGGATGTGATCCACAGAGGATTAGCTTCATTTTGATGTATGATACATATTCTCGTGTTGGTAATTATACCTTTCCTAAACAAAATGGTATTCATTTTTGAATCGTAACAAATAATGTGTGCGTGTAACTTGAAACTTATTTGGTATATGATTTAAAAGAGTGGACACTGAACCGTGTTTTTCATATTGTATGTAGAAACAAAGACAAAGCACTTGATTCTGGGGGTGAACAGTATTGTTCTTTTGTCTCATACTAAACAAACAATGTTTTCCTTCAGTAGTGGTATGTCTTTGGACGTTGCGGCTGCCTGAAATATTGTTTGTTTAGAGTTGTTAAAAGGAGGAATGTTTATATATTGGAGAAATTGTCGTGAAGATGCGACATTGTTGTAGAAAAAAAAGGGGGAAAGTCGATATATCGACAAAAGGTAAGAAATGTTTTGTGAGGTAAAGTAAAAGAGAAAATATCGACGCGACGAATACTGCCATGTGCGTTTTATTGTATGTGGAAAATAATGGGGTTTCTTTTCAAATGCTTTTTTGTTTGTTTTTAATTGCTAAGAATAACAAGGCAGAACATATATTCCCACAGGAGGAGTGAAACTAAAGTTCAGTGGAAGACAATTAAGTAATATTTTACAAGGATAAGTTTTGGATATGCTTTATAAAATAGATGTGATAGCGGAAACAGCTTGATTTCAACTAGTTTTTATTGAAAATACGACTGATAAAATACTACAAATAATAATAATAATAATAATAATAATAATAATAATAATAATAATAATACAATTCTCTGGGACTTTGAAATAAAAACGGATCATCTTATCCCAACAAGAAAACCAGACCTAGTGTTGATTAACAAACAAGAAAGAACTTGCCAACTGGTGGATTTTGCAGTGCCAGCAGATCACAGGGTGAAGCTAAAGGAAAATGAAAAAATGGACAAATACCTGGACTTTGCCAGAGAACTGAAAAGGTTATGGAATATGAAAGTCAAAGTGATACCGATTGTAGTTGGTGCACTTGGAACAGTCCCAAAACTTGGAAAGTTTAGAAATCAGAGGAAGGATTGAAACCATTCAAAACACTGCACTGCTACAATCTGCCAGAATACTCAGAAGAGTCCTGGAGACCTGCGGAGACTTGCTGTCACTCAGACTCCAGTGAAAGACCATTAGCTAATGCTGATGTGAAAACTCAAAAGGAGTAATATAATAATATTAATAATAATAATAATGAGAAGAAGAAGAAGAAGAAGAAGAAGAAGAAGAAGAGAAGAAAGGAAGAGAATATATATATATATATATATATATATTATATATATATATATATATATGAAAAGTTTATTTACAGTACAGAATTTAATAAGGACGCGTAAAAGCATATGCATTATGTAAAATAAATTGTTTTTTTTTTCTTAAAAAGAAAGGAAAGGGTACCCTAGTTTTGATTTAAAATCAGAAATGAATTTCTTTTTTTCGATCAATGCTCCTCAGAGAAAAATTTCATTGAAAGATTGTGAAATAGTGTATTTGTAGACAACGGACAAAACAGAAAGCAGTGAGAACAAGGAAAAAAGAACTTGGTTAATGCCACTATAAGATACAAATGTGCGCAGCTTTCAACCCTTCCGAAACTTGGTCCCGAAAAATGCCCAGTCTACCTAAGACTTCCTTGGCTGGGCAAATCTTCCATTCCTTTGCTAGACAAGATCAAAAAGTCTATCCATCGTTGCTTCAATGCCATCAATCCTCGGATTGTCCTGAAATCGAATGTGCTGTTTCCTCCTAGTCTCAAGGATAGTATAGCCCCCCATCACAAAAGCCACCTTATCTATAAGTTTACATGCAAATGTGAGATTTGCTACATCGGCCGTACTACCTTGAGACTGGAATCTCGAATCAAGCAGCACATACCCTACAACATCCGTGCTGGCAACGTGGACTGTCCCACAGCTGCTGGCTTAAATACTCCGTCCACCATTGGACAATATCTATTAAGAAATTCTGCTTGTGCTCGTTCCTACCATCCAGCTATGTTTTCAGTCCTTTGTAGTTCCAACAGCGAACTACAACTGCAAATTCTCGAGTCTCTTTTCATTTCCCGCACTCACACAGAAGCAGTCCCAACAACTACTCCTTTTTGGCACTTCAAGCCTCAACTTATCAAACGGGGGCACTCGTAATTTCCGAACCCCCCCACGTGAGTTGTAAGTTTCGTAAATTTACGAATTCTCTTATTGAGAAAAAAAATGTTTTCCTTGTTCTCACTGCTTTCTGTCTTGTCCGTTGTCTACAACTACACTATTTCACCATCTTTCAATGAAATTTTTCTCTGAGGAGCATTGATCGAAAAAAAGAAATTCATTTCTGATTTTAAATCAAAACTAGGGTACCCTTTCCTTTCTTTTTAAGAAAAAAAAACAATTTATTTTACATAATGCATATGCTTTACGCGTCCTTAAATATATATATATATATATATATATATATATTATGTGTGTGTGTGTGTGTGTGTGTGTGTGTGTGAGGAATAATAATGAAATATTTGATGAAAGTTTCGTCCTCTCTGGGCTACATATAATTTTAAATTATGATCGCCATTAAAACTATCTGGAAAGACGTGATATGTCTGTCTGTCTGTTCAGTCGTGTGTGTGTATGTCTGTGTGGCTGCCTCTCTTCTCTCTCTCTCTCTCTCTCTCTCTCTCTCTCTATATATATATATATATATATATATTATATATATATATATATATATATATATATATAATACTATGCAATATGTTATAATCTACGGTTATATTCTCAATGATTATTAGATAAAAACACCATATGCTATTAATGCAATTAAAATAGTGGAATGTGTGTTATATATCTATATAGATAATTTGCAAACTGATATACTTTATCCATAGATGGGACCTCAACATGTAGTACCACCCCGATACCAGAGTGGACCAAGAAGTAAATGCAATGAATAGGTTCCCCATACTCCACAGATCTCAAGAAATAGTGTTTAACATTGGAGTTTAGTGTCATGCTCAGGTTATTCTTTTATAAAGGGGGTTTAACCCCACTTCAGGGGTGCGCTTAACTTATTCTAAGCCCCACCAATTATAAGTTGAGTAATATAAGTGTTTGATTTGTTTTGTTTTTTTTCGGACACTTGATACCCTTTTGTCTATTTATAGCCCACTAGGAATGGGTTTGGTCATCAGGGAAATAGTTGAACTGTATCCTAGTAACGAAATCGAATCGATAGAATCGTTGCAGAGTTAAATTTAAAGTTAAGGTAATGAAAGGAAACTGTATCGTAGCTTTTTGGCATTCGACCTTCAACGCAGTGAAACTATTTCAATGTAATTTATTGGATGTTAATCGTTGAAAAATCGTTGCCATTTGTTAATTAAGACACCCAGCTTGGGATATTACTTTCTCTTTGTTTTCCCATCAACTAATGTCCGGCTTACTCACCAGGCATTCTCTAGTAATGGTGGCTGGTCCGTTGCCAAAATAGCGATTTCGTTCGGATTTTCACTATTGATGAATCTTTTCTAGGAAGAGGCGATTTAAAACAAACAAGTTAAAACGGAATAAATTATAAAGCCCTTTCAAATAACAATCTTTGTTCTCATTTTTTCCTCTATGTAGCTGAAAACAATACAAAATTTGTAAATATCACGCGGACATCTGCTAGAAAAACCTTTTTTCCGTGCCATAGGATGCGAGCGTTACATACGCTGTGATACACTGCGTGGACTTGTGCGAATGCATGCTTACTTTCGTAAAAAAAACGTAATCTTTATGATAGACTAGAAGCGACTACCCGGCGACGCCTGGGTAGAAGGGTGGGCAAAATAGTTAGTCACGCAGATCCGTTATTACTGAATCAGGAGTAAGATCCTAGCAGGATTCTACATTAAAATCTCTATGTAAAAAAAAAAGACATTGTGTTGTTTCGGCCGGGTGGAGCGTCATAAACAAAAGTGCACAGATACCCTGAAAAGGAAAATCAATGTCTCTTATTCAAAATATTAAATGCCCAAAAAAAGTCCATGCTGTTACTATTTAAAAATTAAAAAAAAAATTTATCTTCCCGAATACGAATCAAATTTTCATATTTTTTGCTCAAAAAGCAAGTTCTGGTGATAGTTAATGTGTATATATATTTATATGCCATTAATCGTTTTAATTTCGTAGTTTCAGCTGGACATACATACATACACACAACTACCCCTTATATATGAATAAATGGATTGGATCTATGCGTACCAATTGTTAATTGATTGAATTTAACGGTATGTCAATCTCTTCTGGGTTATTTTATTTTATTTTAGACCTATCTATTTGGCCCATTGTTATCATTTGGATTGAATGATCTATTTTGTCAGCTTGTCAACTCGTCTAGGGATATTTTATACCTAGAGGTTAGGGAATTTCATTTATTGTACGTTCATATTTATATTTTTGTATACTTTTCACTTAAGTATTTGTTTGCATATGGTCATGTTAAATACTAAGACTATATATATATATATATATATATATATATATATGATCCATAGTTAAGAGCTTAATAGGTACTACAACTCCAAGTCAGATTAAGGCATCCATCGTGTAATGATTGTCGTTGATTTTTAGTTAGGATTGGTTGCCATAATAAAGCAATTTGTATATCTTTTCTTCAGCTTGAAAACCCAATTATCATTATCATCGCACGCTCACAGCCCGGAAGCCCATGGTTCTCTCCCTCACCAATCGTCTTTATGTGTCATCACCATTGACAGGTTTTCTGGTCGACATCCAGAATCCGTTCAGAACCGGTTGCTGTAGGCTTTTCCCGAGTGGCCTACACTAGTGTGTTCTTGTGTATGTGTCCACAGGAAAACGTCACTTATGAGCTCATCCTGGCTTCATCGGCAGTGATCAGCATCCAGCACCACTTATAAATTGTAGGAATTCATCAAATATGAAAAATTATTTTTGCAAGATCGTTATCATTTTTATTTTTGGGGGCTTTTCATTTAGATTTTGAAGGAATCATTATAAATGGGTATTACTAGGTATTATCTAATACTAAACTACAATCTTGTAACTCTCAAACCAAAAAGTATTAGTATGTATAATCTTTAGAATAAATACACCTATTATATATATATATATATATATATATATATATATATATATATATATATATATATATATATTTAGAGTTGCTAATAATAATAGCTAATAAGATCCGATTTGATTGTTCATTGTTTGATTTGTTTATCGCAAATTCTGGAAAGTTATTTATAACAGCTTTTTAAAGCGATACTATATCGATTTCAGATCTGATCACTTTGATATGATAAAGCGAGTTCTTTCGAGCTGTAGCCATGTCAATGCTACTGTATGGATGCACCGCGGTGACCCTAACAAAACGCTTAGAGAAAAACTACAGACAGAAACAACACAAGGATAGTATGTACTGTCTTGAATAACTCCTGAATTAATCTTGGAAGGAGCACCTCACAAAAAAAGCAGCTACCCCAATGATACAAGCCCTCCAAGTATGACGAAAAAGACATGCGGGACACTAATGGCAAAGAAGGGCGAATTCATAAGTGACGTTCTTCTCTGGAAATCTAAACATAATCACAAATAATCTTTTAATTTTCATTAATGGGGTTTTGCTGATAACGTTGTTTTCAGATTTAAACAAAAAAAAAACTATTCAAACTACAACTCTTGTGTTAGACTTAATTTGAGCATGAAGATTTTTTCTCCGTAAATTAATGTTGCGTTAACGATAGCTGTGATAAATGGCGCGAGTGGCTGACTAAAAAAACTACAACCAGCCGTAGTGAAAGTCCTTAAATGCCACAATGCTGAAAATATCTCAACAGTTCCCTTTCCTGTTCCATTGGAGAGCGGCTGAGAAAAGGCTGGTGGTAACTTAAGCTCTCCTTTGCTTTAACAGCCCGCTCGCTCACTGATGACAGAAATGAATATTTAAAGCAAGTCTGATTTCCTGGAACACGAAAACAAGCTAGAAACCTGTGTGCGCTGAATTCATGAATATTTGATGTCGCTTAAGAGGAACAGTTGATGTATCGGACTTGAAAACACTTTGCAATAAAAAAAGGAAAAGAAAATGAAAAAAAATACTAAACAAATGCAGGCAAAAAGAAAAAAAAACATTAAAATGTTAAGCCCAAAAAGACTGACAAACATAAATGTAAAAGGTATGTACTATTAACTTACATTAGAACATTTACATCAGTATAGTATAGTATAGTATAGTATAGTATAGTATATATATATATATATATATATATATATATATATATATATATATATATATATATATATTGATATTGATATTGCGTTATTTTATGTTAGAATAATAAAATGGATTCTAAACCAAAAAGATAACGAAAGGAAATGAGTGATGAGTAAGAGAAACTGATTATTCGGGATGAGTAAAAACATAATGGCATTTTCTTTATTTCATGTGAATGTTTTTCTAAAACTAAGGTCTACATTGAGGCTCTAACAAAGCTCAGAGCAAGAATCCGAGGAGTAAGACCCAACTTGCCAATCGACAATGTTTTCTTTCTGCATGACAATGCTCGACCACATACAATCATCAAGACAAGGGAGAAATTCGCCTAATTCGGGTGATCATCTTTTTGACTCACCCTCGTATATCTTGCTGGTTTGGAATAAATTGCCTTGAACAACCTTTTTTCCTCTTTCTATTCTTGTGTCATAACAAACATACATTTATTTTATTGTGGACACTGATATTGCTGTTGTGGATCATTTTCTGTATTTATTTTTAAGAATAATATTTTGCTTTGAAGATGGCCCTTATCTATCGGTTTATATATTTCTACTGACAGAGATTTTGATACAGTCTCAGCCAAACCACGATAACTCTTCAGAAAAAATGAGATTGTATCGCACCCCGCGTATATATATATATATATATATATATATATATATATATATATATATATATATATATAAAATGGACTCTCCCGTCGATTTTCGACGTATGAGGGTTCATACACACAATGAACTCCCACACAGGGATTTGTTTATAGTGGTGAAGGCTTGTGTTGGACACTTCTTGGCACAGTCGATAGGAAAGAATTGGTACATCAAGGGTTGCCACAAACCCAATCAACGACCGACCTCAGAAATGTTGAATTCAGAGTTATTCCTCTCCTAGACTGGTTACATACCCAAGGCTGAAGAGCCCAGTGTGCCCTACTATTTAACCCATAGCTGGAGGGAGAATATATGGATTCATACCTTTCACAAGGGTATTAGCGCTATGGGAAATGCCAGCAGCTTCGTCTAGGAATTGAACTCGAATCGACGACTCTAACCCCTAGCCCACGCGCCTCCACACCACACACACACACACACATATATATATATATATATATATATATATATACATATATATATACACATATAAATATATATATATACATATATATATATATATATATATATATATATATATATATATATATAATATATATGTGTGTGTGTGTGTGTCAGCGATTGAAATGTATGATTTGAATACAATTTCCTGTATTTACTTGCTTATGTATTGATATACACACTGCTGAAAAATGAAATCAAAATTTTACCATCATGTGGGATAAGTTAGTGACAGCAACTACAACAACAACTTCAAAAATTAGTTTTCTTACTTTCTAGAAAACTCCCGTATATCGGATTTTGTTAATGGATGTAAATGCCTTTGATTAGCTGCCTAATCTGTACGAGGTTTTACAAATCTCTGATGTCTTTAATACTTAGACATCAAAGAAGAAACGTGTTTGATTTTTAAGTTATACAAACTTTATTTACAGTATACAGTCTTTATTCAAAAGCAATATATTAAGAGTATTGATCGATTTTACCGTAGGAACTAACATGTATATTGCATTTGTACATATATTTCTGATTTCAATATTTAATCGCTGACGAACAGGAGATATCGTGGCCTAGATATATTTTTGTTGTTTTAACTTACCTCCATAGGATGAAATTCAAATTCAAGTTACCCCATGATTTATGATATAAGTAAGTTAGCATGATGAAAAAATACAATAACTATTAAAGCAAGATTGATGTTTAAAGAATTCTAATCATTTTTACATTTTGAAGGATTTTCTAACGTATTTGGTTAAAGATTAGTAATAATTCTTTTAGATTCAAATGTGTTAATGCATTGACAATATAATTCACATAAATCCGTAGATTTTCGTACTTCATTGTCAAAAGAGTAATCAATATCGGTGATATGGCTGATGAAGATCTTAGTAATAGACACGGAATTAATGTCTCTTACTGACTGTCAGCTTCTCATCTGTGCGATCATCAGACTTGTTGAGTCACCAATCGCGGTTCATTCTGTGACTACTCTATTATGAGTTATCTCTTCCTCACTCGCTCGCTCGCTCTCTGTCTCTGTCTTTCTGTCTCTGTCTCTGTCTCTGTCTCTCTATCTATCTATCTATCTACCTCTTTTTCTATCTATTTATCTCTAATTAATATTTTTTCTCTCTCTCAATGTGTATTTATATGTCTGTGTGTGTGTGCACGCACGTGTGTGTGTGTATGTGTGTGTGTGTGTGTGTGTGTGTGTGTGTGTTTCTAAGAGTATCGTGGAAAGAAGTGAACGGTGCTTGATCAATGAAAATGTCTCTGAGATTTCATCGTTAATGGATTTTTAAAAAAAGGTTTTATGATTTATGGAAATAATAAATACATATTCTAGTTCAGGATCCATTTGATTCTTATTTTAAATTTGTGGGTCCCTCACTAGCCATTCGATGTTTAAATCTTCTGTATTTTCATGATTAAATATTTTTGTTTCATGGTCCCCGGGGAGTCATATGCACCCCGGTTGAGAACCAGTGATATAGATCAATGTAAACAATGTCCTTACTAATTTTTGATATCACATAATTATTTTTCTGAATCAATACTAATAAATAGCAAACAACTATAGCTGCATTGGATAAATGAATCTCTGTATCATAATGTTAATCTGGGACCACGCTGATATATATATATATATATATATATATATATATATATATATATATAAGATAATCTACTGAGTCAGACGAACCTACTATTAGTTTCGCAATAAAGCTCTTCAGGTCCTTCTCCCATGATGGGTTTCGGGATGTCGAGGTTTAAAGAATAAACCCCGACTCCCTAGATTTAGTCGTATCGATGGATCGTTTAACTACAGGCAAAGAGATGGACAATCGTTGGCGTGCTGCGTTCCATATGGTTGAGGGGATGAGAATGACGACGGGGTGCTTACACTTATTTATTGTTTCAAATCTGCTTGATTCTAAATAATATATATATAATAAAAAAAAAAAAAAATCAGTTAATATAGAAATTAAATATTTTTTAATTATACAATAAACTTATAGCGTTCTGTGTTTTTATTGGTCAGTATGATTTGATAATTTAAATGATTAATGTGGTTAGTAGTATTTATTGGTCTTGCTCCTTTTCTTCTTCAGTCAGATTTTAGCCCTGAAGAGCTTTATTGTGAAACTAATAGTAGGTTCGTCTGACTCAGTAGATTATCTTTATTACTTGGCTCTACTTAGGTATCGAGCACTTTTTACAAATTAGCTTCTCCTAGCGGTTATATGAATATATATATATATCTTATATACATATATATACATATAAATTGTTTTTTCTTTGGCCAAATACTATACCAATAGATTATTTTTTGTTGGTACGAATATCTTGGTCTTTTCTTTTTTTCAAAAATTTTTTTCTTCCTGGTTGATGTTTGGTAGTATATTTTTACAATCAAACTCTCTGCCGGGTTTTTTCTCTCCGCAAGGATCTACCAACACGCTTGGTATATTAAATTATACTAGCAAATATATGCACCCTCCGGGTGCAACTATTTAAGTTTTAATGTAATAAGATATTGTATTAAATTAGAAAGGCTAATGAAACTAAATAAGAATGCAGATAAAAAGATTTGTAACAGAGGGGGGTATAATCGAAAAATAGAACAACTGAAACTTACTCTTCCATCACTCCCATCTTTCATAGTTATTTTTTCTAATTTAAGTATTTAGTGAAAAGAGGAAGTAAAGAATAAAATGACAGTTATTTCTTCTTGTTAATGGATTTAATTTTAGATTCATTGAGATTTTTGCTTATATTCATTAAAATAAAACCAAACAGTTAGAAATCAATAATACTAAGCACATATTTATTAAAATCAAATTTTTAATATCAATATGCAAATTAGCCATCCCGTTCACACAGTAAACCGCTATTTTGTTGTATATATAAATATAATTGCATGGAATCAGTATGTAGATAAGGTCAACAGTATTAATAATGTAAAACAATTTTATTAATAATTGAGGTTTGAATAAAAATGCAATCATGGAGGATGGATCAATAACTAAGGGAATTGTGACTTGAGTAGTAATATAGTTTCGGTTACAGACTGAAAAACACACAATCTCCATTATAATAAGATATATATATATATATATATATACGAGGGTTAGTAAAAAAATGAAAAAAAATTATTACTATTAAAGTTATGTTATGAAATGTGACATTACCGAATAACGCAATGATGAACATTAAACATACATTTCCACATAATTAAATGCGTATAATCGCGTATGTATTGATGTTTCAACTAGTAAATAAATAAATGAAAAAAAAAAAAAATTGTCACTTCCCGTATATGCTTTAAAATAATAAATAAATCGCTGTTTCTTGGAGCAGCGAAAAAACACCTCCACTCTCCATATTTTTTAATTTTTTTTACCAAAATCCCATGGCGAGGAAGAGATAGCGACGGGGACAGGCGGAGAATGTCGCTGGAAGTCTTTAGCTAGAACTTCACACATGTGTGGTGAGAGGTAGACGGTCGCTGTGTATTACAAAATCGGACATTACTACACTTCGTATCCTCTCATAACAAAGCAGCCCTATTTAGGGATGGCACTGCTTTCCTCACATGGGGAACGGTCAATAAAAGGCGACCCAAAAATTGCATGTCCGTACATGACCCTGCTATAAGGTGCATATGGCTGGGCATCCAAATTGTGCACCCAAAATTTCAGAAAATCTAAAATTAATGAAACAAACATGTTCATAGCATCTTGGAACGTAAGGACACTACAAGACGAGGGTTAGTAAAAAAAGTAATGCCATTTTCTTTATTTCATGTCAAGTTTATTTAAAACAAAACCAAGGCCAACATTGAGACACTAACGAGGCCCAGAACCAGAATACGACAAGTAACACCTAACTTACTAATCGACAATATCCTCTTTCTGCATGACAATGTTCGACCACACACAAGTATCAGGACAAGGCAGACATTTGCCTTATTCGTGTAGAAAACTTTACCGCATCCTCCATAGTCACCACCTTTGGCGCCATTAGATTATCATCTCTTCGGTCCCATGAAAGTGTGTTTGAGAGGCAAACATTATTCTAGTGACGAGAAAGTGAAATCTGTAGTGAAGAAGTGACTCACTAAACAGTCACCAGAATTTTACATGCTCTCATTCTAAGGTGAAACATTGCTATTGAGAGTAATGGTGACTATGTGGAGGAGTAGGGATGTGATCCAAATAGGACATTATGATGTAAGATACATATTCATATGCTGGTAATTATACCTGTGCTAAACAAAATAGCATTACTTTTTGAATCACCCTTGTATATATATATATATATATATATATATATATATATATATATATATAAGTGTTTTATAGTTTTCTTGAAGCATTGTATGTATGTGTTTAAGAAAATAAAATAGAAATTAGAAGGCTATTGATAATGCAATGTAAAAAATAGGTGACGAAATTGATGTTTATTTACCTGTTTCCTGAATTTTCGGGATAAAATCCCATCCTTAGAGGTTTCGGAGTTACGTATGTTTCTTAATACATATATTACGGCACAGCCGTGAACGTTATAAAGGAACGGTATAAAGAAACGCTGATATATATATATATATATATATATATATATATATATATATATATATATATATATATATATATATATATATATATTGAAGCATAATTATAATTTAATCATTCTTGAAGACAATCTATTGCGTACCTCCAAAGGAACTCTAGTTTTATTATTGAATGATATGATAGACACAAATGTTCACATAATTGTATTTTTAAGAAACGTTGCCTGAAGGAACTAAGCGATCAATCAAGCGAAATGATTGTATTTTACCATTTCACTCTCGGGGAAAAGCCTACATAACTGATTTTGTATTATATCGAAAGATAATTTAATTATTTTCCGCGTCGACTGCATTCTTCAATTAAAATGGACGTGGAATTTAACAGAGTTTTCACTCAGAAGATTATATTTACTTAATATTTTTGCATTAAAAAAAAAGATGATATACGCGGGATAATGTCATCGACGGGTGTACGCTAATATAAGATTACATCCGATTCAATGGATTCCGATTCGTATGTTGAGAAAAGCAAATTTGCTTCGTGAGAATAATCGGGGAGAAAAAGTAAAGACAAAAAGAAGAAAGAAAGGCAAAGTTAATCAGTTTGTGTTGATCATTCTATTTTCTCCGTTGCACTTGCCACACGCAGACAAATATTCCGTTCTTGTATAGAACGTAAACCAAATCTAATTCTGATCTGCTTTCAATTTGAAGGAATTAAAAAAATAAGGAGCTAGTAAATAAGGACCTAAACAATTAGGATATAAAAAGATACAGACTAAAAATCTAAGGACTTGAAAAGATGCGGATTTAGTAAAAAGGACTTACTAAATAAAGGCTTAAAACGTGAGGACTTATAAAAATAAGGACTTAACATATGAGGCCTTAATAATAAGTTCTTAAAATATTAGGATTATGTAAATAATGACTTAAAATATGGACGTAAAATGATAAGAATTTAGTAAATGATGTCCTAGTGTATAAGGACTTGGTAAATATTACTTAAAAGTAAAGACGTCAAAGATAATGATTTCAAAATAAGTATTTAAAAGATAAGTGATTTGTAAAAAAAAAGGATTTAAAGATATGGATGTAAAAAGATAAGGATTTAGTAAATAAGTTCTTAGAACATAAGGACTTAGTAAATAATGCTTGAAACGTAAGGACTTAAAAATAAGGACATAAAATAAGGACTTTCCTTTTATATAGATGAGGTTCATTTGTTTTTTTTTCTGAATGGCCAATGGCTCATTAAGTTTGTCTTGATCTAGGTCAGACAAGTTCACACAATATTTTAGGGAAAAAATTAAAATAAGTGACAATTTACAATTTTAAATTTTATATAAAAGTTTAAAGAAATAGGAAGTTGATGTCCAACCAAAATTTTGACCATACCTACTATCATATCAGAAGTTGACATTTAGTGATTAGATGTTATTTTTCTTCTTTCTTATTGTAATTCCCGGTTTTGTTTAATGTGGTGGAGAAATACATTTTAAGTTAAACCAATCTTCTGTTAAATGCTAAGATTTTTATTTTTTATTTTAAAGTAATTAAATATATTTTTTCTTTCTTTCTTGTCTTTGGAAGCCAGTAAGATCATTTTTTAAATTTATTTTGTTACTTGCGAATTAATAATTAGATAACAATTCTGTTGAGATAAAACGAGTATTCTTGCAAGTTGCGGCCGTAGCAGTGTTACGAATGACTGCATCTACTGAACTTTAACGAAACAATTGAAAACACATATACACAACAGAGTGTGTCCATCAGCAAAGATTTACATAGATCAGGCTATACATGTCGTGAGGATGTCCATCCGACAGTGTGAATTTGATATATTGAAAAACAAATGATGTTTACAAATGCTTGGTCATCAGGAGAGAATGTGCACCGTTTCGGGCTTCCTCTCAATGTCTTAACTGCACCCCACCCCACACACACACACGTCCCTTGGAATATCTTCAACAAAAGTTAAAACAGGATGAAATGACCGTTAGAAGAAGAATGTTAGTCAAAGTTGAATTTTTCAAAAAATGCGTTATCTCAGAAGCATTACAGTTTATAATAAGACTCAAAAGACGTGGTTATCAAAATTGTTCATAATACACTCCAACTATTAAATAAGTAACCAATAAGTCAACAGCACAACTGAAAAAGATGTAAGGTTCCAGAAAGTTTGTGGTAAATCATATATATATATACAGAAAGTTTGTGGTAATATATATATATATATAATATATATATATATATATATATATATTTCATGGTAATGTCAACGCGACATGATATTGATGATGATTATACAGTTAGCATTTAAAAATTATCTCTCATGAGGAATACTAATGTTCTAAGTCAGTGATTAATGGATCTTTAATATTACTAGTTTGATTTTTACTTGAAAAAAGTTAAATTATATTTAGGTTTACCAATATGGATACTTTTTGTTCACCCTGAGAAAGAACACATTTTTTTAATCATTAAAAAGATATTTAATACCAGAAATGTGGTGGCAATTGTTTGTTACACTATGGGCTTGACGTGAAATCATGAGTCTGGTCTGAAGTGGCCTGATTAGTTACGGAAATATGTGAGTGGTGGTATGTGTGTTGGAACGGAAAAATTTGAATGATGATGTCAGTATAGACGCATGACATGGTTTTGATTGGACAAGAAATTGTACGTGGTGAAGGGGAAAAAGGAGGAGTGAGAGGTTAGAGTTTTAAGATTCAGCACGGCCGTTAAAGTGTCCAAACGTGCCATGGTCTCCCCACATGGCGAAGGAGAATCATGGG
>CM042144.1:20802162-20816548 GCA_023376005.1 Doryteuthis pealeii
ATATATATATATATATATATATATATATATATATATATATATATATATATATATAGAGAGAGAGAGAGAGAGAGAGAGAGAGATAGATAGATAGATAGATAGATAGATAGATGTGGTGACCCAAAAAAACAGACTTTTTAAAAAAAAGTCAGGCCTGTTTTTTTTTTTTTGTCAACCCTGTTATATATATATTATATATATATATATAATATATATATATAATATTATAGCTCTGTCATATATTATATATATATTATATATATATATATATATATAAACAGGCCTGACTTTCCCAAAAAACTTCTGTTTTTTATCTCCATGTATATATGTGTGCGTATGTGCCTGTGTGTAGAGATAAAAAGTCAGAGCGAGTGGGGAAAGAGAGAGACAGAGAGTCAAGCAGAGAGACATAGATATACAGAGGAACATATAGACAGACAAAACATACAGACAGAGACGAATAGAGGAGATTGACAGAGGGGGAGAGGATGGTACATCTATCCCATCTATGTGTGTCTATCTAGCTATTCGTAAGTGTATGTCGAATGCCCTCAATATTATCGTTTTAGTTTTGGCTCGTAGCATCATATTCGACATATCACGTATATTCAACAATTTTCTCTTTCTTGGAGTACTCAGTAAAATGCCTGTAGCGAATTCTTAAAGAGGCTTTAGGTTGAATGCAAAAATAGTTCGGCACATTACTGTTTTGAACGAGATCTTCAGAACATCACGATCCTCTCTCTTTTAGTAATAAACGCCAACGGGCTAAAGTCTTGACTGAAGCACGAGTTACGAACGCTAATGATTTTATTTTCATCCGACACTGAATATAAATGAAAACTTTTTTGACACATGTTAAAAAAAATACAAACTTTTTTTTTTCATTTACTTACTGACGTCAGGCTGATGGTGCAATCGTTGCAAGTTGGTTGGTTGGTTGGTTGGTTGTTTTAAAGCATGTTTTTGTTGTGAGATTTTAAGGGGTCAAATAAGAACAAAACGACGGGTAACAAAAGTAGAAAAATATATTAACAGAAAGTAGACAAATACAATAGAGAGATGTGGAAAACTACGTCCGACAACAGAGAATTGGCTTGCTCGCATTGGCTAACTGCTAATCCACAATTGTCTCTGTTATTTATAGTAACCTGTCGGCGTATTCCATTAGTTTTATAGGGTGTATCACCTATAACATTTTCTTAGGCCAATATATATATATATATATATATATATATATATATATATATATATATATATATATATATATTCATTTCTATCTTTGTAAATACAGCTTCAAACACGGCACTTTTATGACAAGATATATTCTGAAAAAAAGTTCAATTCATTGTTCATTGGTAAATACAGCTTCAATCTCGATACTTTTATGACACACCTTATCTATATATATGTATATATATAAATATGTATATATCTATATATGTGTGTGTGCGCGCGCGTGTGTGTGTGTATAGGTGTATAGGTGTTAGTGTGTATGTATATATATACATATATATATAAACATATAGATAGATAAAAGTATCCATCCACCGGTAAGTTGGGTAAGATTCTATTTGAGATCATCAATATCTTCCTTGAATCCACAATTTAGGCCCATATATAGATGTATACAAGGGTTATTTCAAATCCCTAAGAGAGTGTAATATATTGTCTGATCAGTGCACCCAAGGACCAGGCTGAATAGGAAGTGCATAGAAACGAAAACAGGATGTGGCCCTGACCTGACATTTTGCACCTAGAAATGCAGGTGGATATTTGACATGATTTCGGTGCGTGCGTGGGCGTAGAGGCGTGTCTACAGAAGAAAAAAAACTGCGTAGGTGTCACGAACAAAGGGGTGTGACACCGGGGGTCAGACTACAATAAAAAGAAGCCCGTAGAGATCGATTAGACAGACGACGATCAGGTTCGAGATCACTTGAAAATAACTCCCAAAGGCTCCACGTTGCGTAACCCTGCCAACGACTCTCAGCTGTACACAACCGGGGAAAATAAAACAAACACTTGTATTTAGGAAAATGTAAGATGAGATGTGTTCTTTGACGGGTCCAGTGTGTAACAAAATCCCTAAGAGAGTTAGATGTAAGATAACTAATAAATTTATTATATGCAAAGCAATATTTACACTTTCAATTAGAAAGAAAATATCAGCAAAGTGTATATTTTAAATCCATTTCACTCGGTAACTCCGTCTCATCAAATAGCCATTACAAAATAATTTAAAAAATATACTAAAATGGAGAGCAAAGTAGACAGCACACACACACACACACACACACACACACACTATATATATATATATATTATATATATATATATATATATATATATATAAGTGTGAGATTGGTCACTGTTTTGAGCTTTTGCTGGAATGGTGTACCAAAGGCAGTATTAATTGGTAGAGTGCTCAATATAAAATAGAGCTGTTATATAATATAATAAGATAAATATATAAAGGTTTTACATATTTATTTATTAGGTGACAAAGGAACATTCACGGCCATATTGGTTTCATGCGATGCAATCATCAGGTGAAGATGTTTCAAATGAAACAACTTCACCTGATGATTGCATCGCAATCATGTCAATATATATATATATATATATATATATATATATATATATATATATATATATATATATATTGTATGTTTTGCTATATTTAGAAATAAAGGTGCTCAATAACACCGACAGAAAATATATATTGTTTTATCAATTCTTATTGGGTATTCAAATTTGTTTTCAATTCATTTTTTTCAAACATTTTTTAAACGCATTTATGTTTATTTAATCCCTTCATTGGGTTTGGTTTGGTTTGTTTTCTGGTAACCTCATTTAATGCCGACAAAATTTTGAAATAAATTCATTCTTAATGGATACATATTTTTTAACACATTTTTCTATTTACTCCATAGATTGGACCCTAACAGGTACTACCATTCCGGGTTAGAGTGGACATAGAAGCAATTGTAATGAAGGGGTGCTCCACAACCCACAGAACTGGAACCTCATGATCAGATAGATTTTATCGTCATTTCCAGGACAGGCAGATCCTCAGCCACCGCCCTCTAGCACATATATGATAAAAACGGTTTGGGTAATTTGTTGGGGCAATCATATAGGTGATAGGGCTTGACGTGACCAGCTGATTGATCGCATGGGGTCTCTCCGACCGCCTGTCCAGCCCAAGTAAAGACCAAAAATGTCATGGACTGCTCAGCCACCTGGCTCCCATCCCTCAGCATTACGGGACACCACTCACGGCCAACAAGTGACCTTATTGGCTGAGTCTTACCCCTCTGCAGTCCAGCCGACAGGGTGGCTCTAGTCTTGGACCTAACAGCTAATATCACTCCAAGTCAGAGGGGACATGGGGAGTAATGGTAATGATAGGGCACTCTACACTTCCCAGACCTCAAGTTGATCTTACCGCTCTAGAGAGGATAGTTCCGGCATAAACTAAAAACCACTGACTGGGATGGTGGAAATGAAAACACTATACTAATCATACACATTTAATTGCTCTATCAGATGGTGTAAAAGCATCACATATATGTATTATGGACATTCGGTGTCTGTCTGTCCGCAACCGAAACTACATCAATGCTTACGTCACAATACCCATAGGAATTGTGTAAGTTTATCAATGAGTATTTAATTTATAGTGAAAATCATTAATACATAGAATAAAGAACAACACTGTATTATATATACTCATAAATTAAGTGTGTATCATTAAACGGTTCACACTGTTAATTTTTTTTAATGAATACATACTGGTATTATGATATATAATATATATATATATATATATATATATATATATATATATATATATATATATATATTGCTTGTTTAATTTTAATGTATACTTAAAATTATCTAACGTATAGAGTGTTACGAGAAAATTATTTACAGACAAGAAATAGTCACATAATATTCCTGTACATTAAATTGAAATATGTGAGTTTATTTAACTATATCTGGTTTAAGTTTGCGCATGTCAAATATCAGTTTAATATTTTCACGAAAGTTCATGGCAAAACATCCTTTTACGTAATTTTTGATGTCGATAAAATCGAGAAAAATTTTTACAAAATTATATATTGTTTTAGACTATGATTAATATATTTGTTCAGTTTTAATAACATTTTATAGAATTATGCAAAATGGGTGTATTTAAAAAAATCATTGTCTTCTGTCGTAATACAATCTTCTCTGTGGAGTGAAGTGAATACGATGTTTTTGAGTAATCGATGTTTGTCAAAATATTATATGTTGTATTTCATTTATTCAGTTTTTCCCACCCACTCAAGAAATATCTTTTAAAAACTGAGTGTGTTTTTTTTTATTTTTTTGTTTTTTGGCTAGATTCAATAAATAATTTGAAAGAACATGCAAATACTTTTATTTTAATTGTTTATTGGCTTTAGTTTACGCAATTTCTAGTTTTCATGCCAAAGACGTTTTTGTTTTATACATTCATTTTTGGTATTCAATATTTAAATCAATTTTCTAAACTCATTTTTATCTATCACCACTTGGACCCTAACGGGACGCCTTGAGAATAAGCTAGATGGGAGCTGCACAAGAATGCTGCGTGCAGTCTTGAACAAGTCGTAGAAACAGTACCTCACGAAGAAATAGCTGTACGGCCACCTGCTAGTATCTCACAAAGCATCCTAGTGAGATGGGCAAAGCAAGCTGGACACTGCTGGAGGAACAAGGACGCATTCATAAGCGATGTTCTACTGTGGAAGCCAACACATGGGCATGCTAATGTGGGCTGCCCACCAAGAACCTACATTGACCAACTTTGTGGTGATACTGGATGCTGCGCAGAGGACCTCCCTGGAACAATGAATGATAGAGAAGGTTAGCGATAATGGATAATGGATATCCGTGCTAAATGCGTGACATGATTATGATGATATAGATGGGACCAAACAGTTACTACCACCCCGGGTCACATGGACCTGGGAGTAATGGCAATGAAGGGGTACTCCATACTGCCAAATCTCCAGGATTGGAACTTTACCACTAAATGCAGTTTAACGTCAAACCCAAGACAGCCAGACCATCATCCACCGCCTTCTAGCGCATATGGTATAATGGGTTGTGTTTTTTCCATAAGAGCGATACGGTCGGGATAATCATATAGGCGGTAGGTCTTGACATGACCTGCCGATTGATAGGGGGGGGGGCTCTCCGACGGCCCGTATAGCCCAAGCAAAAATGGAATTTTAATTCCAGGATTCCGCCCTTAAGCATCACGGGTGACCACCCAAGCCAACAGCTTTCCCCAGGCGGGGTCTTAATACTGTGCAGAGGTTCAGTCGCCGTATCCTACAGTCACAGCCGACAGTGCTTGTGTTGTTAAGGTTAGCAAGCTAAAAAATTCTATTGAATAGCGAGTGGTATAATGGCTAGAGTCGTAGGAAATAGACACGTTGACCCGAGATCAAATCGTAGACGAAGCTGTCTACATTTCCCATAGAGCTAATACCCTTGTGAAAAGTATACATCCACCTGTTCTCCCTTCAGCTATGGGTAAATAGCAGGGCAGACTGGGCCATTTTAACTTTGCTTAAGCAACCAGTCTAGGAGAAAGATAACTCTGAATTCAAACCTGTTAGACCTCGCTAAAATATTGACCTTGTGTCACATCCTGCTCGTGCAGATGGGTTGGTAAATTTGTACTTGCGACCTTGTGTCACATCCTACCCGTGGCGAACGGTTGGATAAATCAATACAAACTTTTAAGTGCCATGGCTAAGGAACCAAAAGTTATTCATCTTAGGTTATAAAAATGCTTTAAACTATATTTCTCTAATTATCTTTAAACTCAACTTTGATATTTAAAAGATTAAGTTCCAATCCACAGGATACCATGAGACCGAGAAAGACATGATCAACATCTGAAGAAATAAAACCTGACTACCTGGTTCTCAGGAAGGAAATCTCCATGGCGTACAAAGAAACATTTAAAATAAAAAAAATATTTGGCGAATATAATAACTTCAGGGAGCTCGGCTTACAGTCCTTTCATGAAAGTGGCGATATAAGGAAAAGATCACTTAGCAAGACTTAAAAGGCAGTTAAAAGGCGATATCACAGAAAACATAACCCACTAAACTAGATCAAAATAAATTAGGTGAAAACTAACGGCCTATGCACCGAAGTACACATTCACCTGAATATGACCGACTAGATTCGATGGAAAAGTAAATCTAAGAAAATTTAAGATGATAATTGTGGGTGGGAGTACAATATTGATAAAGCATTACAGCGTATGAAGCAGATTCTTCACACAGGTACTTCAGTTGGAAATTTGATAAACAGGACGTAAACAAATCCAATGAAACTATTAGAGAAATAGTAGAGAAGTGAATTTCATAAATTATGAATAATTCTCTTCTATTTTCTTCATTAGACTTGCTAGCAAATATATGCACCCTCCACGTGCAGGTATTTAGGTTTTGATGTAACAAAACGTCATATTAAATAGAAAGGCTAATGAAACTAAATAAGAATGCAGATAAAAATATTTGAAACAGAGGGGGTATAATCGAAAATTGGAACAACTGAAACTTACTCTTCCATCACTCCCGTCTTTCATTGCTAAATTTTCCTAATTTAACTATTTAGATAAAATAGGAAGTAAAGAATAAAATTAGTTATTTCTTCTTGTTAATGGATTTCTGTTAAGATTAATCCCCGAGATTTTTACTTATATTCATTAAAATAAAACCAAACAATTAGAAATTAGTAATACCAAGCACATATTTACTAAAATACAATTTTTAATATCAATATGCAAATTAGCCTTCCCGTTCACACTGTAAACCGCTACTCTGTTGTATATATAAATACAATTGCATAATATTAGCATGTAGACGAGGCTAAGAGTATTAATAATGTCAAAAGAATAATTGAGGTTTAAATAAAAATCAAATCATGGAGAATGTAACGTAAATAACTAAAGGAGTTGTGACTTGAGTAGTGATATAGTTTCGGTTACAGATATACAAACACACAATCTTCATTATAATAAGAGATAAGATTTAAACTCCAATTCATCAACTGATATTCATAATTTGGAGATTTGCATATGAGCATAATCAAAATGTTACGTCTTTTTACCCACCCCCACCCCGAATTGAATTAAAAAACACAAAAAAAAAACAAACAAATGAAACGTAACGTAATTTTTCCTGTATAATAATGTGGGAGGATTGAAAAAATCACATGTAACAATTATGTGTTTTGCAATAGTTAAACAGGAAGAAATTTAGACATTAAAATCTGTATCCGTCAAAATGACGCATTTTTACATTTCCTCATTTAAAGATGTGCTATTTTTTCCGTGATATGTTTCTAAGTTAAATTTAATAAATTTATAGAATGTTTTATATGCAAGTCCGGGTTCTATTTTTAACGAAAAATTAAAATAAGTGACAATTTACAATTTTAATTCTTTTATAAAAACTTAAAGATGATATAACAAAATGTTGGTCATACCCAGCATACAACACTAGGGATATATATATATATATATATATATATATATATATATATATATATACCAACCATTCCGCACGAGCAGAATGTGACAAAAGATCAATTTCTAAAGCAGAGTTTAACGGGTTTGAATTCAGAGTTTTCCTTCTCCTAGACTAGTTACGTAGCCATGATTAAAGAGCCTATATTTGCCCATAGATGGAGGGAGAGTAGTCGGATTCATAACTTGCACAGGCTATTAGTCTATGTGAAATGCAAACAGCTTAGTCCAGGATTTGAACTCGGGTCGACGAGTCCATTTCCTACGATTCTTACCATTACACCACGCACCTCTAAGGGATATATGATATAATATAGCTGTATACAAACATATTTTCAGAGATATTTTGTGTAATTTCGATTAAAAATATAATGCAGTTAAAATCCTTTCAAAAAGAGTCAGATTTAAACATTGAATAACATATACGGTTGTGTATACGACAGTAAATAAAACACATTATCTAAGTAATAGAACTAAGTGATTTTTGAGGGCTGCCAGCTTTTAGGCATCTGTAGCAGAACATTTTGCGTTTTATACAAGATAATAATACAACGGAATATACAATCAAACATATATTAATAGAATGTAGCAACCTAAAACAAATACGAAAAAAATACTACCAAACAACAAATCTAAAACAGAGTTTCTACCAAATAAACACAGAAAAACTATTTGGATACATAAAAGAAGCAAACATCTACAACAAAATCTAAAAATCTCCCCCCCCCAAAAAAAAAATGAAAACACAAAAATATGTGTTAAAAAAAAATCATCTAAAAGTTTCATTCACAAAAAAATATGTCAAAAAAAAAACCTTTAGAAAATTAAATATTATCACCAATTCATTTCAAAAACGTAGTCGGCATTAAATGACCCATTGAGGTTGATATGCCGTAAAACAAGAACAATTCAAATCAAATCAAACAACGGAATAACTGTGGAATAATGAAAACATTTTTCTGAATGGTTCAAACAATGCCATATATCCTCAACTACAGTGGCTTGTTATTAATTAAGTTTTGATTGGTTAGACAAACTCGATTGAGACTTCTTACAGTCTCTCTTGTTTCTGTGATCATACATCTAAATAATGAGCTGCCTCATCACAGCTTAACTTCGGTTATCTCGCGAAAGCAACGATGCATTCAAGCATTGCATTATCGTAAGTCAATTATGCAGTCTTTGCGGTGTCTTCTCAGATTCCGCCACACTGTTATAGATTTATAGTAGATAAAGCCTCATTTAGTTTATATCAATCAATTCAAATCTGTAATTTTGGTGTATGAAGTTCTTCATTGATTGGTTTGTTTTGTTTTACGGCATATCTACCTCAGTGGGTCATTTAATGCCGATAATGTTTTGAAATAAATCAATTTTTAATGGATAATACAATTTTTTTATAAATACATTTTTCTATTTAACCCATAGATGGGACCCTAACAGGTACTACCACTCCGGGTCAGAGTCGACCAGGGAGCAATGGTGATGAAGGGGTGCTCCACATTCCCCAAACCTCCAAAACTCGAACCTCACCATCAGATAGAGTTTAACGTCATTCCCAGGACATGTAGACGCGCAGCCACCGCCTTCTAGCAACCATATTATAAAAAGGGGTTGGGGATTGCCATAAGGGCAATAGGGTTGGGAAAATCATATAGGTGCTAGGGCTTGACGTGACCAGCCGATTGATCGGGGGGGCCTCTCCGACCGTCCGTCTAGCCCAAGATAGGGCCAAAGTGGAGTATTGCAAGTCATGAACTGCTCATCCACCTGGGCTCTATCCTTAAGCATCACGGGTCGCCACCACGGCATGTGGCCCCAGTCTTGCCCCTCTGCAAGGTGCAGTCGGTGCATTCTAACGCCCCAGCCGACAGGGCGGGGTGTAGGAAGTTCTTCATTGAGTAATTGATTGATTTGAACGGCATGTCTACCCATCCAAGGACTTGTTATGCCCATATAAGAATTATTGGTATATAAGGTAAAAGTTAGCACACACATTCCTATAATGCATTAGGTTTTCCAAACGACGGTAACCCAACACAGAATATTCATCAAGGCAATGTAAATTGATACATGATAATATTTAATTTAAACAACATGCATACAACGTGAGAACGAAAATTAAGTTTAGTTAGATTGTGACCGTTAGTTGAAAGAAGCAGACGCGAGGCGTTTGCTCCTAAGATGCCAACTTTTCACCTCGCGGTTGTAAATAAAACACTGTGTGGTTTGTTCATTGGATAAACTCTAATGCGGCGAAATCGATGGAAGAGTACATTTATTTCAGATGTCGAATTCTCAAGACTCATCTCAAAAATTTAGAGAAATACTTTTCCTTCTATTAGATCTATTGATGTTTATTGTACATCGTTGTTTCCAGGTATGTGTAAACAATGTGGCAGACTGGGTTCTTTAACCTTGGATAGGTAACCAGTCTAGGAGAAGGAAACTCTGAATTTGAAGATCCTGAGTTCAGTCATGGATTGGGTTTGTGGCATCAATTATTTCATATCGAGTGTGGATGGTACAACACAAGCTTTCATCCCTCTAAATAAAACACTGTGTAGGTTGTTCATTGGACGAACCCTCATGTGTCGAAATTGGGTTTTTAATAAAGAATAAAGAGGTCTTGTTAAACTATTAACTCTTGCTTAATTATTAACAACCATTTTACCAACAACTAAATGAGCAAAGGAAGAATCAGCCCCGAAAAAGATGGCCACCAGAGAAGCAAAACCAATACAAACTTATCTTCTCTCCTCTCTCCCCATTATATTATACCCGGTATGTAGTGGGAATTTAAGCCTAGTATTTATTGATTTTTTTTAAGTATTGTTTTTTTTTCTTCTTCTTTCTAAATACTTCAATTAACGCCCATACACTACGCTTTACCAAAGATCCCAAATATGCTGTAGAAAATCTAAATTAAATTTCCGAGTGAGAATTTCATTGTACACATTAATTCGTATACTATTGACAAGTACAGTATTTTTCGAAACTGAATTGATTGCATTAATAAATGGTTTAGTCTAATTTAATTTGCCTCGCAAAATCACATAAGATATATCATTCGAATTCGTTAATTACTATAATCAACAATTAATTGGTCATTCATGGCCTGCATGGTTACGGTAAAGTTGGCCAGTGCCAGTTGACCTCTGGTCATGTTAGACAATACAGAGCCCAATGTTCGGTTTTGTCTGGAAGACGCCGAGTATCTTGTATTATTTGTTTTAATAGAAACGCTAAATGATATAAAGTATGATTTAGTGAGCGAACAGTATTTTCTTATAAGGATATATGTGCGTCTCTAGGAAAATCAGTGAATTGTTGTTGGTCTTATCACAGCATAACATGTACGCAATTAGTGCAGCGATATTTTGATGGAACATCAGTATAAAGATACCAATAATAAAACAAAACAACAAACAAAAAAACACAACAACAAAAAAACAACAACAACAATAACGCTTATTTAAATGTTTAAGTCTACGCCTTTATCACGTGTAATGTATTGCGTTTTGATTGAGAAAATATTCACTATACTTACTGGGTATAGTTTAGTGTAGCTTTTAACAAAACAGAGGCAAAATAAATGTTGGAAGAACATTTTTATTTTTATTTTCAATTCTCAAACACTGCTATCTTTGGTTTAGAAGAAAATTAAATTTTACAGCATGTTAAAAATGTTGTTAGAGGTTATGATGATAATATGTCATTATGTTTGAGGTATATACTGTAGATATGTATGAACAAGGCCAGATAGATAGATAGAATAGATAGATAGATAGATAGATATGAGCAGAATCAGATAGATAGATAGATAGATAGATAGATAGATAGGAACATACTGAAATAGATAGATATATAGATAGGAACAGACTGAAATAGATAGATAGATAGATAGATAGATAGATAGATAGAGAGGTAGGTAGGTAGGTAGGTAGGTTGTAACAGACTGAAATAGATAGATAGATAGATAGATAGATAGATTGTTGGAAGAGACAGAAATAGATATATAGATAAATAGATAATAGATAGATAGATAGATAGATAGATAGATAGATAGGTAGATAGATTAGATAGATAGATAGGAACAGACTGAGATAGATAGATCTATAGATAGAGAAGAATAAACTAAGATAGATAGATAGATAGATAAATAGATAGATAGATAGGAACAGACCGGCTTTGATTAATCGATAGATATTGTTTAAAGAAAACGACGTAAGAAAGTCACATCTGTAATACATTATTCATATTTTTTCATTCCATTTCGAGTTTTTCACTCCCGCCTCAACCGGTGGTTCACTACATGCTGAGTGACAGCAAGTCTTCTCGGGTCTCTAGTAGTCCTCTGAGTATTCTAGCCGATCTCAACAAAGCTGTAATCTTTATGGTCTCGATTCTTCCTCTGATTTCCAATTCATACATACTATTTTCCAGACCGCAGGAGACCGTTCCAAGGCCCCAATTACTATTGGCACAAACTTCACCTTCATATTCTACAGTTTTCTTAGTTCTCTGGCAAGGTCCAAGTATTTGTCTAGCGTGTGCGGATCGCGACTCGTCTTTCAAATATATAACGCTGAACAAATACAGTTACACAACAATTTTTTTTTATAAAGATTGTTTTATCTCCTGTCATCTATAAAACATCCATCAATTTCTTCACCCTATAATACATCCTGATGAAGGTTTAAATAAACCGAAACGTTAAAGCGTCGATAAATAAATTCATCTTATTTTTAGAACACTTGCTTTTTCAAATTTCTTACTATATATATTCTTAGTTGTTTATTCTCTTAATCTAGTTCCAGGTGTTTATGGAATGAGAAGTTCACGTTCACTTGGTGTAAATGTAGGAAGTGCCTTAAATTTGTGAGATTCTATCGACTTAGTATATTGAAGATACACCGTTTCATCCATTGTCTTAGATATTGACTTCAAAGTTTCAGATTTTAAGAGATCCCCTAGGTTCCCTGCATGTCTAATTGACGCCCACCCCAGACTTACGAACAAAAAAACCCCCCGAAAACATTGGAACAGCTCTTCAACTCTTCTACATGGTATCCTTCGAAATTCACAATTTCTTCAACCAAACATTAAGTTCACCTAACTTTCGTCAGAAAAAAAAAAATGACCTTCAAAGAGACACTTTTACAGAAAAACCGGGAAATCGGAAAAACGACAGAAACAAAGATTTATTGGAACAACATTTCCACACGTTGAAGCAATACAACAGCACAACTTTCAAGAAACGTGACGAAATTCCAACAAAAACAATGCTACTACTACTATTACAAACAATTACTACTACTCTTTCATGGTTAAAGAGACTGTTTCAATTTTCCCACCTACACTCGACCAAAGAATGACAGCACTTTTTCAGTCTCCCATGAAAATCTCTTACTTCATTAAATCAAATGTAACTAGTCAGTAAACAGTCATTTCAGACTGACGAAATTCAGCACTAACTTCACTGTTCATATAAACAATCGAAAATTATCCTCCCTAACAAATCAGTGCCCTGTCGACTAGGGCTATATAAGAATTAGCTAACTGCACCTTTGCAAAGGGTTAATACATAATGAATGGAGTCGCCCACATTCCCTTGATGGGTGGCGACCGTCCGTGATGCTTAACGATGGAATCCTAGTGGCCTGAACTGTCCATAAAATATAACGAGTCGGACGGGGCGGCCTATAAGTCGGCATCAGATAGCACGTCAGTCAGCAAGGAAGGTCTATTCTCACCTCTTTCAATTCAATGCGCTAGGGACAAGGAGATATTGGTTTAGCATTCTGAGGCGACCTTGCATGAGCGCTCATACCTTACTCAATCAGCTCCTTACTTTACTGCAACAGATCCATGTGCTACTCATACGCTGAGTTGGCGAGGACGCGGCTATCGAACTAGGAACCGTGTGGTCTCTGCCGAACGCTCTACCGACTGAGCTAACCCGGACATTAGATATGTAAAACGTATAATAATCTTGAACTTAACTCTCTCTCTCTTTCTCTCTCATCTCTCTCTCTCTTCTCTCTCTTCTCTCTCTCTCTCTCTCTCATTAACACGATCACTCTATCGGCACATCGATACTCCCCAACCTTTTTTAATTCATATATGTACTGAAATGTGGTGGCTTAGTGTCCAAGGTATGAGACTAAAATTGGAGTCTAATTATGAGGTTCCCATTTAAAACGCCATCATAACTGGCTGTGATACGTGGGGTGGTCGTCAGATTACCCTCATTATCAAACTCCAAAATGTCCCTCTGGACCCAAAATGATAATACCTGGTATATTCCCATCTATTGGCTTTTAAATAGATAAGCAATAAGCTTTAAATGTGGTTAAATAATTTTTTTTTTAAGTTTTAAAAATGAATACATACTAAGAATGAATAAAATAAAACTTCTTCGCGTATAAAATAACATATAGTGTGTATGCCACAGAATCCAACAAAATAAACAACCTAAAATATTTGGAGAAAAAAAAAAACAACAATAGCGTGATTCATTATATATCAACTTACACTCTTAATCACATTTCGAACAATATTAATTTCACGGTGTTAAAAAGTAATTAATCAGAAAAACACTTGATAAGCCGGAATACTGGTCGATTCCTGACACCAAAAATTATAGATTCAACAAGAGTCCGCTCATTTAACATGGCACTTTAAAGCTCGGACATTTCTAATGAAAACGCAAGAGCCACGAAGTCTACGAAAATTGACATTGATACAATTCAAGACAATATCTACAAACATTCACAACGAAACTCCCCGAATCTCTCTCTT
>CM042144.1:20816648-20821648 GCA_023376005.1 Doryteuthis pealeii
AACAGACTGAAATAGATAGATAGGATAGATAGATAGATAGATTGTTGGAAGAGACAGAAATAGATATATAGATAAATAGATAGATCGTTAGATAGATAGATAGATAGATAGATAGATAGATAGGTAGATAGATAGATAGATAGATAGGAACAGACTGAGATAGATAGATCTATAGATAGAGAAGAATAAACTAAGATAGATAGATAGATAGATAAATAGATAGATAGATAGGAACAGACCGGCTTTGATTAATCGATAGATATTGTTAAAAGAAACGACGTAAGAAAGTCACATCTGTAATACATTATTCATTATTTCATTCCATTCGAGTTTTTCACTCCCGCCTCAACCGGTGGTTCACTACATGCTGAGTGACAGCAAGTCTTCTCGGGTCTCTAGTAGTCCTCTGAGTATTCTAGCCGATCTCAACAAAGCTGTAATCTTTATGGTCTCGATTCTTCCTCTGATTTCCAATTCATACATACTATTTTCCAGACCGCAGGAGACCGTTCCAAGGCCCAATTACTATTGGCACAAACTTCACCTTCATATTCTACAGTTTTCTTAGTTCTCTGGCAAGGTCCAAGTATTTGTCTAGCGTGTGCGGATCGCGACTCGTCTTTCAAATATATAACGCTGAACAAATACAGTTACACAACAATTTTTTTTTATAAAGATTGTTTTATCTCCTGTCATCTATAAAACATCCATCAATTTCTTCACCCTATAAATACATCCTGATGAAGGTTTAAATAAACCGAAACGTTAAAGCGTCGATAAATAAATTCATCTTATTTTTAGAACACTTGCTTTTTCAAATTTCTTACTATATATATTCTTAGTTGTTTATTCTCTTAATCTAGTTCCAGGTGTTTATGGAATGAGAAGTTCACGTTCACTTGGTGTAAATGTAGGAAGTGCCTTAATTTGTGAGATTCTATCGACTTAGTATATTGAAGATACACCGTTTCATCCATTGTCTTAGATATTGACTTCAAAGTTTCAGATTTTAAGAGATCCCCTAGTGTTCCCTGCATGTCTAATTGACGCCCACCCCCAGACTTACGAACAAAAAAACCCCCCGAAAACATTGGAACAGCTCTTCAACTCTTCTACATGGTATCCTTCGAAATTCACAATTTCTTCAACCAAACATTAAGTTCACCTAACTTTCGTCAGAAAGAAAAAAATGACCTTCAAAGAGACACTTTTACAGAAAACCGGGAAATCGGAAAACGACAGAAACAAAGATTTATTGGAACAACATTTCCACACGTTGAAGCAATACAACAGCACAACTTTCAAGAAACGTGACGAAATTCCAACAAAAACAATGCTACTACTACTATTACAAACAATTACTACTACTCTTTCATGGTTAAAGAGACTGTTTCAATTTTCCCACCTACACTCGACCAAAGAATGACAGCACTTTTCAGTCTCCCATGAAAATCTCTACTTCATTAAATCAATAATGTACTAGTCAGTAAACAGTCATTTCAGACTGACGAAATTCAGCACTAACTTCACTGTTCATATAAACAATCGAAAATTATCCTCCCTAACAAATCAGTGCCCTGTCGACTAGGGCTATAGAATTAGCTAACTGCACCTTTGCAAAGGGTTAATACATATAATGGGGTCGCCTATTCCCTGTGGGTGGCGACCCGTGATGCTTAACGATGGAATCCTAGTGGCCGAACTGTCCATAAAATATAACGAGTCGACGGGGCGGCCTAAAGTCGGCATCAGCCAGTCAGCAAGGAAGTCTATCTCCTTTTCAATAGCGCTAGACCAAGGAGATTGGTTTAGCATCTGAGGTTGAGCGCCATACCTACCATCAGCTCCTTACTTTACTGCACAGATCCATGTGCTACTCATACGCTGAGTTGGCGAGGACCGGTATCGAACTAGGAACCGTGTGGTCTCTAGCCGAACGCTCTACCGACTGAGCTAACCCGGACTTAGATATGTAAAACGTATAATAATCTTGACTTAACTCTCTCTCTCTCTCTCTCTCTCTCTCTCTCTCTCTCTCTCTCTCTCTCTCTCTCTCATAACACTTTGGCAAACTCCCAACCTTTTTAATCATATATGTACTGAAATGTGGTGGCTTTGTCCAAGGTATGACGTAAAATTGGATCTAATTATGAGGTTCCCATTTTAAAGCTCTGGGGGGTGTTGATTACCCCTTCATTATCATTACAATGTCCCTCTGGACCCAAAATGATAATACCTGGTATATTCCATCTATGGGTTAAATAGATAAGCAATAAGCTTAAAAATGTGGTTAAATAATTTTTTTTTTAAGTTTAAAAATTGAATACATACTAAGAATGAATAGAATAAAACTTCTTCGGTATAAAATAAATAATAGTGTGTCATGCCACAGAATCCAACCAAAATAAACCAACCTAAATAATTTGGAGAAAAAAAAAACAACAATACGTGATTCATTATATAGTCACTTACACTCTTAATCACATTTCGACAATATATATTTAGGTGTTAAAAGTAATTAATCAAAACACTTGATAAGCCGGGAATATGGGTCGATTCACTGACACCAAAAAATATAGATTCAACAAGAGTCCGCTCTTTACAAGGCACTTTAAAGCTCGATTTAATGAAACGAAGACACGAGAGTCTACGAAAATTGACATTGATATCAAGACAATTCTACAAACATTCACAACGAAACTCCCCGAAATGTTCACATAAATTTGTCAAACGTGGAAGATGAAATATTGGTATTGCATGATGATAAACAGTAAATAAATCAATCAACTTAGGTTTAGCAATATCATAATAATAATCACCGGACCTGTGAATATACCAGAATATGATAATTTAATTATTACATTTGATATGTCTACTTGAGCTATTGCACAATATTTCAATATGTAAAAAGTATAATAATCTTGATTTAACTCTATCTCAAAAATTTTTTTTCTTTCTTTATTTCCTTGTTTTCATATTTTCATTATTTTTGATCGAAACAGATTTAACGACGTGTGACGTCATTGAAAACGCGCAATAAGACTTAGGATCTTGCTGAAAGTCAATGAACAAGTATCGATCAACTCATATCTAAATAATAATAAAAAAATTCAACAAAACATTTTTATTAAACATAAAATAAAATAATGGCCACATTTGATAATGATCTTATTATAATGGAGATTGTGTGATTGTCCGTCTGTAAGCGAAACGATATTACGACGCAACTACCAATTCCCTTAATTATATATACCACAAAATAGCGGTTTACAGTGTGAACGGGAAAGCTAATTGACATATTGATTTTAAATTATTTTAATAAATATGTGCTAACTAGTATTTATTTCTAATTATGTCGTTTAGTCTTAATGAAGATGAGCAAAAGTCTTGGAGACAATTCTTAAAATATATCCATTAACAAGAAAATATAACTGTAATTTTATTCTTTACTTCCGATTTGAACTAAATAGTTAAATTAGGAAAATTTTGCAATGAAAAACGGGAGTGAAGGAAAGTTAAGTTTAGATTTTCGATTTTTCGATTTCACCGCTCTCTATTTCAAATTGTTTTCATCTGCATTCTTATTTAGTTTCATTAGCCTTTCTTATTTAAGATATCTATTTCCCAACACCCCGCACGAGCAGGATGTGACACAAGGTCAATTTTTTAAGCGGAGTTCAACAGGTTTGGATTCAGAGTTTTCCTTCTCCTAGACTGCTTACCTAGCCATGGTTAAATAACCAGTCTGCCCTGCTATTTACCTATAGCTGGAGGGAGAGTAGGATTCATACATTTTCCCAAGGGTATTAGTGCCAATGCTATTACCACGTCCAGGATTTGAACTCGGGCGACGAGGTCCATTTCCCATGACTTTAACCATTACACCACGCGCTTCCTACGCGCTTTCTTATTTAATATAGTATCTTATTACATTAAAACTTAAATACTTGCTTCGGAGTGTGCATATATTTGCTAGTAATAATAAAAATAATCATTGGAAAATATTCATTTAAAAGATTAATAATAAATAAATATGTATGGAATCAGTATCCACAATTATCTAAATTTAAGGCCCGACTAATTCCCCCGGTAAGGCAATCGTAACTTACTGTGTCACCAGACAATCCCTGGCGTCATTGGCAAAAGGTATTCTAGCACACTAGCCAAACTAGTCAAATAGCTACGACGAGGAAAAGCAATAAAATTGCAAATTAACCTGCAAGCAGGTCTTTCTTACTAAATTACTCGGGTAGGCATTCAGTATTCTTAGCTTATATTAGAATGAGACACGAATAATGAGCTCTCTAGTAAGGATTCAAACCAATACCTATTCGAATTAAATGGGACACGAGTTCGCAAACGAAAATTCTATGCGAATGTCAGCAGTGAGCCATTATTAATGTAACACAATGAAATAGTTGTGTATTCTGTTAAGATATCAGATGGACAAAAAGTAAAGCAAACCATGAAAATTGCATTGTTGTTATTCACTCTTTCATATTTTTGTCAGTGGGGGAATAAAAAGAAAACACAAAAATATGGAGACTATTCATCACTAATAAAGTGAATAGAAATACTCAACTGATGATATTAATTAATTGTACAAGTATCTCCGCAAGAATAGAAACGTAATTCAATCAACACAACATTCCATCTTTCTATTACTCTCCATATCTCTGTCTCTCTCCATCTCTCTCTCCTCTCTCTCTCTCTCTCTCTCTCTCTCTCCTTATATATATATATATATTATATAATATATATATATAAGTAAAAAGCACTCAATGTCGTTGATTGAGCATGTATCTCCATATCACTGATAGAGCATGTAAATCAAAGATATCTAAGTTTGTGTAGCATGTAAGTGAAGCCAACGGCACTTGGTTACTGACATTTCCCTTCTATAAAATTTTCAAACCAATATATATATATATATATATATTATATATATATATTATTATATATTATATATATATAAAAGAAGGTGCAAAATGTATTATGTT
>CM042144.1:20824148-20844148 GCA_023376005.1 Doryteuthis pealeii
CAATCGGTTTCTCTCAACCGGCTCTAAAAGTTTTTATTGAGCACGTTTCTATATTTATCATCTCCACATATTCGTTTTCTTTTTCTTTTATCTGACTATCAGAATTGTTTGATTTTTCGACCCTCTGATTTTTGTTCGTTATTTCAATTTGAATCTTATACATATAGACACATACACATATACATACACACACACAAACACACACACACACACATGTCTCCCTCACTCTCTCTCTCTATATATATATATGGTTTGGTTTGGTTGGTTTGTTTTACGGCATATCTACCTCGGTGGGTCATTTAATGCCGACAAAGTTTTAAAATAAATTCATTCTTAATGGATAATCAATCTTGTTTATAAACTCACGCTTTTTATTTAACCTATAGATGGGACCCTAACAGGAACTGACACCCCAGCTCAGAGTGGACCAAGGAGCCATGGTGACGAAGGGCTGCTCCCCATTCCTCAATCCTCCAGAACTGGAACCTCACCGTCAGATAGCTTAACTTCATTCCCAGGACATGTAGACCCTCAGCCACCGCCTTCTAGCACCCATAGGATAAAAAGGGTTGGGGCTTGCCATAAGGGTAATAGTTTGGGGCAGTCATGTAAGTGCTAGGGCTTGACGTGACCAGCCGATTGATCGGAGGGGGCCTCTCCGACCGCCTGTCTAGCCCAAGTAAGGACCAAAGGGGAATATTGCATGTTAAGGACTGCTCAACCACCTGAGTTCTAACCTTAAGCATCGCGTGGCCCCATTGGGGGAGCCTTACCCATCTACAGAGGTGCAGTCGGTGCATTCTAATGCCCCAGCCGACACACACCACACACACACGCACACACACACACACACACATATATATATATATATATATATAATATATATATATATATTGTGGATATGTGCTTAATTGAAGTCATACCTAATTTTTTTAAATTAATTAGTTAATAATTAATGAATTTAGGCGGGCATATATGTTCAAATGTAAGATTAAACAGATCAAGAAAATGTCAATCCCTGAATGTACATTTCGACCTTTTCTCGATCTGTTTAGCCTTACATTTGAACATATATGCCCGCCTAAATTCATTAATTATTAACTAATTAATTTTCAAAAATTAGGTATGACTCCAATTAAGCACATATCCTCAAAAAATTGTCGGCTGAAAGCCATATCAAATAGACACAGTGTTTATTTACGTACTCTCATATATATATATATATATATATATATATATATATATATATATATATATATATATATATATATAATCTTTTCATCTTACTGATATCAGTAATGCAATGTCAACGACAACTCAATTAGACACCAGTGTCGTCACAGAAGTTGTCAGTTGAAACCAACATCACACTGTCCCATGTTTATCTTCCACTTAGATTGGTAGGTGCATGATTTAATGGTCATCATCGTAGGAAATACATTATACGAACCAAGTTCATGTCCTGGATAAGGCCGTTAGCATTTCACTTAGCAGTAATACCCTTGGGAAATGTACGAATCCAACTGTTCTTCTTCAGGCTATAGTTCAATAGCAGAACATACTGATCTCTTTGACTCTGGTTAGGCATCCAGTCTATGAGAAGAAAAACACTGAATTTAAACATGTTAAACTCCGCTTAAAAAATTGACTTTGTGTCACATCCTAAAAAAACGTCGTCGTCGGGGATGGAGTCTATCCCCTTTTCCCTAGCACTAGACCAATGATATTGTTTTAGCATCTGAGGCGGAGCGCCACACCTACCATCAGCTCCTTACATTACCGCACAGATCACTGTGCTACGCCGAGTTGGCGAGGGCCGGTACCAAACTAGAAACATTGTGGTTTCTAGCCAAACGCTCTACTAGCTGAGCTAACCCGGCCCTATACGTGCTAAATGGTTGGTAAATCTATACTCTCAGATCAGTAACTATCCAAGTCTAAACTGCACAGTCTACAGTGCTACTCTATTATTTAAAAATATATAGGTTAATCTCCCCTGACACTGAAATCGAAAGGAAATAGAACCCGTAAGTGAGGAACTGGAAGGGGCCGTAGCCCTTAGAATTCTTCAGAACAGAAATAGACAACCGGACATAAAGGTTGATACAACAACTACTAGCAGCCTAACAGTCTAACTAATCTGAATCGACATAGCAGCATCACCCAAGAACGAATTACAAGCCCACAACTACGACGATTCGGTGAAGAAATACTTTACCCAAAAAGATATATGTTTATGGAATTTGTTACTTAATGTATATACACAACTTAAGACCGCTAAAAGGAAATAAGTTTTAGCAAACTTTTGCACGATAAAACCTTCTTTGAATTATCAACTTGTCTTCATCTTTCCTCCTTTCTGATCGGTATTTGGGATACTCTTAATTTTCCTAACTCTCTTTTCCATAAATGGGAAAGGATATTTGAATTCTCAGTCTGATGTTTTTTTTTATACTGGCTATCAAGAGAAACTTTGATAAATATTATCCATGTCTGATCAGCAAATGAACAACTATACAAGGAGCTTACAACGCAAAAACTATGGTTGGAGGTGTTATTTAAAAAAAAACAACATATTTTTCTCCACACAGAGAACTTATTGTCTTATCATCATCATCATCATGTCATACTGACAGCATATATACATATGACTCTCTGGCTATATCCATCCCTGGTAGGTCGTCTGCACAGTATCCAGAATCCTTGCAGAGCTGGGTGACGTAGGATTTTGCTGATCAGCCTACAGTAGCATATCCATATGTGGGTATCCACAGGAGAATGTCACTTATGAGTTTCTCCTAGGTATTCTATTTCTTGTGTTTAATACAACATAGCAATAATTATTTGAATTCATGTTTTTCATGAGCAACGTAAAAGCAAACAGAAATGTCCTAGATTTGAACTAACTAATTCTCTTGATCCGAGTCGATAACCGTTACGTGAGGTAAACTTCTTTGAAAGATGTCTCACATACGGAAAGCTACGAGCGTAACAGAAATAACAAAAGATACAAACAACATACTCGCACAAACCTTTAAATGTTATTTACTCATTCAAGATGATTGTAAATCTATTAAATTATCATTTAAATTAGACTATTTTCGTGAAAGCACTTAGACACATTGTTATTCAATCCCGCACTCGAGCCAATGATATTAAGTCTGAGTGGTGGTTGTACGAATTCTTTGGAAATTTTCAGTAAATTTAATCAAAAAGCCGTCTATTTTCTGGTTGTAAGGTGCGGACGAGTTCATTTTATTTAAGCGATAAAACAATTGTGCTTTCGGCTATATAATGCTTGTTGAAGGAATTAGAAAAGAAATATAGCAAGAATTTGAGTCTAAATATCTGGGTAATACACGGCAAAAAAGACATTTAAGTGTCCAAATAAAAAAAGAAAAAGAACAAAAAAGAGGAAAAAATCTAATAATATTGAAAATAATCAAGAAAAGGAAATGTAAGTTTAAGGGTAGATATTTAAACGACCCGATAGCCAAAGGTAGGATTTGACAAAAATTCGTATGCATGGAGGATCGTGCGAGGACTGAACTCGCAATTCAGCAGTAAAGTACAAATTTAGTGTAATTTCGAGTTGAATAAAGAAAACCCGCATATTGCAAATACAGTTCTGTCAATTAGGATAAATATTGTATGTTCTGGATTCAATCTTTTGGTATTTTTATCTATCTATCTATCTATCTATCTATTATATATATATATATATATATATATATATATATATATATATATATATGCATAAATATCTCTATATATATATATCTGTAACTCTATCTATCTATCTATATCTATCTATCTCTCTCTCTCTATATATATATATATATACATATATATATATATATATATATATATATATATATATATATATATATATATATATATACTCAATCGATTGTTTCCTGCGTCATATATATATATATATATATATATATATATATATATGCATAAATATCTCTATATATATATCTGTAACTCTATCTATCTATCTATCTATCTATCTATATATATATATATATATATATATATATATATATATATAATATAATATATATATATATATATATATATATATATATATATTATATATATATATATATATATATATACTCATCGATTGTTTCCTGCGTCAAAAATCATCAGGTGAACTTGATGCTTGTTGATGAATGAAACCAAAATGCTTGTGACTGTTCATTTGTCACCAAATAAATAGATATGTAAGGCCTTTAACATTTTTTTATTATATATATATATATATATATATATATATATATATATATATTATTAAGTCAGAATGAATTTGTGTGTAGAAGACGTGAAAAATGTGGTATTCTATGTTAATGGGATTTATTAAAAACAGTTGTATCCAAGTATATATTACCAACCCTTCCGCACAAGGATGATGCGACACAAAGTCAATCTGTTATGCGGAGTTTAACGGGTATGAATTAAGTTTTCCTTCTCCTATACTGGTTACCTAGCCATGGTTAAAAAGCCTAGTCTGCCCTAGCATTACCTCATAGATTAGCGGAAGAAAATATGGATTCATACCTTTCCCAACGGTATTTGTGCCATATGAAATGCAAACAGCCTTGTCAAGGATTTGAACTCGGATTGACGAGTTCATTTCCTACGCCGATAACCATTGCACGACCCACCTCCATAGTTTTATCCATGTAACCATTCTCTCAATTATTCTGACAACAGAAAGATTTGTAATTTAGTGAATATTCTCAGATTTTGCGATGTTATGTCATGTTGCAAAGCGTGCATATTCTGTCGTTTCAAATTAAACTTCGAAATTAAGGCGGTAATTTTCACCTTTAGTTGTTAAAATTCCTAGCATAAAATTGTTAGTCCGTATTATCTAAAATGAACTTAATTGTTATTAAGAACACATTTTATGACATTTTTGTGTTAAAGAATGCAGTTGTATTGTTTTCGAAAAGTTTCTAAGATTTGTGTATTTCGCACGAAGACTTTCAAAATAGCTACCGGCTTATTTCAAAGTGAAAGTCAAGAGAGGTTACTCTAATTGCCTTATTTGCTAGGGATTTTAACAACTAAAGTAAAATTACCATTAAGGCGATACAGTTTCATGTCATAAACTGTACACACCTTTAGTGGGAGTTTTACTCCTCTACTTAGAATACTGTCAGTTTATTCTAAGTCCCACTGACAGGGTGGTTTAATTTCTTTGGGGTAGATTGTCGTATATAATTGTTGTATACTGGATCATACAATATTCAGTATACTAGTACATACAAATACAGTTTTCACCGGAAATAGCGTAACTCGCAACAGTATGCTAAAACATCGAGGTAAATGGTTCGCGTAATGGTTCCTTAATCTTCTTAGTCTCGGGTATTTGTTTCTCATCCCTCTTGTGAGGGCGTGACACAAGGACATTTATATGTATGCCCACCCACAAATCGAAGATCATGGGTGGGATATTTGCCTCTCATCCCACTTATGAGGGCGTGACACAAGCAGAAGCTCATGGGTGGTAGGCACAAAAATGCGTCGAATCCCGTCGGCATTCCCCCTCGATGAGCGTGCCTCAGGCGCTGGGCAATAAACCCAGCCCTTCCCCTTTAAATTAAGTACAGCCCCCTGGGAACCACGCTGTTAATTTTATTACCAAGTCACTCCAGAGGCCGAAGCGCTCTGAAGCAGGCTCAGCAATCATCCCGATCTTCTAAAACAGCAGTGTACCAATAGTCTTGGGCCAGCTCATTTACCCTCTACGAAAGGTAATCTAGGGTAGTTCACAATATAATGTAAGTATTATATATGGAATACTTTACCTACTATCTGGATCCAGATATACGGAAAATAACAGTAATATTTGAACGTCTACATATGAAAATCACGTGGAAATAAATGAAAAGCTTTTCTTTCGAAGAAAGGTTTGTATTCTCCTATTAAATTGAACATTAAATACATAAAACTTGTAAAATCCCGAATAGCAAAGTGCCTACTAAGCAATATAAGAACATAACCAACTGTTTCTCATTTTGTATTGATATATTGTAAACTTATATCGATCTTTACGTCTCTCTAACAAAACGTTGGTCTGCAGTTATTGATGAATTGATCAGGAGGAAATGTAAACATTATCATGGACATTAGAATAGATTACATGATCAACTACAACTCATGAAATATGCAGTGTATTGGAGAAGGCTCATTTGTATTTGAATTAATAACAAGAAAAACCCGCCATGTTATTGTAGGCAGCATGTTATGTAAGGTTCGATTACCCTTTCTGTCAAAATAGCAGACCTACAAGTAATATACTTAATCATTCAATGACTGAAAGAGAATATCTTTTATTCAAGCACTTTTAACCATCTCACTGGTAGTTCTCAGGGGGATTATTAGTCGTAGTGATTGTTTGTTCGGTGAGAATTTTATTAATTTTGAAAGGTTTATTGTATGTACTAGCAAATATATGCACCCTTCGGGTGCAAGTAATTAGGTTTTGATGTAATAAAATAATGTATCACATTAGAAACTATTTAGAAGATGATAAACTGAGGGGGTATAATCGAAAAATAGAACAGCTTTAAATCTAACTCTTCCATCATTTTTTTGTAATTTATCTATTTAGTTAGATTATGAAGTATTTAATAAAATTACAGTTCTTTCGTCTTGTTTATGGATTTCTTTTAAGATTCATCCCCGAGATTTTTGCTCAGATTCGTTAAGAGTAAACCAAACAATCATTCGATAATACTAAGCATATATATATTAAAATCAAATTCTTAATATCAATATGCAAATTGGCCTTCTCGTTCACACTGTAAACAGCTATTTTGTTGAATATATAAATATACTTGCATGTTATTAGCATGTAGATTACTCCAACAGTATTAATAAGATATAACAATTTTATCAATAATTGAGGTTTAAATAGAAATAAATTCATGGTGAATGTGACGTCAATAACTAAGGGAATTGTGACTTGAGTAGTGATTTAGTTTCGGTTTTTGTTGTTGGTTTATTCAGTTTGGAGAGTTTATTGTAAGAGGAATGCTAAGGTTAGTGTGTTAGTTACTAAAAATATAAGTTCCGGTCTTAAATGCTATTTTATTTATGTTAGGATTTTTATTCTTGATACAAATTACCTCAAGGATTTGTAGGCGTTTTTATGGTGAATTCTTCTGAGTTATTGTTATGTTTTGCAATTAGATGTTGTTTTATGTTGCTAGTGTCTGAAAGGTGGTATGTTAGCCGAATGGAGAGTGTCGATGTAGTGTGGCCAGTACAGGTTTTGATTTTAAACTCATTGTTTCCAAACGAACAAAACTTGCAACACACAACCAAAGTAACCAATAATCTCCCGAGGAGTAGGAATGACGTGTTTGAATGCGGGACATATTCGGAAAAATAAGAAGACATAAAAGTGTACACTTGAATATCATAAAGAAGAAATATTTGTGGACATCAAGAACACCTGCTTGAATAATAATTGCTGCCTAAATCACACACACACACACACACACACAGACACACACACACCAATATATATATATATAATATTATATATATATATATATATATATATATATATATATATATATATGCTCCCGAAACCCGGTAGAGCTCTCTAGGAGCGATATTTTTTTACTTTCACCGCTAGCGCAATAAAGCAATGATCGTCTGTTTTTATAGATTTTATCTCTCTGGTGATTGTAAAATATATATACCGATGTATGTATTAATCAGTTAAAACACCGCTCCTTAATGGCAGGTGTTAACGTCCGAAAGGTTAAGGAACCGGTCTGATGAAAAGTCAGTTTGGTTTCGCTCCTGGTCAGAAGTAGTTGCTGTGTCCAGCTACACTGATGAGACTTGAAACGTCGAAACACGGTGTCTGTGGATGACACACACACTCTCTCTCTCTCTCTCTCTCTCTCTCTCTCTCTCTATATATATATATATATATATATATATATATATATATATATATATATATACGTAGATTGGTTACCAGTTAGGTTGGTATTAGGATTATTTAAGTTGGACCTTTCTTCTAACACCGGAATGTTTGAGTTGTTCAGGTCCAAATTGAGAGTTCGGTGTTCAATATTATTGAACAAAGCAGTATAATTGTTAAAGAAAAAGGCTTAGAAATCGGCCATTTTGTGGTTATAGATCTATTTCTGTCCACAGGTATCTGTGAATACCTATGAGTTTCATCAGACCACTAAGTTTATTGATGATGAACAGATAATTCATGAGGCTTTATATATTTTTTCTGGGAACTCCTAAAAAGGTATTGGGTTTCAGTTCCTCTTATCGTCTTAAGTGGTGGTGGTGTTTATAACTGGGGAGTTAGTTAATGGTGACGTTTCTCTGGGTGTGTTCTTTTTTTACCTCAATAAATTCTTACTTAGATGGGTATGTCCACCTTGTTCCTTCGGCTGTTGGATTATTTTTTTATTACTCCTAACCGGTCATTTTCAGTCAACCGTTTACCCTTATTCCTTCAAGTGTTTCCCTTCAGAAAATCTCACAAATTTTGAACTCTTTTACATAGCATTTTCCAAATCTCACTATTAGAATAAAATGGGAACAAACAAACTGAGGGAGAATCAAATTAAATGGAATATAACATAGAATATAATAGAATTCGCAGTTGTTTATACTAAGAATTAATGTAAATTAAGCATTGGGGTATAATATCAAGAGATTAAATTACTTGTCTATAAGTAAACGCATATATATATATATATATATATATATATATATATATATATATATATATATATATACAGTCCGCATATCCCTGTACATATGCAAAACACACACACACACACAACCATACACATATACTAACAAACATGCTTCGAAGAGTTTGTTTCAAAAACATTTTGAATTTCTGTGATCAGCTCAATTTTATATATAAAAAAAGAAATTATTAAATTTATTAGCGGTGTCTGTAATCCGAATTAAAATCATATCTTTCAAAAAAAATTGTAATGAAAGCGACATTATAAAAAAACAAAAAATACTCATTATTTAATAATCAACAACACATGACGATTCAATGATTAATTGCTTTTTGCTTGTTTTCCTTTTTTCATTTGATGAATTTTATGCATAAAAAATGTTCAATGTAATGTTTAGTCAGTGCAGAATAATCTTTAAAACAGTATATATCTTAATTCAAATCGTTTTCCCGAAAAAAAAAGTTTGTATCATAATTACAGGATTTGGTGATAAAATCAAATTTCAAATTTGACGATTCTTTTCGGATGTGTTGGAACAGAGGTCAACAGTCTATGTTCTTACCTACAGGCTTTATCAAAAGTTGTGTTTTATATCTGTTATAGGTGATACACCCTATTGACCAATGGAATGCGCCGACAGGATACTATAAATAAACAGGGATAATTGTGGTTTAGGAGCAAGCCAATGCGAGTGTCAATAACTCTGTTCGTTGGACGTAATTTCCACATCTCTCTATTGCATTGTCTACTTTTTGTTAATACATTTTTCTACTTTCGTTACCCGTTGTTTTGTTCTTTTTTGACCCCTTAAAACCTCACAACAACATCCAATTTCAGATTAAATCCAGCGTAATTTACAACTGAAGTTAAAATATTTGAATTCATTTAATGAATTTTAATGACAGTTTTAAAAGTCCATTTCGCACGAGAGTTTTAAATAAAATACTATTCACAAAATCCGATTGAGAATAAAGAAAAAACTATACAACAAAAGTTGTCAAAAGTCACTCGAAGTTTCTGAATTATAGTTGTTTATATATAGAAAGTACAGGCTGAAAAATCGCTTACCTTAACAGGAAGAAAGCAAAACATAAAATTGAACTTGACCGAATATATTAGATATATTAGACCTCAAACGTGACGGATTGTAGTGGCATGATCATTGTAACGACATGTATAAAAATAGACAGTCAACGCTGTGTTTTTTTTTTTTAACAAAGTCGAAGGCGAACTTACTGCGAGTATAAAGGAACTGGAAAATGTTGGAGTGGGAGATAGAGAACGACAGAGATGCCAGTGTGTGTGTGTGTGTGTGTGTGTGTGTGTGTGTGTGTGTGTGTGTGTGTGTGAGAAGAGAGAGAGAGAGAGAGAGAGAGAGAGAGAGAGAGAGAGAGAGAGAGAGACGAACTGTTAGATATATTTTTTCGCGCTAGTCCAAGACCACATTTATAGGAAATATTTCTTAATTAAAAAATCAAACGTTTTCAATTGTTTTGTTTTTACATAAACTGTAACTGCTTAATTCAGTAGTAAATAATCCAAAGAAAATTATTTTAAAAATCACAAAGAAAGAGACACAAAATAATTTATACCGAAACTTCGCCGAATATTTAAAATTAATTATCATAGTTTGTGTATTTAGAGATTGTTCTCTGCAAATGGTCTGTAATATGTAGAAATGTTGTTTTTTGTTTTTTGCTTCCTTACAGATTGTTCGGAGGGTGTCTAGTCTAGCCCAAGTAACGACCTAAGTGGAGTGTTGCAGGTCACAAGACCACTTACTAGCTGGGGCAAAAACCTTTCAGCCACCACGATCCCGATCTGATGCATTACGGGTCGCAAGTAGTCATGTGAGCTCACTCATCTGCCGAGATGCAGTCGGCGTATTCTAATTTGAAGCCTTAAAAAGGCTCAGTGCCAAAATCCGACGAGTAAGACCCAGCAATCAACAATGTCCTCCTTTTGTATGACACAAGGAGAAGGGAGAAAATCGCCTCATTCGGGTGGACACCTTTAAGGCATCCTCCATACTCACCAGATTTAGTGCCTTCAGACTTTCATTTCTTCAGGTCATATGAAAGATGGTTTGACAGGCAAACATTATTCCAGTGACGAGGAAGTGAAATCTGTAGGGAAGAAATGGCTCAAAGAACAGTCAACAGAAGTTTACGGCACAGGGGTACATGCTCTCATTCGAATGTGAAACATTGCTATTGAGAGAAACGGTAACTATGTATAGAAGTAAGGATGTGATCCAAAGAGGAGCAGCTTAATTTTGTTATATGATACATGTTCCTGTGTTGGTAATTATATCTGTCCTAAACAAAATGGCATTACTTTTTGACTCTCGTATATAAGTATTAAGAAACACATCAATTTAAAAATGTACTTCCAGTGTTATTATTAAAGAATGCTGAGAGCTATCTTAATCTTCTCGATATCAGTCGCGATACAATGTGAGAGTCATTTTAAAATGTAAAAAAAAAGCTCGTGAAAATTAGTCCTTAAGTGACAGAAGATTTTCCTTAAAAGCCAGAGATTTACATAAGGCACATCATAACTATTTTCTGAAGATGAGATATTGCAACTGAGGTATGTAAACTGGTATATTAATTTCAGAGGCTTGCGATCCAGTTTGGAGATCCTGTCTCCATCCTGTTTAAAGCACATGGGCTCTCATTTATTAACGATTTAATAAGAACAGGATAACCCCGTGTATTGAATAAAGGGATGGGTTCAAAGTTCTGTGATGGCTCTCAATTACGACAAGAAGTTTCCCTATACCGTCAAGAAGGTTCCCGAGTCCGACAAGAAATACATGAGGAAGGCCGCAGTGTACATTGGCCGAAACGTTGTACAGATAACAATAAAGATGAGGACAATAGTCCGAAAAATCCAAATAATACTAATTATCAAGCCTCATCTAAAAGAATTCAGAGAAATACGATTTGATAGATTTAACATAATTTTGAACGGGATCTGTGGACCAAGATATCTTATGAAGATAGAAGTATCTACATTTACGATACTTTGTTGAATAGTATGCATCTTTTATGGGTTCTTTTAGGCTGGTTGATCCTCTTACTCAGGTTTTATTGATTATTTTATGACACTTGAATGGCTGTTAACAGATTATTTTTCTTCTTTTACGTGAGTAGTACATTGTGACATAATACCAGTAGATATAGTGAACTAACACTGTTATACTGAATAATTAAAATAATCATTTAAATATGCTATTTTACTGAAGTGAGGGACACGCAAGCATTATAAGGAATGCTCTAAAAAGAATTCCACTTATTTATTTCTATGGAAATAAAATCGAGTATAGAGAACACTATAACACATTTTGCTAGAGCAGTTTCCAACGACAGAAATAGATTATTATATATTTTGTAAATTGTATATTCATCATCTTCATGTCACACTTATAGCACTTATATCCATAAAAATCTCTCGCCAACTGTTCCTATCATTCATTGCCTGCGAGAGACCTGCTGCGCAACATCCAGTATCCGTGCAGAGTTGGTCAATATACGTTTTTGCTGAAAAGCCCTCACTGATGTTCCCATGTCCAGGTTTCCATTGGAAAACTTAACATGAGTCTGTCTTTGCTTCTCCAGCTGGATCTAGCATTTGTCTCATTCAGTTGTTTTGTGGGATAGAGAGCAAGTGGCCGTGCAGCTGCTTTCTTACGGTATGTTGTATCAATGATTTTTAAGATCGCATGCCGCAATTTAGCTTATTCTGCAGGCTATTCGTTAGAGTCCAAGTGGTGCAGCCTTACCGTAGCAACGATATAACTACGGCTTGGAGAAACTTATCAGTGAGATCAGATTTCCATATGATTGAACATCTGTCTATAGCAGTCTATGCCTTCCCTATACAGGCATTAACATCAATTTATGTGGATTCTCTGTTAATTTTAGATGTTAATCCGTAAGCACTTTGGTTGGCATTTATTGATATACAATTTTCTTTTCGTGATCATGCACATAGTAAAGGCATGGAACCATAAGTTCTCCCCATATCTATGGGTAATATCAGGGTAAATATGAATCTGTATATTTGGTAATGTCTAGTAGAAGGAAAACACATAATTCAAATCAGTGCTCCGCTTAAAACTTGACCCTGTGGCCTATAAGCTTCTCTCTCTCTCTCTCTCTCTCTCTCTCTCTCTCTCTCTCTCACACACACACACATACACACAGACACACACACACACACACACACACATATATATATATTTGGGAGAATATGTGTTTAAATGAAGTCGAACCTAATTTTATGAAAGTTAATTAATTAATAATTAATTAATTAATTAGGCGGGATTACCTATTAAATTTAAGGCTAAACAAATGGAGAAAAATCAATCTCTGTATGTACATTTCGGCCTATTAGGCCTCATCAGCAGAGCTATAGATACAAAGACCGCCCCGTGTGCGATTCGAAACCTGATTGTCAAGCTGACTGTCAAGCGTCTTTACCACCACACCAAACGGACTTAGCAGATTTCTTCGTTTTGTTAAGGAGTAGGTATTTACATTCCTCTTAAGTGACCTCTACACGAACTTACGAGAAGTAAACATCGCCTAATTAATTAATTAATTATTAATTAATTAACTTTCATAAAATTAGGTTCGACTTCATTTAAACACATATTCTCCCAAATATTGTCGGCTGAAAACAGCCATATCACAAACATCGTCTGTTTGTTTACTTCTCATATATATATATATATATTTCTCTTTTATGCCCTTATCCTCTCACATGTTTTCCTCCTCTCTCTCTCTCTCTCTCTCTCCCTCTCTCTCTCTCTCTCTCTCTCTCTCTCTCTCTCTCTCTCTCTCTCTCTCTCTCTCTGACTCTCCACCAATTACGGGTAAATAGTAGGGCAATTATTAATATGTATACTCGGCAAGGTCTAGTAGAAGGAAAACACTTAATTTTAAATCATCTGTACCCTGATTGAAAATGAACCCTGCTGTTTCTGTCTCTGTCTCTCTATCTCTGTCTGTCTGTCTCTCTCTCTCTCCGTCTCTCTCCCTCCCTTTCTATCTATCTCGCATACACATTTTATCTCTCATGATCTCATTCTCTCTCAATTTCTTTCTTACTTTCTCCCTCTCACACTCAGTATCATCCTCTCTCTCTCTCTCTCTCTCTCTCTCTCTCTCTCTCTTCTCTCTCTCTCTCTCTCTCTCTGGTGATATTCCGTTTCAGCATTATGGATAACTAGGTGTGCGAAACCACGTTTCAATATGCCTAAAAAACAGTAATTGCTGTTTCAATCTGCTCGTCTACGCGAAACAGTCCTACCAAAAGTGTGTTCCAAGGATCCAGCCTTTTCTGACTATGGAGCGTGCTGTGAAACTGCGGATCGTCTTCGCCAAGGCAGCTTCTTACGAGCGTAAGTGTGAAAATGCATAGATAATAGTGGAAACGATGTGGGAAAAATAGTGCTTTGTTGCTGTATACTTGTTCTATCAAACGGAGGGGGAGGGTGCTCTCAGTATCTTTAGGGGGTTTCCGTTGTCGGCTCTGGTTTCGAAGATATTCTCTTATTTTCTTTTTTCTTTTACAAGATTTTAATTCGTGTAAGTAATTCATTATTTCTTGGATTTAGTGACGCAACTCTTTTCAGGAATGCTGTAATACCTTTAAGGTCTAAGATTTCAGCGTAAACATTTGTTCATCGAGAGATCTTCACTACAAAATCAATACAGATTAAGTTATTTCTACGCTAAAGATTTTCTTTCAATTTGAGGAAACCTTGAGTGAATACATGGTAGATTTGGTTGCCATGTTCTAAAACTCGTATACTTAGGTGGGTGTGACATTGAAATACGTGCAATGTGATTCCTGCTATTATCTTAAGGAGTGAAACAGTACAATTGGACATGCTATTAACTACTTATTTCAACTCAAGGATAAAGTTTCCATTTAATGGAATAATGTTTCGTGTCATCGCTGTTGCTCAGAGGAATTCAGTAAGCGAAACAACAGCTAAATTGTTTCAAAATGCATAAACAATCTCGAAAGTATTAGAATCTAAAAACAAATAATTCATTATATTCTAAGTTTTGATAGTACGAGGGTGAGTCAAAAAGTAATGCCATTTTGTATAGGACAGGTATAATTACTAACACAGGAATAATTATCATAAATCAAAATGAAGCTGGTCCTCTGTGAATCCCACCCCAACTTCTCCGCATAATCACCGTTTCTCTCAATAACAATGTTCCATCTTCGAATAAGAGAATGACCCCATAAAATTATGTTGACTGTTCTTTGAGCCACTTCTTCACTACAGATTTCACTGAAATAATGTTTTCCTCACAAATAGTACAAATAGTCCAAATAGTCCAAATAATCAAGCCTCATCTCCAAAATTCAGAGAAATGGTGTAGATAACAATAAAGATGAGGACAATAGTCCGAATAATCCAAATAATACTAATTGTCAAGCCTCATCTCCAAAATTCAGTGAAATGGTGTAGATAATAATAAAGATGAGGACAATAGTCCAAATAATCCAAATAATCAAGCCTCATCTCCAAAATTCAGAGAAATGGTATAGATAATAATAAAGATGAGGACAATAGTCCAAATAATCCAAATAATCAAGCCTCATCTCCAAAATTCAGAGAAATGGTGTAGATAACAATAAAGATGAGGACAATAGTCCGAATAATCCAAATAATACTAATTGTCTAGCCTCAATTTCACTGAAATAATGTTTTCCTCTCAAACCCTCTTTCATGAGGCCGAAGAGAGGCAAGCATTATTCCAGTGACGATGAAGACAAAATTTTAGTATTCTTCATTTGGAGCGTGTCTTGCATATGTCTCTTGGAGGATGTCTAACTTATTTCTTACTATTAACGAATATAGATTGTATATATTGGTGTTGGCGAGTAAGGACCAGTCGTATCGCACAGACTTACTGGTTTGCATTTGTTTCGACGTAAATTTAAGCATAATTTTGCAGTGACTATTTTATAATTCGAGGATACTCATTCGAAAGAGTTCATAGCGCTTTTTTTAGTATATGTTTTTTTTAATCTATTTAATAGTATATAGTCTAGTTGTGCTTTTGTATTATTTTGCATTTAAAAAGTAAAAAAATATATCTCTTATGAATCTTTTCTTTTGTTTGTATTTTTCTTTTAATTTTTCTTTATTCGATTATTATTTTTTCTATCCTTTATAAAATTGTTTTATAATCTCTTTTTAAAATTATTTTTCCATGTCATTGATTCATACCTATATTAGATAAATGGAATTTGATAATTTGCTTTTGAATCATTGTTATGTAAAGTATATTAATATGTATATTTTTGAAGGCAATCACAGTGCGCATATCGTATAAAATTCTATAATCATTGAAAATAATCAGAACAAGCAAACCCGGCGAATAACGTAAATGCCTTAAAAAATATACATAATAATATACCTTTATTAGAATTTTATTTAGCTTTATTTATGGAAAATGAGGGTATATTATATATATATATATATATATATATATATATATATGCACACACACACACACACACACAAACATATACATATATATATATATATATATATATATAATATATATATATAATATATATATATATATATATATATATTTATATATATGGAAAATTAGCATTTAAATTGTAGCAGTGCATTACTTGGTTTTGAACAGTGACCATGCGATCTAATATGAAATAATAACTATTTATAATTTCAAACAATTTCAGACATGCAATTTCATTCTCGTCTCACAGTTTTGACTGATATTAAAAAAGAGGATTTTTTTTTGTGACACCTGAAATATATTTGTAGTTTTAAAAACTCTCTTTAGATTTTCTTTTTAGCAGAACTAATTAGTTTATAATTAAATTCATCTTCAAGTTTCAGTTTCTTTAACTTCTAACGATAATTAACTGTTGAAATGAGAATTCTTTTAACTAGCTTAGTTTATTCTGAAAAACTGCCAAAAGAAAGCGAACAAATTATACACAGAGTATTCTAAGTCCGTCTTCAAAGTAAGTAAGAGCACATTACCTTAGATCAGGGGTTCTTAAACTTTAAATCCCTAGACCCCTACAAAAATTTGATTAACTTATGATGGACCCCCTCCTTTTACACCCCAGTCCAACTTCCAGCTGTTTCGTTGCAACCAATTATGTAATTAATGAATTCTGCACAAACGTTTAGGTAAAACTGTTAATTGTGAAATAACCGTAAAATAAACAGTAAAGTAAGCATAACATTTAAAAAAGAGCTGCAAATATTTTATACTAACTTAATAAATTTCCATGGAAGTACGTATTCTCATGTGATGGGTGAAGCTGGTGACTTTGGATAAGTTCATGAATATTGTGCTTAAACTTTTGAAAATATATAAATATGAGCACGTTCTCCAGGATTCTTGGGGAATTAATTAGTCGTTTCCATAGACCCCTTGTAGACCCTTGAATACTTACATAACCCCTGAGTTGTTGTATAGACCACAGGGCTTTATGTAAACCACTTTGAGAAATTCTGCCTTAGATAATCAATATTCAGAAATCTGGTTTCAATTACTATCAAACCCGGCCGAGTGGCAATAAGGGAAAAGAAGCAACTGGATAGATATATTGCATAATGCTGTATGTCAACCAGGCGATGTGCCGAGCATTTCCTTATCAATTGTGTATCAAGTCAACGCGGTTAGTTGGCGGCGCACATCTCCTTTCGAAAAAACATGTAGTATGTTACATGTTGACAGCAGCAAAAAACGATTCATTAGTTTGGTTTGATTTATTTGTGCAACGGCATATCAACTCGTCAGACCTCATTTAATGCCGACATTTGATTGTAAATATTGATTGTAATCAGAATTATATTATCAGTCTCCCATTGCATTTTTATTCTACTTTATGTTACTGAAATCATTTGTTGCCCAGTTATATAGTTTGAAGTATTCCTATCTTATACCAACAATTGGAAGCAAGTATATAGTTTCAAGTGATGACTACTACTACTACTACTACTACTACTACTACTACTACTAATAATAATAATAATAATAATAGTACTAATAATAATAATCCTTAGTGAGCAATTATAGTATGAATAACTATTAATACTGAAACGTCGCTGCGGCTTCGTGGCTAATGTACCAGACAGTGATACAATAGTAAGCATGTTCAAACTCTAGCTACACATACAATTACATTGTTTCAAGTATTTCTATGTAAAATTAACATAATCATTATTTATAATAATCCTTTTTGCATACATTTATATGGTTTTATGTATACTTATTCAATACTTTTCAAACAAATCTACGTGATTCTTAGATGGGACATTAACATTTACTAACACTCTGGGTCACAATGGAGCTGCAATTAATGGCAATAGAGGAATAGTTCACACTCCATAGAACCTTTGAAATGTAGGCTCATTAATAAATGTCGTTTAATTCCATACCCAAGACTCCCTTTCTGAGAAATGGTTTTATCCCCTTTGGAAAGTATACAATCTGCGTTTTCTAAGTCTCACCCATTTTTTTCAAATTTAATACGCCAAATAAAATTAATGTTGTGAGAGCTACAATGCAATTAACACCAAACTCTCATGATTTGATTATAATTGAATTTGTCTACTCTCTTTTTTAAGATATTTCTTTAGATAAAAAAAATTACTTAATGTTAACATTTAAGAAAATCCCATAGAAATTCAATAGTTTATAGAAATCAGTTTTATTATATCCCTGTCACTTAGATATTCTGTATTGCGAATTAAATGAAAAAGAATTGTGCTTCTTTATTCCAATGTACTTTATGTAGATGATTATTAATTAACTTTGGGAATGTAGTTGATAATTCATTTTGATATATTAAATATAACTAACTGGAAGAAATGTAGTCGGCAGCATGACCTATTGTCGGTATCAGGCAACATATCGCATCACATAATTAAGTACATTCTAGTTTACTAGCAAAATAAAAACGCCCTCTGGGCGACGTAAAATAAATATTGCCTAAGGGGATGGGAGTTGAAAATTTAATATCAGAGAGTTTGTATCATAAGTAAAAGTAAAATCCTCAAATTTATTAAAGGAGTAAAAAATAAAATAAATTTATTACAGGAGTAAAAAAACAAAAAAACAATTGAAATGGAAACTTAGTTCTGATAACTTTAAATATATATTAAAATAAAACAAACTATATATAAATAGATAATACCAGGTATGTTTTATCAAAACCTGTTTAAAAAAAACAATGAGGACTGTCTAACATTGCATGCTCAAATTTGAGTGTATTTATTCTACGTTATGACGTTTTAGGTAGTGTGACGTAATCTGTGACGTCGTTTTTGTTAGAAACAAAAACCGGAAGCGAATCTCCATTATTAATAGATTACGTTTTATAAAATACGCTGCTATTTGACTTATTTAGAAGTATAACAAAAGAAAATTGTTTTTTTTTTTTTTTTTTTTTTATGTGCTGGAGTGGATTAATGGTGTCTCAGTTTATTTCATGGGGAAAATTGATTTGATATACGAGGAAATTAAGTTACAAACTAATCGAAATAAACTCCTAAGTCAAGTTATTCCTGTGTGTTATATAATGATATGATAATGATAATTTAAATAATGACTGAATTGACGATTGCTTGCAATTGATTGGTTGGTTGTTTGGGTTTTAGAGTATGTCAAACCCATTGGGTCATTTTATGCCAATGACGTTTTTGTTTTATTCATTCTTGATGGATACTCAATTTGATTTAAATCCATTTTTCTATTAAACGCATAAATGGAACCCTAACATGTACTAACAATCCGGCTCAAAGTGGACCTAAGAGTAATGGTGCTGAAGGAGTGGTCCATATTCTCCAGACGTCCAGAACAGGAAACTCATCATCAGATAGAGTTTAACGTCATTCCCAGGACATGTAGACCCTCAGCAACCGCCTTCTAGCACATAAGGACAATAGGGTTGGGACAGCATGCCATAGAAATTTGTCATTTAGTCTTTGTTGAAGGCTGCTCCAGCATTTTCTTCGTCAAGTGATTTTTATCAATCAAGCAGTGCTTAACTTCTAGGTGGGTTGTATACATAAAACGCAGCATATGGTTTGCAAATTAGAACGCTAAAGGACCCTGGCTGATTACGTATATGCACCTCTTAAAAGCAGATTACTATAGCCTGATTTATTTTCGCTAATTATTAACCGTTTTTCAGTTTATCTTTTGTGCGAGAGAAACC
>CM042144.1:20849148-20862225 GCA_023376005.1 Doryteuthis pealeii
TTGCTCTCATGTCAACCCCCAACCCTTTTTATAATATATGTGCTAAAATATGGTGCCTGACGGTCTTGGTTTTCTGAGCATGAAATTAAACTTTATCTGGTGGTGACGTTCCAATTCTAGATCTCTGGGAATGTGGAATGCATTGACATTTTTTCAGATGTCTGCTCTGACATGGAATGGAAGTAACTGTTAGGGTACCATATATGGGTTAAGTAGATCAAGATGAGTATTAAAATGTTTTAAAAATGAGTTTTAAAAAATGAGTTTAAAAAAAATTCTAACAAGAATGAATAGAAAAATATATTCGGCATAAAATAACCCAAGGTTTGACATGCCGTAAAATCCACTATTACTGGTGTAAAGGACATCATGGAAATAGTATTTTTTTCCTATTTCAAAAATATCTCGGTATCCAAATTCACTACAGAACATTGTGCGGATGTCGACACATTTAAATAGCACACTGTATAAAGAAAGAGTAATGCAAACAATAAAAAAGTTCCATTCTGATTATTAACAGCCTCCGGTGGATAACAATCAGTCTACTATATTTTGCTTGCAATCTGCCTAAACACATGATGGAGCGACAGTGATGAGGTAATTATTTTTCTTGTTTTGTTTATATTTTTGTCAAGTTTAATGGCTATTTCTAGAATTTAATCGAAACCCATTCCATTACAGCCTCGGGCAGTAATGATGGAATTAGTTCACTTAACGGATTCTCACCTTGATTTTATATTGAGCAGTATTTCAAATGATACCACATAAGATAATAACATTTTGTTAAATAGATTAACGTTAAGAATTCATAAAAATATATCTTAAATAAACTAGATTAGATTATTTTAATTAATGATATAAGTTTTTTCATGCAAAGGAAAATATGGAATAATCCAATTCATTGACAAAAAATTAATACGTAATTGCAACTCCTCGGTTTAATACGTTCCTTTATACAAAATGGCAAAAACTCTGGCATAGAAACATCCACAATAAACTCTTCCTAATCAAACCCAATCTGGGAGACTGGAGACCAGCTTTAAGAAAGTCTAGAAAGGAACAAGTCATTGTGTCCCGATTACGCATTAGTCATAGAAGACTAACGCACTCATATATACTCAAACAAGAACAACACCCACAGTGAAACATGTGAAACACCTTTGAAAGTTAAACACTTATTAATGGAATGCAGGTTTTTCGCTCAAATCAGAAACAGTTATTTTAATGCAAACAATACGAAAAATCTAGTTGAAAATGTCAACATAGAAGACATTCAGTTCTTTTTGAAGGAAATAACATTATACCATAGAATATAGAAATATACCTAATCAATACCATACAACATGATCCACAATGATGCGAACACAGTGTTAAAACCAATTACTACAGAAGTATGGATATAAATACACAACATATATTACTTCCTAACCGTTAGGCATGACATAACTACTGATAGTTTGATATGCCATTAAAATCAATCAACCAGCCAATTCCTCGGCTGTGTGTCACACGGATTTTTCCATATATATGTCCTTGAATTAACCCTTACAAGAATAACTTAAAAACAAATTTCACTCGAGATTCCATGAAAAGAGAGAAAGAAAAATTTATAAGACACCAGGAGAGTCACAGTGAGCCAAAAGTCTGTGTTTATAGACCTACTAAGATTTCTAGGGAACCTTGCATGGTGTAATGGTTTGCAAACTAGATTAGCAAACCATTGTGTGTGTGTGTGTGTGTGTGTGTGTGTGTGTGTGTGTGTGTGTGTGTTCGGTTTTTTGCGCATCGGTGTGGTGCAGATTTTGTATCCTAGGTGGTAGCATTCAACAAACTCAATCTCTCACTTCTATAGGAAATGACCAGAAATCAAAAGTCAAACAGCAATTATGGGAACTGAAAGTAAAAATCTTAGATATTTCATATATTGGCAGTTAATAAGGAAGATACGGAACTTGGAATGTCATTAATCCATTAGGTGGGTGATCACCTGCTTAAAAGAATATTAGAATTTCATTTAAACGACAAAAGAACCCCGGATCTAAAAGAAATTAATCCGAAACAAATTCGTGAAGAAGCCAGGTGAATAAGAATATCAGCTGACTAAAATTGAAAATGATGGTGGGTTTAAAACTATATTTTAGAGAAATTCAAACCTTCTTCCATTCAGGATTACAGTCATGGCAGAGATACTTCGAATCGTCAGAAGTTCACTGAAAACTGTTATTTTTTCAAAACAACCTATTTTTGTTTCTTTTGGAATAGTTTTATATATATATATATATATAAGGTGTGCTGGAGATCAAAACTTAAATGTATAGGCTCTTCGAAACTGAGTCGGCCAATCAAAACGCTCGAATAGTGGTTGGTTAACTTTTTAAAGACGGTGTGAGACTGGAACTCAGTTGCTCGTGTTTAACACGGACGAACGGACTAACAAGGATTCTACTTAACACGAACAAATACAAGGACCATATGATTCTGGATACATGGATGAACGGACAGACATTAGATGATTCTACTTAACACGGACCAAATGACAAGGATTCTTTAACATGCATCAAAATTAATGCCACAAAAGATTTCCACTGTAAACTGCTCTCAACTAAGCCTAAAAATGTCCACACGAATCGTAACAGTTTCAGCAGTGTCAGCAACCAAAACAACATTACAGAGTATACTTAATATAAGAAACACATTTTAAGTGCCAATGTCTCTCATCCAATCCCCAAATGAGATCGTCCTGTTGCAATGCTACAACCTCAGGGCTCTCATTCTCTGCATTATTTACAGTTTATATTGATGTGATAAAAGTTCATTAATTATTAAAAGTGCATGATATAGAATGTAATAGTTACATCTACATTATATATACTAGCAAATATATGCACCCTCCGGGTGCAAGTATTTAAGTTTTAATATAATAAAATATCATATTAAATTAGAAAGGCTAATGAAACTGAATAAGAATGCAGATAACAAATTTGGAACAGAGGGGGTATGATTGAAAAATAGAACAACTTTGAAAGTAACTCTTCCATCATTTTCCATTACCCCCCTCTTTCATTGGTAAATTTTCCTAATTTAACTATTTAGTTAAAATAGGAAGTAAAGAATAATATTAGTTATTTCTTCTTGTCAATGGATTGCTTTTAAGATTTATCCCCGAGATTTTTGCTCATATTCATTAAGATAAAACCAAACAATTAGAAATCAATAATACTAAGCATATATTTATTAAAATCCAATTTTTAAGATCAATATGTAAATCAGCCTGCCCATTCACACTATAATCTGCTATTTTGTTGTATATATAAATACAATTGCATGTTATTAGTATGTAGATATGGTCAACAGTCTTAATGATGTAAAACAGTTTTATTAATAATTGAGGTTTAAATAAAAAATAAAATCATGGAGAATGTGATGTAAATAACGAGGGGAATTGTGATTTGTATAGTAATATAGTTTCGGTTACAGACAGAAAAACACACAATCTCCATTATAATAAGATATATTAAATACAGATTATGCACTTGGTGTCTAATATACAACTAGTCTATGGTACTAAAAAAGTTGGGGACCGCTTTATTAAATGACCTGCATCCCATACATGAATGCCTAGGAAAATCTAATTGATTTCCTACAGTCAGCCAGTTTCATATTTCATTTGATCGGCAACTGATGAACATTTCCCAGCATCATCGCTTTGGCTAATACAGATTATTGATTACTCATCGAATATCACTTTCAACCAATTGTCGAGATGCCATGACTGTTTTGGGTTATTCTATGCCTAGAAGATTCCTTGTAAGCTTATATTTACATTTTTTTGGTAGCTGTTTCATAATAGTTATTTGTACACAGTTATGATATCAAGTATTTCTATCTAATACAAATAATTTGTGCACAGTTATATGGTTTCAAGTATTCCTATCTAATACTAATACTTACATGTCTTCAAGTAATTATTTCTATTAATGATATAGTTATTGGATCATCATCAGGTCGTGCTGGCAACACAGATTCCTATTACTCTCTCTCTCTCTCTCTTTCTCTCTCTCTCTCTCTTTCTCTCTCTCACCACCCGCCCCTATCAGTCATCGCAACTTAGCAGGTATTTTGCATGGCGTCCAGAATTCACACAGAGATGATTAAATCTTTGACTATCGGCCTACACTGGTATGCCTATGTGTAGGTGTCCACAAGAAAACGTCACTAATAAGTTCGTTCTGGCTTCTCCTGGGTGTCCAACATGTATTGTTCGTTTTACGTGGATGTTTTATGCAATAGGGGGTAAGTTGTCATACAGATGCAGTTTTGATACCATGATTGTTTCTCTTTACACCTGTAATGGTTGAAGCAATGGCGTTTGGCTAGTGTTCTAAAAACAGAAAAATGTAGACACACTGGCACCAAGAATTTAAATTTGGGCGGTAAAATAAGGACCGTTTTTTATGGGAATATGAGAGGTAGCAGTAAGAGGTAGATAATAATAGGAGTAGGAGGTAGAGATAGTAGTAATTGTAAGGAGTCACTGAAAGGGACACGTGGAGAAGTCAGTTGACGACTAGAACCCAGGAGAGACAGACCAGCTTCCACAAGAGTCACCGGTGAACCTACTCAGCCTTCAGCTCCTGGATCCACACAAAAGTTTAAGAGGTTACAACCAAGCTTAGTACAACTTGATGTAAAAGCCTAATTTCCTCAAACCAAAAATAAAAACCTCATTTAATCAACATTTTGTATTTTCTTTTAATATTTTTTAACAAAGAAGAAATACAACAGACCTATTTATTTATATTCTATTTGTGTGTTAGTGGTGGATTTTGTTCGGCTTTACACTATGTAAATCTCATAACACTCAGCCAATTTCCTACAGCTCTCTCACCAGCCATGCATGTATCCTCTTTACATTAGAATATTAATGTACAAGCAGCAAAAGAAACTCACGGATATTTCATGCAGGGAAGAAAAATACATAGAAATTATAGCTTAGAGGCAAATATTCAAGAAGCTTTATGTTTATATATATATATATATATATATATATATATATATATATATATATATATTATTGTTTCGACCCACTTCTAATATATAGCAAATGTCAATGACTCAAGCATGGTTTTATCATAAACCCTTAAAAACCAGGTAGAACCTAGGTTTGCTGCAAGGATGAATTTATGAGATACCGAGCGAGGATCGAACTCACTTTTCAATAACAATTAATCGGCATGGATAGTTTTCTAAACATTACACCACATTGTTGAATATTTAATCGCTTTTATCAAGGGGTATTTTTGAATTGTGTTTTGTCTATAACAGTGATTTAAACAGTGTTTTTACTATTCTTTTGAAAACAGTTTTATAATGAAACATGAATGGATGAATATATAACTGACGATTTATTATAGATTACTTATAATAAAATAAAATGAGACATAAAATAAAATGCAATATATATATATATATATATATATATATATATGTTGCATTTTATTTTATGTCTCATTTTATTTTATTATAAGTAATCTATAATAAATCGTCAGTTATATATTCATCCATTCACGTTTCATTATAAGACTGTTTTCAAAAGAATAGTAAACACAGTTTAAATCACTGGTATTTCTTTACTCATTTTTGCCTCATATATATATATATATATATATATATATATATATATATATATATATATATATATGAGGCAAACATGAGTAAAGAAAATAAATGTAGATGGATGAAAATGAATTTTATCGATATCACTTTAAATCGTTTTTAAATATCACTTTTATCGATATCACTTTCAATCGTTTTTAAATATCACTTTTAAAAGTGATATTGATAAAATTCATTTTTATCCATCTACATTTCTTTTCTTTACTCATCTTTTCCTCATATTGTCGGATTCATTTTCCATTCTCACACACACACACACACACACACATATACACACACACACACACACACACACACACACACACATACATATATATATATATATATATATATATATATATATATATATATATATATAATACATTTAAATATATATTTTAGAACATCTTCTGTATAAAGTAGGCTTTCGGTCAAGTTACCCTGAAAGCACCGCTTCCCGTAAGATCATCGAAGTTAAGCAGTGATGAGCCTCTTCAATAATGTGATGGGTAACCATTTAAGCAAACCTCAGTTGAATATCAAAAAGAGTTACGTAGGACATTACACAGTGCATGGTTATAATTACGGTAAAGTCATGTTGAAAGTATCAGTTCTCGTCAGATCTGCGTTAAGCAGTACTTAAATGTCTAATGCCTTACAATATGTACTGTAACCAAACTCAGATCTAATAAACAGATCTGAGAGACAGACAAAACAAAGCTTACTGAAATAATAACACAGTACCGCAAGATTCCAGTTTCGATGCCGACTCTCTCTCCCTCTCTCTCACTCAGCGCATGAGTAGTACAACTTATATGTGTGCAGTATAGTTTGAGTTTGAGTTTTGTTTAACGGCATATCAACCTTTGTGGGTCATTTAATGCCAAAAAGGTTATTTTGGATTTCAGACTTTAAAGTAGTGGTTCTAGGGAGATAGTTGGTTATGTTCTGTTATATTTTGTTGAAAAGGTTGCTTTTTTTTAAAATAAAATTTAAAATGTTTTCAGGGTTTGTATTCTCAAAGATGTCTTTCAGGTTTCTTACTTGATAGTAATTTACGCGGATATGTTTAAGTCTCTTACAATTTAGAAGGATATGCTTGGTTGTAAGTTGTACTTTGCATGTTGGGCACACTGGGGCACCCTCCCCTTTTAACAGGTACGAATGGGTAATGTGGGTGGGCCCAATACGCAATCTGGCGAGTATTACTTCTTCTCTTCTAATACTTCTGTGGCCTGTCGGTCACTCTCCAATAACTTCTTGTATTACGTGGAGTTTGTTTTGAGTCAGATTGTCCCATGATTTCTGCCATTTGTCTAATATAAATTTGTTTATGGTTGGTTTCAGATCTGTATATGGGATTTTAGATTTGCTTATATGTGTTTGAAGTGCCTTTCTTGCGGCTTTGTCTGCCTTTGTGACTTGGTATCCAGAAGAATATAATGTGCAGTATAGTGGTCAGATAATGGTAGGTCTGGCACCCGGCCTCTGACGCAAAAGCAATTTTCCTGATCAAGCGTTTCTGCATAGGCGATAGGCCCCTCGCTGTCCAGCTGATATCGACAATAGGCCATGTCGAATGTTCTACTTATACCATTTTATGGTTTAGCATATAACTTAGAGAAGTAGCCCATCCAAGTCAAACTCATCACATTGAAGATGACATACAGGACTCACACTGTAGAGTAGGACCGGTTTAACTCAGTCGGTAGTGCACTGGACTAGGAATAGCAAGATTATTGCTTCAATACCGGCCCTCGCCAACTCAGCGTATGAGTAGCACAGGGATCTGTGCGGTAAAGTGAGGAGCTGATGGTCTAGCGCTAGTGAAAAGGGGATAGACTCCCTCGCTGTATGGCTGATACTGACATTAGGCCACCGCGACTACTGTTTTTAATTTATATCTGTTATATACCCATTACAAATATCGGGTATATAAACGGCGAGAGAGAGAGAGACAAAGAGAGAGAGAGAGAGAGAGAGAGAGAGAAGAGAGAGAGAGAGAGCAGAGACGATGATGAGCAGATGATACATTTGATCTTATTTGTTTTCTCTTTCCTACTTCCTTTGGGCTGATTCTTTGGGTTGTTTTCTTCTTTCTTGTGAGAGTTGGGTGTCGTGCATTTCTTGTTTGTTAATTAATAAACCAAGACTTTGTAGTTTTTCTGTTTAGCTTTTATTTAAAAACAAACAAACAAAAACAGCCCAGAACCGCGTGACTTGAGAAGCGACATTTCGGAAGAACGTCTTCTTTTGATGAGCAACGGGTTACAACTGATTAAAAACAAAAACTTCTGTCGCACGCGTCCTGTAGGCGTGTTAATCCGGGTGTCAAGTGGATGTCACCACAAGTCAATCATAACTATAACGGTTAAGGTAATTTTACATTCAACCGTCGTTATTTGGAATCTAACGAATTCTGATTTAAAAATATCTAAATACAGTACTTACATAATTTATAAGCTACCCATGAATTATGTAACATATCACCCAATGCCAAAGCCATAATTAGTAGATATACTATTTAAGTCCTTCTTGTAGGGTGATGGCGTTCATAAATTTATCAAGAATATTAGCCCAAAAGTGAGCGTAAAAGCGCGAGTGGATATCGAACTCGCTGACTACGATGTCACAGTGCAGTAAGTTAGCCACTACACCACAGTGATTCCCCGTATTATTATGTCATCGGATTCGAATAAGTTGATGTTGAATAGCAGTAGTGATAGTAATGATAATTAGTGCAGCTGAAGTGTGCATGTACGAGTTAGAAATGTGTAATATGTTGCCGGAGTGATATCGATTTTGTAGAGAAATAATTCCAAGATAATAGGTAGCTTTTTAATTTACAAACAAAAAAAGACAGTTAACATTACATTGGGTAAACATTAAATAAAAGAACTATTCTAAAAACAACGCTTATTTGTAAGATGTTTTTAATTAACTTCTCTCTAAACAGGCCGGCTTTTCAAGGGAGGCCAAAGGACTTTTTTCTTAATCACATAAAAGGGATTTAATTAAGTTTAAGAAATGAGTTGGACATAAAGTTTCCAAAAGACGAATGAAAAACTACAGATAAATTATTTTCAATTTTCTCGGAATTCCCGCCGTAAGGCTACAGCAACGACTCGAAACATGAGCACTCGATTTATTTTCAAAGAGTGATTTTTCTGAAAAGGGAATCCTTTTCGTATGGATTAATTAAAGTTATCAGTTTCTTTTGTAAACGAAACTCTATCTTGTGGCTCAACAAGAAAATAAAGAAAGATAAGTTGAATATATAAATTGTATAATCAGTTGATAGGATAGAAATGTTGAGTTGACATGCAATCCAAGAAGAATTGAATATCACCTCATTGAGGTATTAGCAGAAAATAGGCATTACATGTCACAAATGGCCTACAGAGAAAATATACAGAAATTGGTTTCTTTAAAATTTTGAAAGACCAGAATTGATTAAATGAATAGAAATGCCGTTGTATTAAGAATATGATTAATTCCGAATCACTTTTGAACCGGGCTATCTATCTCTCTCTCTCTCTCTCTCTCTCTCTAATATATATATATATATATATATATATATATATATATATATATATATATATATATATATATATATATATTATGAGTGTCTGTGTGTGTGCAGGTGTGTGCATGTCTAGGTATGTATGTAGGTTTATACGTGTGTATTTACCAATCCCTCTGCACAGGTAGAATGTGACATATCTTCAGCGGAGTTTAACAGGTTTGAATTCAGGAGTTTAACTTCTACAACTATGAAATCATATATTCTAAAACCATCCTGTACATTTCAAATAATATAATCGTTTTAAAATCCCCAGTATATATATACGAGGATCAGATGTAACGTTCATTAACCGACGAAAAGGTTTATTATTCAACATGGTGAACTTTTCTGGCAACACATTATTTCCATCGGTGTTGCAGTGCTTTGATCTGATCAGTCAAAAGATTTAACAGCAGATGTGAAGTCACCATATGAACTTTGCAGCCAATAAACTTTTCTGTCCACCCATGTATATATTATACACACACACACACACACACACACACATACACACACACACACACACACATATATATATATATATATATATATATATATATATATATATATATATATATATACAGTTAATTCAATTTACATCGGAAAGCCAAGTTTTTGTCAAAATGTAGGCATCAATAAATAATAGAGGTGTCAAAGGTTAAGTACCGAACATATATGTCAAAAATGGGAGGTCCCTTAAGGAAAAATTGAGATATTGTAAAAAGTATCTGGTCCCTATTACTTAAGCATCACATTTATTATCTAGATGAGGAAAATGGGATTGGAATGAATCCAACAGAATGAGGTAAAATAAGGAATGAAAGAACAAAACTGAGACAAAAATGTGTAGTATATTTCGCTGGAATACTAAATTCCGCTTCCTCAGCCTGTATTGAATCATTAGGATCATACAAGTGTATGAGCATAAGAGATCGATAAGAACAAATGATAACCTAAACGTCCTATTCACCCACACGACTGACTAAAACCACACATTTAACTTCAACAAGGCTTCTCTTAGCAAACCAATACACAGAATGAGACTACGACGCCTATGCGAATCTGCGATCATAGCCCACACGGAGACCATAAACCTAAGACCCGGATTTTTCAACCTGGACTTATCTATCGCAAAAAGCATAAATCACCCATAATTTTGATCATCTCCTCCCTTACTCACCCAATCCCATTGCCTTTTCCCCCTCTTTCACTTCTTTATTTTCATATGTTTTTATATCTGTATATACTTTCATATGTTGGTCTGCATGTTGTACACTCATGTTTATTTATGTGTATGTATGTGCGTTTATGTATGTGTATGTTTTCGTATATGTATACTTGTGTTCATATGACCCTTGTATGAGGTTACATATGTATGTGTATGTGTGTATATGTACTCATGTATGCATATATTCATGTTTTATATTTATGTATATGTATACGTGTGTATGTGTTAATATGTGTATATGCGTATATTCACATATATGCTTTGCTGTCTACGTATGTATCTGTGTCTTTATGTTTATATTGATGCTTCCGCATATGTATGTACGTGTGTGTGTGTTTGTGTGTATGTGTGTGTGTGTGTGTGTCTGTCTCTGTGTTTACATACTTTTATTTACTTTTATCCTTCCTCTTTCCCAACCCCAACTAACCTATCCTCTCTTGTTGACCCCCACTTGCTGTCCTATTTAGTTCTATACCCACTTACTAATTTACTGGATTGATTTTTATTTTATGGTCATCTAACCCCCCCTTTTATTACTCTCATTTACTATTTCCTTTTACTCATATCTCTTTCCAAGACATGTCTATTTCCCCTCCTCTATCTGGTCTCCTCACCATTCAATTTTTCTACCTACTCCTTTCCCTTCTATCTCCTGCCTTATCTCCCCAAAGATGTCTTCTATAACCAATCAAATCTTTCCCTCACCACAAAACTTACCACCTAACTTCTTCCCCCTTCTATAAAACACATGTATGATCCTAAAGATTCAATAAAGGCTGAGGAAGCGGAATTTAAAATTCTAGTGAAATATACTACACATTTTTGATCTTTCATTCCTTATTTTACCCCATTATCTAGATATAAATATAATATATTCAGTATATTTACATATCCAGATAATAAATTAAAATAATTTAGGAAACATTTCAACATTTTTTTAAATTCATGTCATCATGTAATTTTTTCTATTAAGTTTAAAATTTAACTTAACTAATAAATGTAATGTAATTAGGCAGGTGTCTTAAAGCCTGAAGGAAAAATGATATCCCAACATAACCGAGGTTAAAACAGATACCCCATTAATCCAAGAGAGTTAATTAAATTCCCATTACTAGCTAGAAATTTTAAAAAAATAATTCCTAAGTTTTCTTGTATAAATAATTTCGCCAAAAATGTGCAAGTACAAAAACACGTGTTCGGGGTGTTGAGAATCTTCGTGAATGTTACGTATAAACAACAAGTAAGAAGTTTTACCCAATGCCAAGACGAGAAACAGAAAGACAATCTGTTGACTTAAGTGAATTGACCATGACGACAACGCGTATCCACTAACTTCTCCTCCTCTGTCCACATACCTTCTTCTTGCCTGCCCACAGCAGTAGCTCTGTCCGATCTAGTTGCTGACCACAGAAAGAACCCGACGTGGCTAATAGAAGGCGAACGTAAGCAAACCCCAACCGACGTGTCCCGTACAGAAAATCAGCAACGTCGCAACCGTCCTGTTAGCGCAGAGGTCAGTGCATCTGCAGCAGTAGGGCACGTTACATCAAGTCATTTTAGAATTTAATAAAGATAGACAGCCCATTCAACTGTGCCATATGCAAATCTAATAGATTGCAATGTAGTTATCAGAATAACACTTAGTTAGAATTATTCTATTTCTGTTTAGTATTGTCTAAAAGAAATCCTATAACTAAATGACAACAATACTAATAGTCCCGGGTAGTTGCTTGGTTACCTCATTTTAGGAATGAATCCCCCATCTCTTTAAACATACCAAGTACTTTTTTACAAAATCACAATCTTCGCTTAGGTTCCCTCTTTTCATATCTCCTGGCGGCATAATACCAGGGAAAGTCAAAAACTATATCCACTCTGTTTTTTTCTCAATATATTTAAAACAAAAAGTAGGGATAAACAAGTACGGTACTTTTCTATATATTCCCTTTCTTTTTCGACCGCTTTGGTCCAGCGGCTCCTGCGCTGGCGTATTTCCTCCTTGAAAAAGGTTTTCGGTTGATACTATACACACCGATTCTTTTACCTTTCATCCGTAGGAAATCGACTTTTAAACCGCTCTATCAACTCATAAAAATTTCTACTTGATAGTGCATCGTCCCCGTATTGCGCTAAAAGCCTCCGATGAAATATCAGCCTCTGGGTCGCAGAGAAAATCGGGTCACTGCTTTTGTTCTTCCTTGGTGCATACTGCTAGTGAAGCGGCCTTGTTTATATTGTAAAGACACAAGCAAAATGTTATGACCAAAGTGTGGATAATTTTAGCCTTTACCTCGTATTATACCTTCATATCACTCGAATAGAACGTTTTAATTTCCAAGATCAACTAAGACAATCCGATTTTGTCGATAGGATTTAGAATACACTGACTATATCCCCAGTGGAGGTGTAATCTCTCCGTGCTCTCACAAATGGATGGGGGAAAAATATATGGGGCGAAATAGACCTCGAATCAACAAGCTCCCGCCGAGGGGGAACCAAAAACAAGCCAGTTCTCCGTCTTCTCACAAGCCAGACTCTCTGTTTGGTCAACACATTCTTCTGTCTTCGTCTAGCAGCTGGAAAATCCGTTGTCGTAGTCGAAATAATCTTTTAGCAGTTTCAAAAGAAT
>CM042144.1:20862325-20877325 GCA_023376005.1 Doryteuthis pealeii
ACATTTCAGCATATAGGACTCATACAGCAGAGCTATAACGGGATGACTGCTTTGTGCGTGATTCGAACCCTGACTGTCAACCATTACACCAGCTGTTTTTTGTTTTTTTTTCAAATTTTTTTTGAAGTCAGTTATATTCCGCTTATGGTGACTATACTACACGGTATGAGAAGTAAACAAACAAACAATGTGTCTGATATGGCTTTTTTAGCGACAATTTTTGGAGAACATGGGCTTAATTGAAGTCGTACCTAATTTTGAAAATTAATTAATAATGATAATTAATGAATTAGGCGGGAATACCTATTCAAACGTTAAAATAGTCGGATAAAAAGCCTTATCAAAACACATTGTTTGTTTGTTTACTTCACATACACACACACCCACACCACCACAAACACACACACACACACACACACACATATATATATATATATATATATATATATATATAATATATATATATATATATCAGCAGCAGCAGAAGCATGGAGCATGTGTGATAAGAGGTAATGTGGGCGTACATCTTCTTTTGTAAAGCGCTGCTTCAGGTCAAAAGCAATATTCCTGTGAATTCCCATTTCGAGTTTTCCATTATTAATTTTGTTAAATTTGAAGTGGTGCAGACATACAGTAGCATTGGTACGACTACGCTTTTTATATCCGAGAGTGGATATATAAGTATTGCTTCACTTGAACCACGGATTGCCTACAATCTATCCGTTTTGGTAGGTTATTAGATGACATTAATGACGGCACATATCTGGTGGGTGTTTTTGCTTTTCGGTCAACACTGGTTTCCTGGTGTAGGTTGTTAAAAAGGAGAACATCCTTCAGCAATGTCCGACATGACTTCTTTATCTCACTTGGATGGTTTGTGAGTTGGTGGTAAGTGCCTGCGCATGCTGGTTTATTGGGGTATTGCTTCCAGATTAGTTCAAAATATCATACACCAGATCAACAACACACACACAACACACACACACACACACACACATATATATATATATATATATATATATATATATATATATATTTTTAGAATTCTGTATTTTTTATTATTTTAAAAGTCTGTTTTTGGGTCACCCCATCTATCTATCTCTCTCTCTCTCTCTCTCTCTCTCTCTTATATATTATAATATATATATATTATATATTATAATAGAGAGAGAGAGAGAGAGAGAGAGATAGATAGATAGATAGATAGATAGATGGGTGACCCAAAAAAACAGACTTTTAAAAAAAAAGTCAGGCCTGTTTTTTGTTTTTTTTCGTCAACCCTGTATATATATATATATATATATATTATATATATAATATTATATATATATAGCTCTGTTCATATATATATATATATATATATATATATATATAAAAAACAGGCCTGACTTTCACAAAAAAAAACTTCTGTTTTTATCTCCATGTATATATGTGTGCGTATGTGCCTGTGTGTAGAGATAAAAGTCAGAGCGAGGGGAAAGAGACAGACAGAGAGTCAAGCAGAGAGACATAGAGATACAGAGGAACATATAGACAGACAGACATACAGACAGAGACGAATAGAGGAGATTGACAGAGGAGAGAGGATGGTACATCTATCCATCTATGTGTGTCTATCTAGCTATTCGTAAGTGTATGTCGAATGCCCTCAATATTATCGTTTTAGTTTTGGCTCGTAGCATCATATTCGACATATCACGTATATTCAACAATTTTCTCTTTCTTGGAGTACTCAGTAAAATGCCTGTAGCGAATTCTTAAAGAGGCTTTAGGTTGAATGCAAAAATAGTTCGGCACATTACTGTTTTGAACGAGATCTTCAGAACATCACGATCCTCTCTCTTTTAGTAATAAACGCCAACGGGCTAAAGTCTTGACTGAAGCACGAGTTACGAACGCTAATGATTTTATTTTCATCCGACACTGAATATAAATGAAAACTTTTTTGACACATGTTAAAAAAAATACAAACTTTTTTTTTTCATTTACTTACTGACGTCAGGCTGATGGTGCAATCGTTGCAAGTTGGTTGGTTGGTTCGTTGGCTGTTTTAAAGCATGTTTTTGTTGTGAGATTTTAAGGGGTCAAATAAGAACAAAACGACGGGTAACAAAAGTAGAAAAATATATTAACAGAAAGTAGACAAATACAATAGAGAGATGTGGAAAACTACGTCCGACAATAGAGTATTGGCTAGCTCGCATTGGCTTACTGCTAAGCCACAATTGTGTCTGTTATTTATAGTAACCTGTCGGCGTATTCCATTAGTCTTATAGGGTGTATCACCCATAACAGTTTTCTTAGGCCAAATATATATATATATTGTTCATTTCTATCTTTGTAAATACAACTTCAAACACGGCACTTTTATGACAAGATATATTCTGAAAAAAAGTTCAATCCATTGTTCATTGGTAAATACAGCTTCAATCTCGATACTTTTATGACACACCTTATTTATATATATATATATATATATATATATATATATATATATATGGGGGTGCGCGCGCGCGCGTGTGTGTATAGGTGTTTGTGTGTATGTATATATATACATATATATAAACATATAGATAGATAAAAGTATCCATCCACCGGTAAGTTGGGTAAGATTCTATTTGAGATCATCAATATCCTCCTTAAATCCACAATTTATGCCCATATATAGATGTATACAAGGATTATTTCAAATCCCTAAGAGAGTGTAATATATTGTCTGATCAGTGCACCCAAGGACCAGGCTGAATAGGAAGTGCATGGAAACGAAAACAGGATGTGGCCCTGACCTGATATTTTGCACCTGGAAATGCAGGTGGATATTTGACATGATTTCGGTGCGTGCGTGGGCAAAGAGGCGTGTCTACAGAAAAAAAACTGTGTCACGAACAAAGGGGTGTGACACCGGGGGTCAGACTACAATAAAAGAAGCCCGTAGAGATCGATTAGACAGACGACGATCAGGTTCAAGATCACTTGAAAATAACTCCCGAAGGCTCCACGTTGCGTAACCCTGTCAACGACTCTCAGCTGTACACAACCGGGGAAAATAAAACAAACACTTGTATTTAGGAAAATGTAAGATGAGATGTGTTCTTTGACGGGTCCAGTGTGTAACAAAATCCCTAAGAGTGTTAGATGTAAGATAACTAATAAATGTATTATATGCAAAGCAATATTTACACTTTCAATTAGAAAGAAAATATCAGCAAAGTTTATATTTTAAATCCATTTCACTCGGTAACTCCGTCTCATCAATAGCCATTACAAAATAATTTAAAAAATATACTAAATTGGAGAGCAAAGTAGACAGACACACACACACACAACACACACACACACACACACACACACACACATATATATATTATATATATATATATATATAGTGTGATATGGTCACTGTTTCAGCTTTTGCTGGAATGGTGTACCAAAGGCAGTATTATTGGTAGAGTGCTCAATATAAAATAGAGCTGTTATATAATATAATAAGATAAATATATAAAGGTTTTACATATTTATTTATTAGGTGACAAAGGAACATTCACGACCATATTGGTTTCATGCGATGCAATCATCAGGTGAAGATGTTTCAAATGAAACAACTTCACCTGATGATTGCATCGCAATCATGTCAATATATATATATATATATATATATATATATATATATATATTATGTATGTTTTGCTATATTTAGAAATAAAGGTCCTCAATAACATCGACAGAAATATATATATTGTTTTATCAATTTTTGTTGGGTATTCAAATTTGTTTTCAATTCATTTTTTTTCAAACATTTTTTAAACGCATTTATGTCTATTTAATCCCTTCATTGGGTTTGGTTTGGTTTGTTTTCTGTTAACTTCATTTAATGCCGACAAAGTTTTGAAATAAATTCATTCTTAATGGATACATATTTTTTAACACATTTTTCTATTTACTCCATAGATTGGACCCTAACAGGTACTACCATTCCGGGTTAGAGTGGACATAGAAGCAATTGTAATGAAGGGGTGCTCCACAACCCACAGAACTGGAACTTCATGATCAGATAGATTTTATCGTCATTTCCAGGACAGGCAGATCCTCAGCCACCGCCCTCTAGCACATATATGATAAAAACAGTTTGGGCAATAGGGTTGGGGCAATCTTATAGGTGATAGGGCTTGACGTGACCAGCTGATTGATCGCATGGGGTCTCTCCGACCGGCCGTTCAGCCCAAGTAAAGACCAAAAATGTCATGGACTGCTCAGCCATTTGGCTTCCATCCTTCAGCATCACGGGACACCACTCAGGGCCAACAAGTGACCCTATTGGCTGATTCTTACCCCTCTGCAGTCCAGCCGACAGGGTGGCCCTAGTTTGGGACCTAACAGCTAATATCACTCCAAGTCAGAGGGGACATGGCAGTAATGGTAATGATACGACACTCTAAACTTCCCAGACCTCAAGTTGATCTTACCGCTCTAGAGAGGATAGATCCGGCATAAACTAAAAACCACTGACTGGGATGGTGGAAATGAAAACACTGTTCTAATCATACACATTTAATTGCTCTATCAGATGGTGTAAAAGCATCACAAATATCTATTATGGACATTCGGTGTCTGTCTGTCTGCAACCGAAACTACATCAATGCTTACGCCACAATTCCCATAGGAATTGTCTAAGTTCATCAATGAGTATTTAATCTATATTGAAAATCATTACTACATAGAATAAAGAACAACACTGTATTATATATACTCAGAAATTAAGTATGTATCATTAAACGGTCCACATTGTTAATTTTTTTAATGAATACATACCTAGTATTATTGATATATATATATATATATATTATATATATATATATATATATAATATATATATATATATATATATGTTTGTTTAATTTTAATGCATACTTAAAATTATCTAACGTATAGAGTGTACGAGAAAATTATTTACAGACAAGAAATAGTCACATAATATCCGTGTACATTAAATTGGAATATGTGTGTTTATTTAACTATATCCGGTTTAAGTTTGCGCATGTCAAAGATCATGTTATTTTTTTTACGAAAGTTCATAGCAAAGAATCCTTTTACGTAATTTTTGATGTCGATAAATCGAGAAAAATTTAACAAAATTGTATATTGTTTTAGACTATGATTAATGTATTTGTTCAGTTTTAATAACATTTTGTAGAATTATGCAAAATGGGTGTATTTAAAAAAGATCATTGTCTTCTGTCGTAATACAATCATCTCTGTGGAGTGAAGTGAATACGATGTTTTTGAGTAATTGATGTTTATCAAAATATTATATGTTGTATTTCATTTATTCAGTTTTTCCCACCCACTCAGGAAATATCTTTAAAAAACTGAGGGTGTTTTTGTTTTTTTGGCTAGTTTCAATAAATAATTTGAAAGAAAAGAACATGCAAATACTTTTATTTTAATTGTTTATTGGCTTTAGTTTACGCAATTTCCAGTTTTCATGCCAAAGACGTTTTTGTTTTATACATTCATTTTTGGTATTCAATATTTAAATCAATTTTCTAAACTCATTTTTATCTATCACCACTTGGACCCTAACGAGACGCCTTGAGAATAAGCTAGATGGGAGCTGCACAAGAATGCTGCGTGCGGTCTTGAACAAGTCGTAGAAACAGTACCTCACGAAGAAATAGCTGTACGGCCACCTGCCCGTATCTCACAAATCATCCTAGTGAGATGGGCAAAGCAAGCTGGACACTGCTGGAGGAACAAGGACGCATTCATAAGCGACGTTCTACTGTGGAAGCCAACACATGGGCATGCTAATCTGGGCTGCCCACCAAGAACCTACATTGACCAACTTTGTGGTGATACTGGATGCTGCGCAGAGGACCTCCCTGGAACAATGAATGATAGAGAAGGTTAGCGATAATGGATAATGGATATCCGTGCTAAATGCGTGACATGATTATGATGATATAGATGGGACCAAACAGTTACTACCACTCCGGGTCACATGGACCGGGGAGTAATGGCAATGAAGGGGTACTCCATACTGCCAAATCTCCAGGATTGGAACTTTACCACTAAATGCAGTTTAACGTCAAACCCAAGACAGCCAGACCATCATCCACCGCCTTCTAGCGCATATGGTATAATGGGTTGTGTTTTTTCCATAAGAGCGATACGGTCGGGATAATCATATAGGCGGTAGGTCTTGACATGACCTGCCGATTGATAGGGGGGGCTCTCCGACGGCCCGTATAGCCCAAGGGTAAGCAAAAGTGGAATTTTAATGCCAGGATTCCACCCTTAAGCATCTCGGGTGACCACCCAAGCCAACAGATGTCCCCAGGCGGGGTCTTAATACTGTGCAGAGGTTCAGTCGCCGTATCCTACAGTCACAGCCGACAGAGCTCGTGTTGTTAAGGTTAGCAAGCTAAAAAATTCTATTGAATAGCGAGTGGTGTAATGGCTAGAGTCGTAGGAAATTGACACGTTGACCCGAGATCAAATCGTAGGGGAAGCTGTCTACATTTCCCATAGAGCTAATACCCTTGTGAAAGGTATACATCCACCTGTTCTTCCTTCAGCTATGGGTAAATAGCAGGACAGACTGGGCCATTTAACTTTGCTTAGGCAACCAGTCTAGGAGAAAGATAACTCTGAATTCAAACCTGTTAGACCTCGCCTAAAATATTGACCTTGTGTCACATCCTGCTCGTGCAGATGGGTTGGTAAATTTGTACTTGCGACCTTGTGTCACATCCTACCCGTGGCGAACGGTTGGATAAATCAATACAAACTTTTAAGTGCCATGGCTAAGGAACCAAAAGTTATTCATCTTAGGTTATAAAAATGCTTTAAACTATATTTCTCTAATTATCTTTAAACTCGACTTTGATATTTAAAAGATTAAGTTCCAATCCACAGGATACCATGAGACCGAGAAAGACATGAACAACATCTGAAGAAATAAAACCTGACTACCTGGTCCTCAGGAAGGAAATCTCCATGGCGTACAAAGAAACATTTAAAATAAAAAAAATATTTGGCGAATATAATAACTTCAGGGAGCTCGGCTTACAGTCCTTTCATGAAAGTGGCGATATAAGGAAAAAGATCACTTAACAAGACTTAAAAGGTAGTTAAAATGCGATATCACATAAAGTATAACCCACTAAACTAGATCAAAATAAATTAGGTGAAAACAAACGGCCTATGCACCGAAGTACACATTCACCTGAATATGACCAACTAGATTCGATGGAAATGTAAATCTAAGAAAATTTAAGATGATAATTATCGCTTGGAGTACAATATTGATAAAGCATTACAGCGTATGAAGCAGATTCTTCACACAGGTACTTCAGTTGGAAATTTGATAAACAGGACGTAAACAAATCCAATGAAACTATTAGAGAAATAGTAGATAAGTGAATTTCATAAATTATGAATAATTCTCTTCTATTTTCTTCATTAGACTTGCTAGCAAATATATGCACCCTCCACGTGCAAGTATTTAGGTTTTAATGTAACAAAATGTCATATTAAATTAGAAAGGCTAATGAAACTAAATAAGAATGCAGATGAAAATATTTGAAACAGAGGAGGTATAATCGAAAATTGGAACAACTGAAACTTACTCTTCCATCACTCCCGTCTTCCATTGCTAAATTTTCCTAATTTAACTATTTAGATAAAATAGGAAGTAAAGAATAAAATTAGTTATTTCTTCTTGTTAATGGATTTCTGTTAAGATTAATCCCCGAGATTTTTACTCATATTCATTAAAATAAAACCAAACAATTAGAAATTAGTAATACCAAGCACACATTTACTAAAATCCAATTTTCAATATCAATATGCAAATTAGCCTTCCCGTTCACACTGTAAACCGCTACTTTGTTGTATATATAAATATAATTGCATAATGTTAGCATGTAGATGAGGCTAAGATTATTAATAATGTAAAAAGAATAATTGAGGTTTAAATAAAAATCAAATCATAGAGAATGTGATATAAATAACTAAAGGAGTTGTGACTTGAGTAGTGATATAGTTTCGGTTACAGATATACAAACACACAATCTTCATTATAATAAGAGATAAGATTTAACCTTCAATTCATCAACTGATATTCATAGTTTGGAGATTTGCATATGAGCATAATCAAAATTTCACGTCTTTTACCCACCCCCACCCCCGAATTAAATTCACAAACACTAAAAAAACAAATGAAACGTAACGTAATTTTTCCTGTATAATAATGTGGGAGGATTGAAAAAATCACATGTAACAATTATGTGTTTTGCAATAGTTAAACAGGAAGAAATTTAGACATTAAAATCTGTATCCGTCAAAATGACGCATTTTTACATTTCCTCATTTAAAGATGTGCTATTTTTTCCGTGATATGTTTCTAAGTTAAATTTAATAAATTTATAGAATGTTTTATATGCAAGTCCGGGTTCTATTTTTAACGAAAAATTAAAATAAGTGACAATTTACAATTTTAATTCTTTTATAAAAACTTAAAGATGATATAACAAAATGTTGGTCATACCTAGAATACAACACTAGGGATATATATATATATATATATATATATATATATATACCAACCATTCCGCACGAGCAGTATGTGACACAAGATCAATTTCTTAAGCGGAGTTTAACAGGTTTGAATTCAGAGTTTTCCTTCTCCTAGACTAGTTACCTAGCCATGATTGCCCATAGATGGAGGGAGAGTAGTCGGATTCATAACTTGCACAGGCTATTAGTCTATGTGAAATGCAAACAGCTTAGTCCAGGATTTGAACTCGGGTCGACGAGTCCATTTCCTACGATTCTTACCATTACACCACGCACCTCTAAGGGATATATGATATAATATAGCTGTATACAAACATATTTTCAGAGATATTTTGTGTAATTTCGATTAAAAATATAATGCAGTTAAAATCCTTTCAAAAAGAGTCAGATTTAAACATTGAATAACATATACGGTTGTGTATACGACAGTAAATAAAACACATTATCTAAGTAATAGAACTAAGTGATTTTGAGGGCTGCCAGCTTTTAGGTATCTGTAGCAGAACATTTTGCGTTTTATACAAGATAATAATACAACGGAATATACAATCAAACATATATTAATAGAATGTAGCAACCTAAAACAAATACGAAAAAAATACTACCAAACAACAAATCTAAAACAGAGTTTCTACCAAATAAACACAGAAAAACTATTTGGATACATAAAAAGCAAACATCTACAACAAAATCTAAAAATCTCCCCCCCCCCAAAAAAAAATGAAAACACAAAAATATGTGTTAAAAAAAAATCATCTAAAAGTTTCATTCACAAAAAATATGTAAAAAAAAACCCTTTAGAAAATTAAATATTATCACCAATTCATTTTAAAAACGTAGTCGGCATTAAATGACCCATTGAGGTTGATATGCCGTAAAACAAGAACAATTCAAATCAAATCAAACAACGGAATAACTGTGGAATAATGAAAACATTTTTCTGAATGGTTCAAACAATGCCATATATCCTCAACTACAGTGGCTTGTTATTAATTAAGTTTTGATTGGTTAGACAAACTCGATTGAGACTTCTTACAGTCTCTCTTGTTTCTGTGATCATACATCTAAATAATGAGCTACCTCATCACAGCTTAACTTCGGTTATCTCGCGAAAGCAACGATGCATTCAAGCATTGCATTATAGTAAGTCAATTATGCAGTCTTTGCGGTGTCTTCTCAGATTCCGCCCCACTGTTATAGATTTATAGTAGATAAAGCTTCATTTAGTTTATATCAATCAATTCAAATCTGTAATTTTGGGGTATGAAGTTCTTCATTGATTGGTTTGTTTTGTTTTACGGCATATCAACCTCAGTGGGTCATTTAATGCCGATAAAGTTTTGAAATAAATCAATTTTTAATGGATAATACAATTTTTTTATAAATACATTTTTCTATTTAACCCATAGATGGGACCCTAACAGGTACTACCACTCCGGGTCAGAGTCGACCAGGGAGCAATGGTGATGAAGGGGTGCTCCACATTCCCCAAACCTCCAAAACTGGAACCTCACCATCAGATAGAGTTTAACGTCATTCCCAGGACATGTAGACCCGCAGCCACCGCCTTCTAGCAACCATATTATAAAAAGGGGTTGGGGCTTGCCATAAGGGCAATAGGGTTGGGAAAATCATATAGGTGCTAGGGCTTGACGTGACCAGCCAATTAATTGGAGAGGGCCTCTCCGACCGACCGTCTAGCCCAAGATAGGGCTAAAGTGGAGTATTGCATGTCATGAACTGTTCATCCACCTGGGCTCAGTTCTTCATTGAGTAATTGATTTATTTGAACGGCATGTCAACCCATCCAAGGACATGTTATGCCCATATGAGAATTATTGGTATATAAGGTAAAAGTTAGCACACACATTCCTATAATGCATTAGGTTTTCCAAACGACGGTAACCCAACACAGAATATTCGTCAAGGCAATGTAAATTTATGCATGATAATATTTAATTTAAACAACATGCATACAACGTGAGAACGAAAATTAAGTTTAGTTAGATTTTGACCGTTAGTTGAAAGAAGCAGATGCGAGGATTTTGCTCCTAAGATGCCAACTTTTCACCTCGCGGTTGTAAATAAAACACTGTGTGGTTTGTTCATTGGATAAACTCTAATGCGGCGAAATCGATGGAAGAGTACATTTATTTCAGATGTCGAATTCTCAAGACTCATCTCAAAAATTTAGAGAAATACTTTTCCTTCTATTAGATCTATTGATGTTTATTGTACATCGTTGTTTCCAGGTATGTGTAAATAATGTGGCAGACTGGGTTCTTTAACCTTGGATAGGTAACCAGTCTAGGAGAAGGAAACTCTGAATTTCAAGATCCTGAGTTCAGTCATGGATTGGGTTTGTGGCATCAATTATTTCATATCGACTATGCCAAAGAGTGTGGATGGTACAACACAAGCTTTCATCCCTCTAAATAAAACACTGTGTAGGTTGTTCATTGGACGAACCCTCATGTGTCGAAATTGGGTTTTTAATAAAGAATAAAGAGGTCTTGTAAAACTATTAACTCTTGCTTAATTATTAACAACCATTTTACCAACAACTAAATGAGCAAAGGAAGAATCAGCCCCGAAAAAGATGGCCACAGAAGAAGCAAAACCAATACAAACTTATCTTCTCTCCTCTCTCCCCATTATATTATACCCGGTATGTAGTGGGAATTTAAGCCTAGTATTTATTGATTTTTTTAAGTATTGTTTTTCTTCTTCTTCTTTCTAAATACTTCAATTAACGCCCATACACTACGCTTTACCAAAGATCCCAAATATGCTGTAGAAAATCTAAAGTAAATTTCCGAGTGAGAATTTCATTGTACACATTAATTCGTATACTATTGACAAGTACAGTATTTTTCGAAACTGAATTGATTGCATTAATAAATGGTTTAGTCTAATTTAATTTGCCTCGCAAAATCACATAAGATATATCATTCGAATTCGTTAATTACTATAATCAACAATTAATTGGTCATTCATGGCCTGCATGGTTACGGTAAAGTTGGCCAGTGCCAGTTGACCTCTGGTCATGTTAGACAATACAGAGCCCAATGTTCGGTTTGTCTGGAAGACGCCGGGTATCTTGTATTATTTGTTTTAATAGAAACGCTAAATGATATAAAGTATGATTTTAGTGAGCGAACAGTATTTTCTTATAAGGATATATGTGCGTCTCTAGGAAAATCAGTGAATTGTTGTTGGTTTCATTATCACAGCATAACATGTACGCAATTAGTGCAGCGATATTTTGATGGAACATCAGTATAAAGATACCAATAATAAAACAAAACAACAACAAAAAAACACAACAACAAAAAACAACAACAACAATAACGCTTATTTAAATGTTTAAGTCTACGCCTTTATCACGTGTAATGTATTCCGTTTTGATTGAGAAAATATTCACGATACTTACTGGGTATAGTTTAGTGTAGCTTTTAACAACACAGAGGCAAATAAATGTTGGAAGAACATTTTTATTTTATTTTCAATTCTCAAACACTGCTATCTTTGGTTTAGAAGAAAATTAAATTTTACAGCATGTTAAAAATGTTGCTAGAGGTTATGATGATAATATGTCATTATGTTTGAGGTATATACTGTAGATATGTATGAACAAGGCCAGATAGATAGATAGATAGATATATAGATAGATAGATAGATAGATAGATATAGACAGATAGATATGAGCAGAATCAGATAGATAGATAGATAGATAGATAGATAGGAACATACTGAAATAGATAGATATATAGATAGGAACAGACTGAAATAGATAGATAGATAGATAGATATATAGATAGGTAGGTAGGTAGGTAGGTAGGTAGGTAACAGCCTGAAATAGATAGATAGATAGATAGATAGATAGATAGGAACATACTGAAATAGATATATATATAGATAGGAACAGACTGAAATAGATAGATAGATAGATAGGTAGGTAGGTAGGTAGGTAGGTTGTAACAGACTGAAATAGATAGATAGATAGATAGATAGATAGATTGTTGGAAGAGACAGAAATAGATATATAGATAAATAGATAGATCGTTAGATAGATAGATAGATAGATAGATAGGAACAGACTGAGATAGATAGATCTATAGATAGAGAAGAATAAACTAAGATAGATAGATAGATAGATAAATAGATAGATAGATAGATAGATAGGAACAGACCGGGTTTGATTAATCGATAGATATTAAAAGAAACGACGTAAGAAAGTCACATCTGTAATACATTATTCATTATTTCATTCCATTCGAGTTTTTCACTCCCGCCTCAACTGGTGGTCCATTACATGCTGAGTGACAGCAAGTCTTCTCGGGTCTCTAGTAGTCCTCTGAGTATTCTAGCCGATCTCAACAAAGCTGTAATCTTTATGGTCTCGATTCTTCCTCTGATTTCCAGTTCATACATACTATTTTCCAGACCGCAGGAGACCATTCCAAGGGCCCCAATTACTATTGGCACAAACTTCACCATCATATTCTACAGTTTTCTTAGTTCTCTGGCAAGGTCCAAGTATTTGTCTATCTTTTATATATATATTATATATATAATATATATATATATATATATTATATATATGGGAGTAAATATGGAAATAAATCCGACAATATTAGGAAATTTGAAAAAACAAGTGTTCCAAAAATAAGATGAATTTATTTATCGACGCTTAAACGTTTCGGTTTCTTTAAACCTTCATCGGGATGTATTATGGGGTGAAGAAATTGATGGATGTTTTATAGATGACAGGAGATAAAAAAGATCTTAATAATTTTTTTTGTGTAACTGTATTTGTTCAGCGTTATATTTTTGAAAGACGAGAGGCGATCCGCACATGTTAAGATGTCATGATGCGTGACGTTGAATGCATTTCTTCGAGTTACGTCACGCATCATGACATCTTCGCGTGTGCGGATCGCGTCTCGTCTTTCAAAATATAACGCTGAACAAATACAGTTACACAACAAAAAAATATTTTTATAACGATTGTTTTATCTCCTGTCTTATTTTGGAACACTTGTTTTTTCAAATTTCCTAATATATATATATATATATATATATATATATATATATATATATATATATATATATTCTTCGTTGTTTATTCTCTTAATCTATTTCCAGGTGTTTATGGAATGAGAAGTTCACGTTCACTTGGTGTAAATATATGAAGTGCCTTAATTTGTGAGATTCTATCGACTTTGAAGATTCACCGTTTCATCCCTTGTCTTAGACATTTACTTCAAAGTTTCAGATTTTAAGAGATCCTCTAGTGTTTCCTGCATGTCTAATTGACGCCCACCCCCAGACTTACGAACAAAAAAACCCCCAAAAACATTGGAACAGCTCTTCAACTCTTCTACATGGTACCCTTCGAAATTCACAATTTCTTCAACCAAACATTAAGTTCACCTAACTTTCGTCAGAAAGAAAAAAAATGACCTTCAAAGAGACACTTTTACAGAAAGCCGAGAAATCGGAAAACGACAGAAACAAAGATTTATTGGAACAACATTTCCACACGTTGAAGCAATACAACAGCACAACTTTTAAGAAACGTGACAAAATTCCAGCAAAAACAATGCTACTACTACTATTACAAACAATTACTACTACTCTTTCATGGTTAAAGAGACTGTTTCAATTTTCCCACCTACACTCGACCAAAGAATAACAGCACTTTTCAGTCTCCCATGAAAATCTCTACTTCATTAAATCAATAATGTACTAGTCAGTAAACAGTCATTTCAGACTGACGAAATTCAGCACTAACTTCACTGTTCATATAAACAATCGAAAATTATCCTCCCTAACAAATCAGTGCCCTGTCGGCTAGGGCTATAGAATAAGCTAACTGCACCTTCGCAAAGGGTTAATACATATAATGGGGTCGCCTATTCCCTGTGGGTGGCGACCCGTGATGCTTAACGATGGAATCCTAGTGACCGAACTGTCCATGAAATATAACACTTATGGAAAACTCCCAACCTTTTTAATCATATATGTACTGAAATGTGGTGGCTTAGTGCCCAAGGTATGACGTAAAATTAGATCTAACTATGAGGTTCCCATTTTAAAGCTCTGGGGGGTGTTGATTACCCCTTCATTGCCATTACTCCAAGGTCCCCCTGGGCCCGAAATGAGAATACCTGGTATATTCCCATCTATGGGTTAAATAGATAAGCTATAAGCTTAACATGTGGTTAAATAATTTTTTTTTAAGTTTTAAAAATTGAATACATACTAAGAATGAATAGAATAAAACTTCTTCGGTATAAAATAACATATAGTGTGTCATGCCACAGAATCCAACCAAATAAACCAACCTAAATAATTTGGAGAAAAAAAAACAACAATACGTGATTCATTATATAGTCACTTACACTCTTAATCACATTT
>CM042144.1:20882325-20887325 GCA_023376005.1 Doryteuthis pealeii
CTGAACCAACATAGCAGCATCACCCAAGAACGAATTACAAGCCCACAACTACAACGATTCGGCAAATAAATCCTTTACCCCAAAAGATATGTGTTTATGGAATTTGTTACTTAATGTATATACACAAATTAAGACCGCTAAAAAGAAATAAGTTTTAGCAAACTTTTCGCACGATAAAACCTTATTTGAATTATCAACTTGTCTTCATCTTTCTTATCGGTATTTGGGATACCCTTAATTTTCCTGAATCTCTTTTCCATAAATGGGAAAGAATATATGAATTCTCATGATGTTTTTTTTAATACTGGTTATCAAGAGAAACTTTGATGAATATTATCCATGTCTGATCAGCAAATGAACAACTATACAAGGAGCTTACAACGCAAAAACTATGGTTGGAGGTGTTATTTAAAAAAAAACATATTTTTCTCCACACAGAGAACTTATTGTCTTATCATCATCATCATCATGTCATACTGACAGCATGTATACATATGACTCTCTTGCTATATCCATCCCTGGGAGGTCTTCTGCACAGTATCCAGAGTCCTTGCAGAGCTGGGTGAGGTAGGATTTTGCTGATCAGCCTACAGTAGCATATCCATATGTGGGTATCCACAGGAGAATGTCACTTATGAGTTTCTCCTAGGTATTCTATTTCTTGTGTTTAATACAACATAGCAAGAATTATTTGAATTCATGTTTTTCATGAGCAACGTAAAAGTAAACAGAAATGTCCTGGATTTGAACTAACTAATTCTCTTGATCCGAGTCGATAACCGTTACGTGAGGTAAACTTCTTTGAAAAATGTCTCACATACGGAAAGCTACGAGCGTAACAGGAATAACAAAAGATACAAACAACAAACTCGCACAAACCTTTAAATGTTATTTACTCATTCAAGATGATTGTAAATCTATTAAATTATCATTTAAATTAGACTATTTTCGTGAAAGCACTTAGACACATTGTTATTCAATCCCGCACTCGAGCCAATGATATTAAGTCTGAGTGGTGGTTGTACGAATTCTTTGGAAATTTTCAGTAAATTTAATCAAAAAGCCGTCTATTTTCTGGTTGTAAGGTGCGGACGAGTTCATTTTATTTAAGCGATAAAACAATTGTGCTTTCGGCTATATAATGCTTGTTGAAGGATTTAGAAAAGAAATATAGCAGGAATTTGAGTCTAAATATCTGGGTAATACATCGGCAAAAAATTCATTTAAGTGTCCAAATAAAAAAAGAAAAAGAACAAAAAAGAGGAAAAAATCTAATAATATTGAAAATAATCAAGAAAAGGAAATGTAAGTTTAAGGGTAGATATTTAAACTACCCGATAGCCAAAGGTAGGATTTGACAAAAATTCGTATGTATGGAGGATCGTGCGAGGACTGAACTCGCAATGCAGCAGTAAAGTTCAATTTTAGTGTAATTTCAAGCTGAAAAAAGAAAACCCGCACATTGAATATACAGTTCTGTCAATTAGAATAAATATTGTATGTTCATGGATTTCAATCTTTTTGCATTTTTATCTATCTATCTATATCTATATCTATATCTATATATATATATATATATATATATATAGATAGATAGATAGATAGATATATATATTATAATTATATACATATGCATAAATATATCTCTGTATATATATGTAACACTATCTATCTATCTATCTATCTCTCTATCTTATATATATATATATATATATATATATATATATATATATATATATATACTCAATGAAATCAATACATCTGTAAACCAATTTTAAACAAATATTATTTTGAACAAATATATATATATATATATATATATGTGTGTGTGTGTGTGTGTGTGTGTGTGTGTGTACACATATATGTAACATAATCTACTGCAGTACCAAGGCACTACGTTTAACACAATGATTTCTATCTATTAAATATAATATGCATTGAACATCTGAACTAATACGAGGATATATGGAATAATTGGCCAACCCTTACATGTTGCATTGTTGAAATCAGTGAACTAGTAATGTTCAACAAAAGAATATTGCTAACCACGGTCGTTGTAATGTAGCATCTTTTGAATACACACACACACACACACACACACACACACACACACACACACACACAAGAACACACACATACACACACACACACACATACTAATAATGGCTGTCAACTCGTGTTCCAGTAAAACCATTTCCTGTTTTTTTATCATAGTTGGGTGCCAGTAGCATTTGACACTCTATCCTCGTGTTTTCTCAGATGACTCACCAGGCCAGCCCAGGAGAGATCTACTCTACCACATAAACTACATGTTGGAACTTCTCCACTTTAAATGTTGCTTGGCTAAAAATTAGCCTTTCTAATAGCCCGCTTCAATTTTTTGTGTTTAAATCGGTTGGACTGTAATTATTTACAGTCCGGTTGATGGTGGCTCTCCAGCCAGGTCGATTACAAGCTAGCTTCTGCCAGTCTTCCACATAAATAACAGTGTTCTTCAGAGTGTCATTGAGACAGTCTTTAAACCTCAATTTGGGTTTGTACTGCCGACGTTTGCCGGTTGAGATTTCCCCGTAAAATAATTGTTTGGGGATTCGGCAATCATTCATGCGAATTAGACGACCAGACCAGCGAAGACGTGATCTAAGGATTAAACTCTCAATACTAGGCAGGTGACATCTTTTAAGTATTGTGGTGTCTGGTGTAAATGACAACCATTCTATCCCTAAAATCATGTGAAGGCAATTCTGATGGAATCTCTTGAGTGTCCTGAGATGTCGTTTGTAAACAACCCAGGTCTCCCAGGCGTACAAAAGGGCAGTGAGTACAGAAACTCTGTATACACCCAGTTTGTTGGAGATCTTAATGTCACGTTGGCTCCAAACCCTCTTCTCAAACAAACCAAAGGAATCGTTGCTTTCTGCAACCTAAGGGAAATTCCTCTAACTAAAGAGAACACGCACACACATATAATAATACACACACACACACACACACACACACACACACATATATATATATATATATATATATATATATATATTAAGTCAGGGTGAATTTGTGTGTAGAAGACGTGAAAAAACGTGGTATTCTATGTTAATAGGATTTATTAAAAAACAGTTGTATCCAAGTATATATTACCAACCCTTCCGCACATGTATGATGCGACACAAAATCAATATGTTATGCGGAGTTTAACGGGTATGAATTAAGTTTTCCTTCTCCTATACTGGTTACCTACCCATGGTTAAAAAGCCTAGTCTGCCCTAGCATTACCTCAGAGATTAGCGGAATTAAATATGGATTCATACCTTTCCCAAGGGTATTTGCGCTATGTGAAATGCAAACAGCCTTGTCAAGGATTTGAATTCGGATTGACGAGTCCATTTTCTACGCCAGTAACCATTGCACGATACACCTCCATAGTTTTATCCATGTAACCATTCTCTCAATTATTCTGACAACAGAAAGATTTGTAATTTAGTGAATATTCTCAGCTTTTGCGATGTTATGTCATGTTGCAAAGCGTGCATATTCTGTCGTTTCAAATTAAACTTCGAAATTAAGGCCGTAATTTTCACCTTTAGTTGTTAACATTCCTAGCATAAAATTGTGCGGCCGTATTATCTGAAATGAACTTAATCGTTATTAAGAACACATTTCATGATATTTTTGTGTTAAAGCATGCAGTTGTATTGTTTTCAAAAAAGTTTCTAAGATTTGTGTATTTCGCACGAAGACTTTCAAAATGGCTACCGGCTTGTTTCAAAGTGAAAGTTAGTTGGCTAAATGCCTAGCATAAGATTATCTGAAGTGAACTTAATTGTTATTAAGAACACATTTTATGACATTTTTGTGTTAAAGCATGCAGTTGTAATGTTTTCAAAAAAGTTTCTATGATTTGTTTATTTCGCACGAAGTCTTTCAAAATAGCTACCGGCTTATTTCAAAGTGAAAGTCAATAGAGGTTACTCTAATTACCTTATTTGCTAGGGATTTTAACAACTAAAGGTGAAAATTACCATTAAGGCGATACAGTTTCATGTCATAAACTGTACACACCTTTAGTGGGAGTTTTACTCCTCTACTTAGAATACTGTCAGTTTATTCTAAGTCCCACTGACAGGGTGGTTTAATTTCTTTGGGGTAGATTGTCGTATATAATTGTTGTATACTGGATCATACAATATTCAGTATACTAGTACATACAAATACAGTTTTCACCGGAAATAGCGTAACTCTCAACAGTATGCTAAAACATCGAGGTAAATGGTTCGCGTAAAGTTTCCTTAATCTTCTTAGTCTCGGGTATTTGTTTCTCATCCCACTTATGAGGGCGTGACACAAGGACATTTATATGTATGCCCACCCACAAACCGAAGATCATGGGTGGGATATTTGCCTCTCATCCCACAAAAAATGCGTCGAATCCCGTCGGCATTCCTCCTCGATGAGGGTGCCTCAAGCGCTGGGCAATAAACCCAGCCCTGCTCCTTTAAATTAAGAGGGCAGCTATTGCCTGGGTGGACAGCCCCCTGGGATCCACGCTGTTAATTTTATTACCAAGCCATTCCAGAGGCCGAAGCGCTCTGAAGCAGGCTCAGCAATCATCCCGATCTTCTAAAACAGCAGTGTACAAATAGTTTTGGACCAGCTCATTTACTCTCTACGAAAGGTAATCTAGGGTAGTCCACAACATAATGTAAATATTATATATGGAACACTTTACCTACCATCTGGATCCAGATCTACGGAAAATAACAATAATATTTGAACGTCTAAATATGAAAATCAGGTGGAAATAAATGAAAAGCTTTTCTTTCGAAGAAAGGTTTGTATTTTCCTATTGAATTGAACATTAAATACAGAAAACTTGTAAAATCCCGAATAGCAAAGTGCCTACTAAGCAATATAAGAACATAACCAACTGTTTCTCATTTTGTATTGATATATTGTAAACTTATATCGATCTTTACGTCTCTCTAACAAAACGTTGGTCTGCA
>CM042144.1:20892325-20902325 GCA_023376005.1 Doryteuthis pealeii
AAGTGAAATCTGTAGTGAAGAAGGGGCTCAAAGAGTCAACAGAAGTTTACGGAATAGGGGTACATGCTCTCATTCGAATGTGAAACATTGCTATTGAGAGAAACGGTAACTATGTACAGAAGTAAGGATGTGATCCAAAGAGGAGCAGCTTAATTTTGTTATATGATACATGTTCCTGTGTTGGTAATTATATCTGTCCTAAACAAAATGGCATTACTTTTTGACATAATCTCGTATAAAAGTATTAAGAAACACATCAATTTAAAAATGTACTTCCAGTGTTATTATTGAAGAGGGCTGCCTTACTCTTCTCCATATCAGTCGCGATACAATGTGAAAGTCATTTTAAAATGTAAAAAAAAAAAAAAAGCTCGTGAAAATTAGTCCTTAAGTGACAGTAGATTTTCCTTAAAAGCCAGAGATTTACATAAGGCACATCATAACTATTTTCTGTAGATGAGATATTGCAACTGAGGTATGTAAACTGGTATATTAATTTCAGAGGCTTGCGATCTAGTTTGGAGATCATGTCTCCATCCTGTTTAAAGCACATGAGCTCTCATTTATGAACGATTTAATAAGAACATGATACCCCCGTGTATTGAATAAAGGGATGGGTTCAAAGTTCTGTGATGGCTCTCAATTACGACAAGAAGTTTCCCTATACCGTCAAGAAGGTTCCCGAGTCCGACAAGAAATACATGAGGAAGGCCGCAGTGTACATTGGCCGAAACGTTGTACAGATAACAATAAAGATGAGGACAATAGTCCGAATAATCAAAATAATACTAATTATCAAGCCTCATTTAAAAAAAAAACAGAGAAATACGATTTGATAAATTTAACATAATTTTGAACGGGATCTGTGGACCAAGATATCTTATGAAGATAGAAGTATCTACATTTACGATACTTTGTTGAATAGTATGCATCTTTTATGGGTTCTTTTAGGCTGGTTGATCCTCTTACTCAGGTTTTATTGATTATTTTATGACACTTGAATGGCTGTTAACAGTTTATTTTTCTTCTTTTACGTGAGTAGTACATTGTGACATAATACCAGTAGATATAGTGAAATAACACTGTTATACTAAATAATTAAAATAATCATTTAAATATGCTATTTTACTGAAGTGAGGGACACGCAAGCATTATAAGGAATGCTCTAAAAAGAATTCCACTTATTTATTTCTATGGAAATAAAATCGAGTATAGAGAACACTATAACACATTTTGCTAGAGCAGTTTCCAACGACAGAAATAGATTATTATATATTTTGTAAATTGTATATTCATCATCTTCATGTCACGCTTATAGCACTTATATCCATGAAAATCTCTCGCCAACCGTCCCTATCATTCATTGCCTTCGAGAGACCTGCTGCGCAACTTCCAGTATCCGTGCAGAGTTGGTCAATATACGTTTTTGCTGAAAAGCCCACACTGACATTCCCATGTCCGGGTTTCCATAGGAAAACTTAACATGAGTCTGTCCACGCTTCTCCCGCTGGATCTAGCATTTGTCTCATTCAGTTGTTTTGTGGGATAGAAAGCAAGTGGCCGTACAGCTGTTTTCTTATGGTATGTTGTATCAATGATTTTTAAGATCGCATGCTGCAATTTAGCTTATTCTGCAGGCTATTTGTTAGAGTCCAAGTGGTGCAGCCTTACCGTAGCAACGATATAACTACTGCTTGGAGAAATTTATCAGTGAGATCATATTTCCATATGATTGAAAATCTGTCTATAGCAGTCCATGCCTTCCCTATACAGGCATTAACATCACTTTCTGTGGATTCTCTGTTAATTTTAGATGTTAATCGGTAAGCACTTTGGTTGGCATTTATTGATATACAATTTTCTTTTCGTGATCATGCACATAGTAAAGGCATGGAACCATAAGTTCTCCCCATATCTATAGGTAATATCAGGGTATATATGAATCTGTATATTTGGTAATGTGTAGTAGTTGGTGCTCCGCTTAAAACGACCCTGTTGCCTATAAGTCTCTCTCTCTCTCTCTCTCTCTCTCTCTCTCTCTCTCTCTCTCTCTCTCACACACACACACACACACACACACACACACACACACACACAATATATATATATATATATATTTCTCTCTTATGCCCTTATCCTCTCACATGATTTCCCCCCCCTCTCTCTCTCTCTCTCTCTCTCTCTCTCTCTCTCTCTCTCTCTCTCTCTCTCTCTCTCTGACTCTCCACCAATTACGGGTAAATAGTAGAGTAATTATTAATCTGTTTACTCGGCAAGGTCTAGTAGAAGGAAAACACTTAATTTTAAATCGGCAGTACTCTGATTGAAAATGAACCCTGTTGCCCCTGTCTCTGTCTCTCTGTCTCTGTCTGTCTGTTTGTCTGTCTGTCTCTCTACCCGTCTCTCTCACTACCTTTCTATGTATCTCGCATACACATTTTATCTCATTCTATCTCAATTTCTTTTTACTTTCTCCTCTCACACTCAGTATCATCCCCCCCTCTCCTCCCCCTCTCTCTCTCCCTCCCCTCTCTCTTTCTCTCTCTCTCTTTCTCTTTCTCTCTCTCTCTCTCTCTCTGGTTTTGAGCTTGATATTCCGTTTCAGCATTATGGATAACGAGGAGTGCGAAACCACGTTTCAATTTGCCTGAAAAAACAGAAATTGCTGTTTCAATCTGCTCGTCTGCGCGAAACAGTCCTACCAAAAGTGTGTTCCAAGGATCCAGCCTTTTCTGACTATCGAGCGTGCTGTGAAACTGCGGATCGTCTTCGCCTAGGCAGCTTCTTACGAGCGTAAGTGTGAAAATGCATAGATAATAGTGGAAACAGTGTGGGAAAAATAGTGCTTTGTTGCTGTATACTTGTTCTATCAAACGGAGGGGGAGGGTGCTCTCAGTATCTTTAGGGGGTTTCCGTTGTAGGCTCTGGTTTCGAAGATATTCTGTTATTTTCTTTTGTCTTTTACAAGATTTTAATTCGTGTAAGTAATTCATTATTTCTTGGATTTAGTGACGCAAACTCTTTTCAGGAATGCTGTAATACCTTTAAGGTCTAAGATTTCAGCGTAAACATTTGTTCATCGAGAGATCTTCACTACAAAATCAATAACAGATTAAGTTATTTCTACGCTAAAGATTTTCTTTCAATTTGAGGAAACCTTGAGTGAATACGTGGTAGATTTGGGTTGCCATGTTCTAAAACTCGTTATACTTAGGTGGGTGTGACATTGAAATACGTGGAATGTGATTCCTGCTATTATCTTAAGGAGTGAAACAGTACAATTGGACATTGCTATTAACTACTTATTTCAACTCAAGGATAAAGTTTCCATTTAATGGAATAATGTTCGTGTCATCGCTGTTGCTCAGAGGAATTCAGTAAGCGAAACAACAGCTAAATTGTTTCAAAATGCATAAACAATCTCGGAAGTATTAGAATTTAAAAACAAATAATTAATTATATTCTAAGTTTTGATAGTACGAGGGTGAGTCAAAAAGTAATGCCATTTTGTATAGGACAGGTATAATTAATAACACAGTAACAATTATCATAAATCAAAACGAAGCTGGTCCTCTCCGCATAGTCACCGTTTCTCTCAATAACAATGTTCCATCTTCGAATAAGAGAATGACCCCATAAAATTATGTTGACTGTTCTTTGAGCCACTTCTTCACTACAGATTTCACTGAAATAATGTTTTCCTCTCAAATAGTCCAAATAGTCCAAATAATCAAGCCTCATCTCCAAAATTCAGAGAAATGGTGTAGATAACAATAAAGATGAGGACAATAGTCCGAATAATCCAAATAATGCTAATTGTCAAGCCTCATCTCCAAAATTCAGAGAAATGGTGTAGATAATAATAAAGATGAGGACAATAGGACAAATAATCCAAATAATCAAGCCTCATCTCCAAAATTCAGAGAAATGGTGTAGATAATAATAAAGATGAGGACAATAGTCCAAATAATCCAAATAATCAAGCCTCATCTCTAAAATTCAGAGGAATGGTGTAGATAACAATAAAGATGAGGACAATAGTCCGAATAATCCAAATAATACTAATTGTCTAGCCTCAATTTCACTGAAATAATGTTTTCCTCTCAAACCCTCTTTCATGGGGCCGAAGAGAGGCAAGCATTATTCCAGTGACGATGAAGACAAAATTTTAGTATTCTTCATTTGGAGCGTGTCTTGCATATGTCTCTTGGAGGATGTCTAACTTATTTCTTACTATTAACGAATATAGATTGTATATATTGGTGTTGCCGAGTTAGGACCAGTCGTATCGCACAGACTTACTGGTTTGCATTTGTTTCGACGTAAATTTAAGCATAATTTTGCAGTGACTATTTTATGATTCGAGGATACTCATTCGAAAGAGTTCATAGCGCTTTTTTAGTATATGTTTTTTTAATCTATTTAATAGTATATAGTCTAGTTGTGCTTTTGTATTATTTTGCATTTAAAAAGTAAAAAAATATATCTCTTATGAATCTTTTCTTTTGTTTGTATTTTTCTTTTAATTTTCCTTTATTCGATTATTATATTTCTATCCTTTATAAAATTGTTTTATATTCTTTTTTTTAAATTATTTTTCCATGTCATTGATTCATACCTATATTAGATAAATGGAATTTGATAATTTGCTTTTGAATCATTGTTATGTAAAGTATATTAATATGTATATTTTTGAAGGCAATCACAGTGCGCATATCGTATAAAATTCTATAATCATTGAAAATAATCAGAACAAGCAAACCCGGCGAATAACGTAATTGCCTTAAAAAATATACATAATAATATACCTTTATTAGAATTTTATTTAGCTTTATTTATGGAAAATGAGGGTATATATATATATATGTTTCGAAATGTAGGCATTTAAACAAATTTTTACTGTGTCACTTACCACCTGACCCTAATTGATCCCTGAATTTTCGCTCTCCTTTTTCTTTTTTTTTTTTTATTTAAAAAAAAAAAAAAGAAAAAAAAAAAAGAAAAAAATTCATCTGAACACGCGTGCATTAACACCAATGCAAGTTTGTTTGATTATAATCTTTTTTAAATACAAATTTAACGTCATGACATTACATCACGTGAATACAATCCACGTCACATAAACGTTAAACAAGCCACAGTTTAAAAAAACAATTTTTAGCTTTACATTTCCCATCGCGTGAAAAACGCTGCATATAAACGCTAAACAATTTTGATTTTTACCATTTCACGACTGGTTTTTGACATCTCAACCACTTCTCATCTGATGATTGGACTACAAGAAACTTGAAGTTATGAGTGTGAAATCATAATATCAACATTAATTATATAATATATATATATATATATATATATATATAATATATATATATATACATATATATATACACACACACACACACACCACACACACACACACACACACACATATATATATATATATATATATATATATAATATATATATATATATATATGGAACATTAGCATTTAAAATTGTAGCAGTGCATTACTTGGTTTTGAACAGTGACCATGCGATCTAATATGAAAATAATAACTATTTATAATTTCAAGCAATTTCAGACATGCAATTTCATTCTCGTCTCACAGTTTTTGACTGATATTAAAAAAGAGGATTTTTTTGTGACACCTGAAATATATTTGTAGTTTTAAAAACTCTCTTTAGATTTTCTTTTTAGCAGAACTAATTAGTTTATAATTAAATTCATCTTCAAGTTTCAGTTTCTTTAACTTTTAACGATAATTAACTGTTGAAATGAGAATTCTTTTAACTAGCTTAGTTTATTCTGAAACACTGCCAAAAGAAAGCGAACAAATTATACACAGAGTATTCTAAGTCCGTCTTCAAAGTAAGTAAGAGCACATTACCTTAGATCAGGGGTTCTTAAACTTTAAATCCCTAGACCCCTACAAAAATTTGATTAACTTATCATGGACCCCCTCCTTTTACACCCCAGTCCAACTTCCAGCTGTCTCGTTGCAACCAATTATGTAATTAATGAATTCTGCACAAACGTTTAGGTAAAACTGTTAATTGTGAAATAACCGTAAAATAAACAGTAAAGTAAGCATAACATTTAAAAAAGAGCTGCAAATATTTTATACTAACTTAATATATTTCCATGGAAGTACGTATTCTCATGTGATAGGTAAACCTGATGACTTTGGATGAGTTCATGAATATTGTGCTTAAACTTTTGAAAATATATAAATATGAGCACGTTCTCCAGGATTCTTGGGGAATTAATTAGTAGTTTCCATATAACCCTTGTAGACCCTTGAATACTTACATAACCCCTGAGTTGTTGTATAGACCACAGGGCTTTATGTAGACCACTTTGAGAAATTCTGCCTTAGATAATCAATATTCAGAAATCTGGTTTCAATTACTATCAAACCCGGCCGAGTGGCAATAAGGGAAAAGAAGCAACTGGATAGATATATTGCATAATGCTGTATGTCAACAAGGCGATGTGCTGAGCATTTCCTTATCAATTGTGTATCAAGTCAACGCGGTTAGTTGGCGGCGCACATTTCCTTTCGAAAAAAACATGTAGTATGTTACATGTTGACAGCAGCAAAAAACGATTCATTAGTTTGGTTTGATTTATTTGTGCAACGGCATATCAACTCGTCAGACCTCATTTAATGCCGACATTTGATTCATTTGTAAATATTGATTGTAATCAGAATTATATTATCAGTCTCCCATTGCATTTTTATTCTACTTTATGTTACTGAAATCATTTGTTGCCCAGTTATATAGTTTGAAGTATTCCTATCTAATACCAACAATTGGAAGCAAGTATATAGTTTCAAGTGATGACTACTACTACTACTACTACTAATAATAATAATAATAATAATAATAATAATAGTACTAATAATAATAATCCTTAGTGAGCAATTATAGTATGAATAACTATTAATACTGAAACGTCGCTGCGGCTTCGTGGCTAATGTACCAGACAGTGATACAATTGTAAGCATGTCCAAATTCTAGCTACACATACAATCACATTGTTTCAAGTATTTCTATGTAAAATTAACATAATATTCTTTATAATAATCCATTATGCATATATTTATATGGTTTTATGTATTCTTATTCAATACTTTTCAAACAAATCTACGTGATTCTTAGATGGGACATTAATATTTACTAACACTCTGGGTCACAATGGAGCTGCAATTAATGGCAATAGAGGAACAGTTCACACTCCATAGAACCTTTGAAATCTAGGCTCATTAATAAATATTGTTTAATTCCATACCCAAGACTCCCTTTCTAAGAAATGGTTTTATCCCCTTGGAAAGTATACAATCTGCGTTTTCTAAGACTCACCCATTTTTTTTCAAATTTAATACGCCAAATAAAATTACTGTTGTTAGAGCTACAATGCAACTAACACAAAACTCTCATGATTTGTTTATAATTGAATTTTGCTACTCTCTTTTTTAAGATATTTCTTTAGATAAAAAAAATTAATTAATGTTAACATTTAAGAAAATCCCATAGAAATTCTATAGTTTATAGAAATCAGTTTTATTATATCTTATACTTAGATATTTTGTATTGCGAATTAAATGAAAAAGAATTGTGCTTCTTTATTCCAATGTACTTTTTCTGATAACTTTAAATATATATGAAAATAAAACAAACTATATATAAATAGATAATACCAGGTATGTATTTATTAAAACTTGTTTAAAAAAGCAATGAGGACTGTCTAACATTGCATGCTCAAATTTGAGTGTATTCATTTTACGTTATGACGTTTTAGGTAGTGTGACGTAATCTGTGACGTCGTTTTTGTTACAGACAAAAACCAGAAGCGAATCTCCATTATTAATAGATTACGTTTTATAAAATACGCTGTTATTTGTCTTATTTAAAAGTATAACAAAAGAAAATTGTGTTTTTTTTGTGGGGTCCTGGAGTGGATTAATGGTGTCTCAGTTTATTTCAATGGGGAAAGTTAATTTGATAGACGAGGAAGTTAAGTTACGAACTAATCGAAATGTGTGTTATATAATGATATGATAATGATAATATAAATAATATTAAAATGTTAACTGAATTGACAATTACATGCAATTGATTGGTTGGTTGTTTGGGTTTTAGAGCATGTCAAACCCATTGGGTTATTTTATGCAAATGACGTTTTTGTTTTATTCATTCTTGATGGATACTCAATTTGTTTTAAATACATTTTTCTATTTAACGCATCAATGGAACCCTAACATGTACTAACAATCCGGCTCAAAGTGGACCTAGGAGTAATGGTGCTGAAGGGGTGCTCCACATTCTCCAGACGTCCAGAAGAGGAAACTCACAATCAGATAGACTTTAACGCCATTCTCAGGATATGAATACTCTCATTCACCGCATTCTAGCACATAAGGGCAATAGGGTTGGGAGAGCATGCAATATAAATTTGTCATTTAGTCTTTGTTGAAGTCTGCTCCAGCATTTTCTTCGTCAAGTGATTTTTATCAATCAAGCAGTGCTTAAATTCTAGGTGGGTTGTATACATAAAACACAGCAGATGGTTTGCAAATTAGAACGCTAAAGGACACTGGCTGATTACGTATATGCACCTCTTAAAAGCAGATTATTAAAACCTGACTATTTTCGCTAATTATCAACCGTTTTTCAGGTTATCTTTTGTGCGAGAGAAACCCAATTAACTAAGTGGAAATGCATACTTAAGGTACAGAAGACGTATATCAAGGACTGTATTGTATTGCAAGTTTATATACGAGGGTAAGACACAACGTAATGTCATTTTGTTTAGGATATGTATAATTACCAGCACAGGAACATGTATCACACATCAAAATGAAGCTAGTCATGGGGTCCCATTAAAAAGGGTTTGAGAGACAAACATTATTTCAGTGACGAAGAAGTGAAATATGTGGTGAAAAGTCGCTCAAAGAAAAGTCAACAGGCGTAGGGATACATGCTCTCATTTGAAGTTGGAACATTGTTATTGAGAGAAACGGTAACTATGGGGAGAAGTTTGGATGTGATCCACAGAGGACCAGCTTCATTTTGATGTATGATACATATTCCTGTTTTGGTAATTATACTTGTCCTAAACAAAATGGAAATACTTTTTGACTCACCTATGTGGCGAAGTAGGGATGTGATCTACAGAGGACAAGCTTTATTTTGATGTATGTTACATGTTCCTGTTTTGGTAATTATACTTGTCCTAAACAAAATGGCATTACTTTTTGACTCCCCTATGTGGAGAAGTAGGGATGTGATCCACAGAGGACCGACTTCATTTTGATGTATGATAAATGTTTCTGTATTGGTAACTATATATGTCCTAAACAAAAAGGCATTACTTTTCGACTCATCCTCGTATACATTGAAGGGCCGATTTAACTCAGTCGGTAGAGTGTCGTCATGGGAATCAAAAGATTCCTGGATCGATACCAGCTCACGCCAACTCAGCGTATAAGTAGCACGGCGATCTATGCGGTAAAGTAAGGTGTGGCGCTCAACCTCGTACGCTAAAAACAATCTCGTTGGTCTAGCGATAGGGGATATATTCCCTCATTGTCTTACTGATGCCGATTTTTAGGCCACCACGACTATATCTATCTATCTATCTATCTATCTATATATATATATATATATATATATATATATATATATATATATATATATATATAATTATGCATCAAGAAAGTGACCCGATTTCTCCTGGTCGGAAGGACTATCAGGGGCTGAAATTCATTCAGCACAATAAGTGGACAGGGCACTACAGCTTAGAACTGATTATGAGTGAATAGAGAAATTAAAAAGTGGCCAGACAATGGTGATTAACGAAGAGTGAGCATGATGCCCGTTATCAGTAAGACAATGAGGGAATCTATCCCCTATCGCTAGACCAACGAGATTGTTTTTAGCGTATGAGGTTGAGCGCCACACTGGTGAGGAGATTCAGCAAACTCGACAGATGGTG